>BDMV01000002.1:8018789-8220770 GCA_008326285.1 Oryza officinalis | reverse complement strand
TAATTAAGTTGATCAAGAGAAAAATTGATGAACAGCCGAGACGATGGCATACCACACTGGCCAATTCCCTCTGGGCGTATCGGATGGCTTGTCATGGTGCAATTCAAGTGCCACCTTATCAGCTGGTTTATGGACATGAAGTTGTACTGCCGTGGGAGAACAACATCGGCTCAAGAAGGATTGCCTTGCAAGATGACTTAACAGCCGATGAGTATCATAATCTTATGGTTGACGAGTTAGATGATTTGGCGCACGTCCGATTACAGGCTTTGGAAAAAATAAAACGAGATAAAGATCGAGTTGCTCGTCATTATAATAAGAAAGTTGTCGCCAAGTCATTTGAGGAAGGGGATCTTGTTTGGAAATTAATAATGCCGATTGGTTTCAAAGATAATAAATTCGGCAAGTGGTCACCTAATTGGGAAGGTCTTTTTCAGATTCATCGATGTGTTCCCCATAATGCTTATCTGCTCAAAGGATTAGATGGAGAAATTTACGGAAGAGCCCTTAATGGCAAATATTTAAAGAAATATTATCCCAGTGTCTGGATCGATTCATGACCGGCTTGCCAGCCGATTTATGATAATAGCCGATGTAGCACACATCGTCTTTAGATGGCCGATATCCATTATCGCCCTTTGTTCAAATTTTACAACATGAGCCCACATCTTCTAAAATTTGGGGGGCATATATATATACAAGCGTGAAATTTTTCAAGTTTTTTCAAGTTTGTCAGATTGATCCAGGTTTATGGACTTCAAAAATTTTTCAAGCTTGAGCTTCTTCAGATTTATTCAAATCAAATTCGGCTGATTGGCCGATGAGATTTATGTTAATCAAGACAAGAGGTTATCAGTTTACACGAAGGACGTAAAACATATTACATCAGCTTATGAATTTTTCGATAGCTGCAATGGCCTTGCGGCGGATTTGATCAATATCCTCTATTGCTTGGGCGTCATCGGCCGCTGATCCTGGAATTGGTTGCAAGGATTTGCTCAGGGTTGCCAGGTATTTGGCTGATGCCTTCAGCTTCGCCGTTTGGTCTTCTATGGCCTTTGGTGATGCAGCTATCCCAGCCTCGACTTCTTGGATCTCCTTACGAGTTGCTTCCAGCCTGGACACTAGGTCTGCTTCGAGACGGCAGAGTTCTTCAAGCCTGTTGTTTAGGATAATCGGTTCAACAGCCAGCTCATCCAATTTAGTCTTGTCAGAATTGACTTGAGCTTTGCTGGCAGTTAAGGCCGATTCCAAGCTTTCACGTTCCCGCTTCTCTGCGATTCTTTCTTTCGCTTTGTGGAGCTTGAATTGGTGTTATTCCAAGAAGATGGCCGGTGTCAGGATCTCCATCAGGTCTTCAGGCAGGTGATCTTGAATTTCTTGTACCCTGATCCTGATGGGAGTGAAATCCTCCACCAAGAATTCCAGTGATGACTCTAGCCGATTGGCGATATCGGACAGCCGGTTCTTCAGTTCGTCAGAGATCGACACCTTGGCTGTGTTGGGTGGCTCTTTGTCTTCATCATCAAGGAATTGATCGATATCAAAAGAAAACATATCGGCTAAGTTCTGCAAATATCAACATAGGGCATGGTCAGCCTAGTCAGACAAGAAATCGGCAAAGGAATCAAAGTGATCTGATTTACCTGTGATAGGGCATCGGCTGTGCTTGCATCGGCCTTCTCTTGTTGTCTTGAGACAGTAGGTGAGGGAGTTGGCCGATGTGGTGCGGGTGATGGAGCTCGTGGCTGAAGAAAGGCAGGAAAGAGGTGATCAGATCTATGCTACTAGAGGAATAATATAAAGATTAACTCTTACTGAAGCAATCGGAGAGGGTGGTGGAGAAGGAGACGGTGTTCTCAATCGGGCCTTGGCTCGTTCGCGCCTTTGCAAGGTTGCCTTCTTAGTTCTTGCCAAAGGGGCCGATTGAGTTCTTTCTTTCAGCAAGGACGATGCGACGACCTGAAAAGGATGTCAGGCTATAGCATACCAGCAGAAGGAGATTACATAGATTCAAGAAAGAGATTGTGGTAACCTTGCGGACTGCATGTCTGGTTCTCCTTGGTTGGGCAGTGTCGGCTTGGTCATCGGCCGGTGGGATTGTAGTGGTCTTGACCGATGGTTCTTTAGCGGTGTCGGCCGATGAATCTTGTTTTTCAAGCAGATCGGCGGTTGCTGCGTCAACCTCTTCCTCCATAATTTGGTCATCAAGAAATGCTTCCATGGAGGGGTCTAGCTCATCTGTATTGGCTTGATTATCAGTCCTAGGTTTTTTGCCAATCTTGTGGACCTTTTCTTTTGCCGGTGCCTTCCTTTTTGGAGTTTCCTTGGCTATCGGCCCTTGGAGAAGTGATGATACCTTTGGGGCGGTGAAGCCGATAATGGACTCCAGGATAGTTCTTCCTGATGGAGTCAAGGCTATAGCATAGGAGATTTTCTGCCCACTATTGTTGACTGACGACATTGGGACGTCAGGAACCTGAGGGCTGAAGTTGTCAACAAACTCTGTCAGATAGAACTTGGCCGATTGATGGAAGAGGTGAGAAGCCCATTCCTACCACCAAGATTGGAAACTGATATGTATAAAAGGGCTCAACCATAATCGGTCGCAATCGTCCAGATTTGGTACCCTAATCTCCAGAGCCTTGCTCATAACCAGGGCCGATGAGATTGTGCCCCTGCTCTCCAGAAGCCGATGGAAGTGTAGGCTGATTGGGAGTTGTCCTAACCTACATTGCCTGGCAGCCACCATGGGGTTATAGAACTCATATGATAGATTGGTGCTTCTGTCTTGGAATATGCCTACTGGGAGCAGGCAGGGAGTGATGCCGATCATGAAGATTTCTCTGGAGACCATGTCATCGTTCAGTTGGCCCAGCGTCAGATCGGCAGGGAGCTCAAATTCGGTGTCTGAAGGATACACAAACATGTCCATCTTGGCTGATGGAGGACCAGTGTAGAATTGGGTAAACCAAGTGGATATGTCTTCAGCCGATTGCTCTGCTCCAGGATAAATTGAGACTGCTTCTCCAAAGGACATGCATCTCCTTGTTGAGGGATTTTCATTATCAGTGTAGTCCGATGAAAAGGCTGAGTCCGATAGTGGAGGCCGATCGACCATGGTGTTGGTATGGATTGTTAACCACAGTTGGATGAACCACCATGGGCCCCCGTGCGCCACTGTTTGTTTTAGTATCAGATCCTTAGTGGCAGAATAAAGCAGCCAATAGTAGCTCCAAGGAGATATCGGCCTAGAGGAATCTGTTTCTTTTCGACCAAGGCCTGGGCTAGATGTTGGCAATTCAAAGTAGGGCCGCAGGTTGATCCACAGAAGACGAACCTCTCTAACCACAGAGTTAGGAAAGCCACATGTTCTCTCTCTGATACAAATCCTTGTTCCATATGTTCAGATATGTATCCAGACCAACCTCCAATTTTCTTGGTCTTCAGCTTATGATTGCTATTGATGAGGAGGTTGAAGGGATTTATCTCAGAGTGTATATCCAGTCCTGTCAGCATCTTGATATCTATCAGTGTTGGGGTCATCGGACTTTGCCGGAACAAAAAGGCATTCAAGGTGCTGGACCAGAAGTAGGTGGCTGTTGACATCAGGTGCTCATTCTTCTTGGTATCGGCCAAAGACAGAGTAATGAACTGGCCGATTCCTATCTCATCCCAATGGACTTGTTTGGTCGCAGCAATCCTCTTGTACCAAGTCCTGTAGCCATTGAGCTTGGACGGCCAAGATCTGAAGGTGTGCTTCCATGAGGCAACATTAGGCTTCACTTCTTTAAAAGGTATTCTGTTTGTCTCTGCGTTTATCAGCCAAGTTGGGTCGAGGTTGCCCATGGGGCCTAGCAGGAACCGATGAGACTTGTCGTTGGTGGGGATCAGGATTTGGTTCTTGAAGACCTACGGCGTGAAAATAATGATTAGAGATAAAACACGGGGGGCAAGGGCAGGAACCCTAGTTTGAAAAAACTCGACGAGAAAATGAAAATGTGGACTTAGAAAGGATTGACCCACCACGGGGATCTCGGAGGCGTAGAATGGCAGAGAGGCCATCGATGTGATTGAAGAGGTTGCCGATAGAGGGGTTGATGCCGATGGGATGTCGAGGAGTCGCCGGAGTCGGGAGGCGCAGGTGGCTAATGAAGAAATGCGTGAGGAAATCGGCGGCGGAGGGCTATAAATCTGGATCTGCGCGGTTTTCAGACAAACCCTAGCGAAGAAGTCGATGGGTTCCTTGGAGCTAATTTCGCCACATTATATAATGAAGCGGAATTGGGGGGCATGTGTTAACAACAGATTTTCGTAATCTACTCAGAGAGGAAAGAGAAAACCGATGCGGAGAAGAAAGGCTAAGTTGGAGTCGGACCAAGTCTTGTATCGGACTCGGTGAGTGTATCGGACTGGAAATGGTGTTAGCAGGAAGGCGTATCGGCCGATACGGATTCAATATGGACATTGGCCGATAGAGCCAGGAAGTTGATAGAGTTCGCATGGGCTTGGTTTGGGCTCAAGATAAGCTTCAAGGAAGTTGCCAAATAGAGATAAGGCTCGTTTTAGGCAACTGTATCTTGTAAATCAAGTAGGTTTAGATCTAATCTACGGCAAGAGTCTGCAGCAAAGATTTGTTTGTTAAGTTGTAGATAAGATCGTGTCCTATCTGGACAATGTTGTAATCTCGGGTATAAATATCCCGGTAGTATGTACATAGAAACTCTCTCACAACAATACAACACATAAATCAATCTACTTTCGGCGCATCGCCAACCCTCGCCAGAGGTTAATCTCGACAAGTTCTTGCTTCCTCAAAGCAGAGGTAAGAACTCGTGCCCGACGATCTACATCGTCGGGGCTAGCGTGTCGCTTTAGGCACGTTAAGCCTCGATGATGTGATCGTCGTTTATCATGCTTTGGGTGATTTTCATAAGTGTATTAATTATGCTTCGTTGGCGGTCTGCTCGTTTTAGGGTTTATTGCCGACGACGGTTTAATTATTATGCTTAGTTAAATCTTTCAATGCATCTACCATCCCCAAAAGCGATCGACGACTTGATTTTCTTTGTGTTAAGTCTCAATTCACACTTTGAGTTGCTATCGACCTTAGTCCTGTTTTGAGATCTAATCCAAAGCCTGTTTTCGATCGTAACTAAGGATAGCGTCGGGGTTTCAGCCGGTCTTATCTAATGCATGTAACTACTATAATGTTTTTATATGTATTTGCCACTTGTACGAGTAGATTGACAGATATGAATGCATTTGTCATAGGTTATCCTCTAGGGTCTACTTGTGATCGATGTATTTATATAAGTTGGTTGGTTTGTACAAGTCTGCATTAGAGTATTAGCTAGTGCATTTATTTCTTTTATCTCTCATCGGCCAATGCCTCTAATTGACATGAACATGTTGATGAAGGCCGATGAGATTAGATTTATATTTTGATGTTATTTTACCACAATTACAAGCGAGCCGATATAGCTTTGCCCTATCGGCTAGGTCATGACATCGGCCATTGTTTACTTACATGGTTTGCTTGTTTATCTTGTTGATTGCATATCAAATCAATTGGCACGCTCTACATACACCTAGGCAAGCCTTTCGACCTGCACTGGAGTTAAGCAAATCTCTCAGGCCGCCGTGGAAACGTGGAACCCGTTTGGTCGTGAGGCGGGTCGAAATTCTGCGCCAACACGCCGGCGACATCACCGCCGACAGGGAGCTTGAGGAGCTGGCAAGAAGAAGGGCGTGGGAGCGGGTAGAGCAGTGGGCAGCAGCCCACCCCCACGGCGGCGGCGGCGGCCCAAGGGACCGCGCGTAAGCCGACGGGAACCCAGACGGGCGTGGGCGTGCCGGCGGCAGCCCAGAGGGCGCGCGCGGCAGTGACGCTCCCGGTGGAGGTGGCTGGTTCGACGGAGAGCGCGGTCCTCGCAGACAGCGCCGCTCTCCCTCCCCTGACCGACGCCATGGCCAACACGGCGTCCAGACGGTGGTCAGGGACTTTGATCCCAGCAGTGGGTGGCCTACCCTCACCAAAACCAATTACATCAAGTGGGCCGCAGTGACGAGGGTGAGGCTCCAGGTCCGGCACATGTGGGAGGCAGTCCGGTACGGCGACGTCGACTACGACGAGGATCGACGGGCGCTGGATGCCCTCATTGCTGCAGTTCCGCCCGAGATGCAGTTCTCACTTTCCCAGAAGCGGACTACCAAGGAGGCCTGGGACGCCATCGCTGCGGCACGCATCGGCAACGACCGCGCCCGCAAGTCCACACTACAGGCACTCCGTAAGGAGTGGGAGAACCTGGCCTTCAAGCCAGGTGAGGATGGTGATGACTTTGCCCTTCATCTCAACACTCTTTTGCAGAAGATGGTGCAGTACGGCGACGACAGCTACGACGAGGAGAGAGCTGTCGAGAAGCTCTTCCGCTGCGTCCCAGAGAAGTACAGGCAGATCGCTCGCTCGATCGAGTCTCTGCTGGACCTCTCCACGATGTCGATCGAGGAGGCGTTAGGTCTCCTCAAGGTCGTCGACGGTGATGAGCCACAACCTCTCTCGGGGCCTATCACCATTGGTGGGAAGCTCCATCTCACTCGGGAGCAGTGGGAGGCCTCTCAGGGTAACGGGAGGAAGGGGGAGTCTTCTTCCTCGACAGGCGGCCGCAAGCCGTGCAAGGCGCGCGGACGTGTCCAGCTGCGGTGGGCGCGAAGACGCGCCGAGGGTGGCGCTCGGAGAGGCGCCCAGGGCGGCGCCGCCGACAACCACAAGCCGGCACGAGACGACACCTGCCGCAACTGTGCCAAGCTTGGCCATTGGGCCAAAGACTATCGACAGCCACGACGCGGCCAGGCCCACGTCGCACAGGTGGAGGAGGAAGAGCTGGCTCTGCTCCTGGACGAGCCGAAGGTACACGCCTTCCTCGGCAACAGCTCCAGCAACGACAAGGCTGATGGGTGGTACCTTGACACCGGCGCCACCCATCACATGACTGGCCGGCGGGAGTTCTTCACCGAGCTTGACTCCGGTGTCTGAGGCTCCGTCAAGTTTGGGGATGCCTCCGGCGTGGAGATCAAGGGCGTCGGCTCCGTCACCTTCTCCGCCAAGTCCGGTGAGCACAGGCTGCTTACCGGAGTCTACTACGTCCCCGTGTTGAGGAACTCTATCATCAGCGTGAGACAGCTGGATGAAAACGGCTCACGCGTGCTGGTCGAGCAAGGAGTCATGAGAATTTGGGATCGCCGCCGCCGCCTCCTTGCTAAGGTAACCAGAGGCACTAATCGTCTCTACATCCTCAGCGCGCAGGTGGCACAACCAGTTTGCCTCGCCGCTCGTCGGGACGACGAGGCGTGGCAGTGGCACGAGCGCTTCGGGCACCTCCACTTCGAGGCCCTGAAGCGGCTCAGTGCCAAGGAGATGGTGCGAGGCCTGCCATGCCTTGACCACGTGGAGCAGCTCTGCGACGTCTGCATCCTAACGAAGCAGAGGCGGCTCCCCTTTCCCCAGTAGACGAGCTTTCGAGCCAAGGAGTGGCTCGAGCTCGTGCACGGGGACTTGTGTGGCCCAGTGACACCGGCCACACCAGGAGGACGACGTTACTTCTTGCTGCTCGTCGACGACCTCTCCCGCTACATGTGGGTGATGGTCCTCGGCAGCAAGGGAGAGGCTGCGGACGCCATCAGGCGCACGCAGGCTGCTGCGGAGGCGGAGTGCGGCCGCAAGTTGCGCGTGCTGCGCACCGACAACGGCGGCGAATTCACGGCTGCTGAATTCGCGTCGTACTGCGCTGATGAGGGCATTCAGCGCCACTACACCGTGCCGTACAGCCCGCAGCAGAACGGCATCGTCGAGCGGCGCAACCAAACGGTTGTGGGGATGGCTCGGGCTCTCATCAAGCAGAGGGGGATGCCGGCCATCTTCTGGGAGAGGCGGTGATGACGGCCGTCTACATCCTCAACCACTCTCCTACCAAGGCCCTCGATGGCAGGACACCGTACGAGGCTTGGCATGGGCGCAAGCCAGCGGTCTCCCACCTGCGGGACTTCGGCTGCCTCGCGTTCGCCAAGGAGCTTGGCCACATCGGCAAGCTCGACGACAGGAGCACCCCAGGGGTGTTCATCGGCTACGCGGAGGGCTCGAAGGCCTACCGCATCCTCGACCCGGAGAAACAGCGTGTGCGCACGGCGCGCGATGTAGTGTTCGACGAAGGGCGAGGGTGGGTATGGGACAAGGCGGTGGACAATGGCTCGACCCCGACGTACGACGACTTCACTGTCGAGTACGTCCACTTCGAGGGAGCTGGGGGACTAGGCAGCTCCCCTTCACCGAGCGTGTCTACCCCAGTCCTCGAGCCTCCACCGACTCCGGCAGCGACACACTCTCGAGCTACGACTTCGGCTGCGACAAGCTCCTCGTCGACACCACCACAGCCGGCAACCCCACACGCTCCAGCACCAACAGCCACTCCTCCGGGCACACCTACTCCGACACCAGCACGTGTTGAGCGCAGCCCGGTGGAGTTCGCTACTCCGCTCTCCCACGACGGGGAGCGCATCGACGCGTACCACGACGGCGAGCAGCTACGGTATCGTACGATGGACAACCTTCTCGGCGATCAGCCGGTGCTGGGACTGGTGCTTCGCGACTTGGAGGCGCAGTTGCACCTTACGTGCGACGACGGTGAGCCTCGGTCTTTCGCAGAGGCCGAGAAACACGCGGCATGGCGTGCCGCGATGCAGTTGAAGATGGACGTGGTTCAGGAGAACCGCACCTGGGAGCTTGCTGACCTCCCTCGTGATCACCGCGCGATCACCCTTAAGTGGGTGTTCAAGCTGAAGAGGGATGAAGCCGGAGCCATCGTCAAGCACAAGGCTCGCTTGGTGGCACGCGGCTTCGTGCAGCAGGAGGGGATTGACTTTGAAGATGCCTTCGCCCTCGTGGCACGGGTGGAATCCGTGCGACTCCTTGCGCTGGCTGCTCAGGAAGGCTGGTGCGTTCATCACATGGATGTCAAGTCGGCGTTTCTGAACGGCGACTTGGAGGAGGTCTACGTGCACCAGCCGCCGGGATTTGTGATCACCGGCAAGGAGGACAAGGTGCTCCGCCTGCACAAGGCCCTCTACGGCTTGCGGCAGGCACCGAGGGCGTGGAACGCCAAGTTGGACTCCACGCTCAAAGGGATGGGCTTCGAGCAAAGCCCGCACGAGGCGGCCATCTACCGGCGGGGCAATGGAGGAAATGCCCTGCTGGTGGGTGTCTACGTCGACGACTTGGTGATCATCGGCACCAAGGATGCGGAGGTGGCGGCGTTCAAGGAAGAGATGAAAGCCACCTTCCAGATGAGTGACCTGGGGCCTCTCTCCTTCTACCTGGGGATCAAGGTGCACCAGGACGACTCCGGGATCATGCTTCGACAGACCGCCTACGCCAAGCGCGTCGTTGAGCTGGCTAGGCTCACCGATTGCAACCCAGCCCTCACTCCGATGGAGGAGAGACTGAAGCTGAGCCGCGACAGCACAACGGAGGAGGTGGATGCTACACAGTACCGGCGTCTTGTGGGGAGCCTTCGCTACCTCACCCACACACGGCCGGACTTGGCCTTCTCCGTTGGCAACGTCAGTCGGTTCATGCAGCGACCGACGACGGAGCACCAACAGGCCATGAAGAGGATCATCCGTTACGTTGCGGGGACTCTCGACCACGGTCTCTACTACCCGAGGTGTCCTGGCAAGGCATATTTCGTCGGGTACAGCGATAGCGACCACGCCGGCAACATCGACACCAGCAAGAGCACAAGCGGGATTCTCTTCTTCCTCGGCGAGTGCCTCGTTAGCTGGCAGTCGGTCAAGCAGCAGGTGGTGGCCCTGTCCTGCTGCGAGGCCGAGTACATGGCGGCCTCTGCCGCTTCGACCCAGGCGCTCTGGCTTGCTCGATTGCTCAGTGATCTCCTCGGCAGAGACACTGGAGCGGTGGAGCTCAGGGTGGACAGCAAGTCCGCTCTGGCACTGGCAAAGAACCCCGTTTTTCACGAACGAAGCAAGCACATCCGGGTGAGGTACCACTTCATCCGAAGCTACTTGGAGGAAGGGAGCATCAAGGCGAGTTACATCAATACCAAGGACCAGCTTGCGGATCTGCTCACCAAGCCCCTTGGGAGGATCAAGTTCCTTGAGCTTTGCTCCCGGATCGGGATGGCCCAAATTTCCCACAAGACGGCGCACAAGACTTAGGGGGAGGATGAAGGAATAAGTCTTGTGGTCTTGGTCTTGTGGTGTCCCTGGTCTTAGTCTTGGTCTCGTGGTGTCCTTTTCCTTACTTTTCAGCTCTTTTCAGCTCTCTAGGACAGCATCTCTAGAAAGCATCTCTACTTTCAGTTTGGATGCTCTAGGACAGGACAGCAGTTTGTTGAGATGCTCTAGAACAGTCTGTTGGGATGCTCTAGGACTGGGATGCTCTAGGACAGCACCCTCTTAGACTAGCAAGCAGCAGCTATAAATATGTATCCAACCCCCTTTGAGAGGATATGGCTTTGAGTTTGTGAATGAAAGAAAACCAGAAAATTGCTCCATCTTGAGTGCCATTCTTTTCTTAATGAGAGTAACCATTGAGATACTAACAAGAGCTAACAAAGAAAAGGCTAGCAAATGCAAATTTTCCTGCCCAAGCATGTATGTACAGATGGCCAATGGCTGCTCAACCTGCAGACACAAGATGAATGCCATTGCAAAGATCAGCCAGCCATACAGGAAAGCAGCATATTCTTCGATTGACAAAGATTTCTCTGAAGGTGGCCAGCAGGGTAGCACATACTCAGATTACAAAGCAAAATAAACCAACATTGTCATTACAATGTACCTGCGCTTTGGCTGAAATCCTCTGGTAGGTCTGAAAATATGAAATTTCGGGGAAGCTGACTCAACAAGCCAAATGCCGATGATTCATTTTCCAAAATTGGATCATCCAGAGGTTGCCCGTTCAGCTCTGAACTGCTAAAGGATCCACCAGATGCATCAATGATTCCAGGAAAGCATTCCCACAGAAACCAAAATTACCAATGCTCGAATAGCCTGATTCCGTGTTGAATGTTGTCCCATCGTCCACACCAAACAGCAAAGGATCAGTATTCTGCACTGGAACTTCCATTGCACATTACATCATCTGGTATTGCAGGCATGGGAGTAGACCATGTTAAAAAGCATGGATTTTGCTTCACTGAAACGAGGAGAACAGAAGGCCATATAAAAAATGATAAAACCCAGTAAGAGGGCAATCTGTATTGTGTTCACCTAAAAAACACAAACTTTTGGAGCTTACATTTGGATAAGATCATTTTCAGAAACATGGATTTCTTGAGGCTCCCAAAGAACTAATTATTTGTTAATCATTACTACTCCAGTTATGGACATGTCAGTCATCCCACAAACAGAAGAAATTAGGGGGGAAAACAAAACAAGAAAGGCACAATCCAAACTGGTAAACAGAATAACGACATGCTCCTACTTTTAGGCGGGGCAGGATGAGTCGGAGAGATTTGGATTTATACCTCAGTGAGCGGGAGCCAGAGACGACGGGATTGGGCATACGAGCATCACAGCGGCTGGGTGGCAGGAGGAAGATGACCCTTCTGACAATCTGCCTGCTGCTGGACTACTGCGTTTGCTTTCCGTCTTGACGCTTTGCCCCTGAACTGCCCCAGAGGCGATGCGCAGGCCCATCCAAAAGATTTTGACGACCCACAAAGCCCATCAATTACCAACCTTGAGGATGAACTGAGACCATAGTAATGCTTGACACAGCTGACATCTTTTTACTGAAAACGCAAATTACTGGTTTTAGAGTATCAAAATGACAACAAGAGTCTAATTAAGGAGAAGAAAGAGTACGGAGTACCTTTGGTGATCAGAAATTCAAAAGCAATTCCAAACTAAGGAGACTAGGTGAGAACTCCTGATCACAATGTTCCTCAACCTCAGCTTTTTCACACACAAAAATTGGTGTCCTATGAAATGGTATTTACCAAAAATCGTTGCATGAACATGTTCCCTCTCTGAAATGGTGGAACCTACTCCGGTCTCTGACTATGATTTCCCGGTTCCAAAGCCTGGAAATCAACTTGATTGCAGAGTGGCAGTCCTCACATACCCTCAGATTCTTTCTGATATGAACCGGCAAGTTTGGTGCTAGACTAATGAGGCCAAAAGCAATGGCCAGCTTCTCACTGTGTGCTAGCAGCGCTTGTTCTTTCTCTTCCTCATCCACATCCACTGTTATCTGTGATGTAAGCAGTGAATAACCCACTGACTTTAACCTGTGTGAAATCTCCTCCAGCATTGCAATGATTTCCAATATCCATGGATGTAATTTGTCACTAACAACAAACTTGAGCACCTGCCCAGCCATAGTAATAGAACTAAAACCTGCAGTCTTCTTAACTTGCCTTTCTTCCATCAACATCCTTATCTTTGATGCATTTTCCCATTGTCTAGAGTCTATGTATATGTTATACAACTGGACATAGACACCATCCTCATCAGGTTCTAGCTTCAGAAGATGCTCTGCGGAACATTGAGCTAAGTCAATATGTTTATGGACTCTGCAAGCACTCAAAATGGAGGCCCATATGACAGCATTTGGTTGTATGGGCATGGTCTTGACAAGATCCATTGCTTCATCCAAAAGCCCACTGCGTCCCAGCAGATCAATCATGCAGCCATAGTGCTCAATCTGAGGATGTATGTTGTACAAGATTCTCATCTCATCAAAGTACAGACGGCCTTCATTCAATAGACATGAGTGGCTGCATGCAGTCAGAACAGCAATGTAGCTAACTGAATTAGGCTGGAAGCCATCACACCTCATCTGGTAGAAATGCTCCAGAGCAGACTTACCCATCCCATTGAATGCAAGACCTGCAACCATAGCAGTCCAAGTGTGAACATCTCTCTCGCCCATCAGTTGGAAAACAATGGTTGCCTCGTCGACCCTCCCACATTTCATATACATGTCCAGCAGTGCAGTACCAAGGTATATATCTGCTTCCACGAACCTGTGCTCTGCCCTGTGGTAATGCACCTAAGCTTGCGCAAGCAGTTAGAAGACTCACCACCATAAAGTTGTCGACACGAAGGTCATGTCTCCTCATACTCATGAACAATAGCAATGCTTCTCTAAGCTGGCCACTGTGGATGTACCCAGTCATCATTGAGTTGAATGTGATGATATCACGGACCTCCATTCGATCAAACAGAGACCGTGCAACAACAACATGCCCATGCTTGCAGTATCCATCAATGATAGCATTCCATGACTGAGGCCTTGGGCCTCTACCCACAGCATCAAAAACCTGTTGCGCATGACCCAAGTCACCACACTTGGCATACATGTCGATAAGTGCAACCACAAGATTTTCACTCGTCAGCATCCCCTTCTCTTCGACAAGCAAGTGCAGGGAACGGCCTAGTTCCAAATCCTTGAGCTTTGCGCATGCCGAGAGCATGCTCTTGAAGCAACTGACAGCCTCTGGCCCGACTGGCACGCGAGTAGGCAGCAATCAAACTTGTCCACGAGATCACATCCGTCACTGGAGCCTGAGACAGTAGGAGCCGCGCGTCACAGAGCATGCCCATCTTGGCCAACCCACTGATCAGCATTGTCCAGGCAACCGCGTCCTTCACAGGGATCTCGTCAAAAGACCGTCGAGCATCGGCAGCAAGCCCGAGCTGAATGTACATGTGTATGAGAGAATTTGAGACGAAGGGCGCGGCAGATGGTAGCATGGTGCGCAGGCAGGCGGCGTGCAGCATCGTGCACAGGAGGAGGGACTGGGGGCGGGAGGAGGAGGAGCACTTGAAAAGGAAGTGGAACGTGAAGCCGTGGGGGCGGACGCCCACGCGGCGCATCCGGCGAAAGAGGAGGAAGGGGCGGTGTGGATCGGAGCCGGAGCCGGAGCCGGCGCGGAAGCAGGCGCGTAGGGCGGTGTCGAAGAGGAAGGAGGGGGGGGGGGGGGGGGGGGCATTCGGTCGAACAGGTGGAGGGCGTAGCGGAGGTGGAGGGGATGGGGCTCGAGACAGTTGACGAGGGAGTTGAGGAGGTGGTGGCGCGGATGGCGGGTGGAGGAGGAGGCGGCCGGAGGTGGTGAGGCGGGCGTGGAGCTCGGCGGCTTGCCTGAGGGTGCGAGGCGTCAGCCATGGCGCCGCCCGCGGCATGTCCGCCACTCCATTTTCTCTCTCGTCAGGGTGGCTTCCCTCGAGGGCCGAGGCAACGCTCCAGCTCCCGCGGCGCACTACGGCCTCGAGCTCCTATTCGCCTGAGCTCGTGCACAAGCACAACGACCTCGAGCTCCTCGGCGGCCGCTTCACCGCGGTGCCGCAGCTTTGGGAATTTTTTTTATTTTTAGATTTTTTCCTTTTAATATTTACAGAAGTATTATAATGGCGAAAATATTTGCAGAAATAGACCCTGCCGTCCTCCACTTGGACGGCAAGGTGACGTGGCACACGCGCGCGGGACGGCCGTATAGTTGTGAATTTTGCACGCAGCCCCCTTGTCGCCCTCTGCCATTTTGTGATACCCAACGAGGCTTGCACCAAGCGGTGATAGTAGTATAATATCAACGAGTACTTGCGACGTACCTGATGCCGGCACCACAGAGTATCCATTGTTGGGTAGTCGACCATCGGTTCTATTCGCGTACAGCGACGCCTCGTACGAGTGGTGGTCTACAGGGGGGCGGCCTCGCACCGCTTGGTTTTTCCTTGTCTTTAGGACAATACTTGTAGGTGTGGCCACGTATACGCGGAGTCCTGCCTTCGTCGCACTTGATTTTTCCTTGTCTTTAGGACAATACTTGTAGGTGTGGCCATGTTCATCGCATTTGCTGCACCGCTTCACCCTGCCTGCCTCCGACTCGTCCATATCGTTGTGGATGCGACGAGTCTTCCTCCTTCCAGCCTTATCTCGGAGTTTCGATGGGTCAGGAATATTGATTATCGGATCGTTAATCTATGTGAACTCTCCAACTACACCGAAGCCAAAAATCTCGCCACTCCATGTGTGACATATTGCTTGCTTAGAGAAGTATTGTGACACATATACTCCATCTTGGATGCCACACTCCGATGCCGCGACAATTACATGGGTGCATGGCCTGTGGAGCAGCTTTGGCTTTCTACAGGAGCAATGACATGTGCCGTCGGCTTTGAGAACACACTCCTGCTTTACTCTCTTGCGGTAGATACCCCTGCCTGCCTTATCTTGGCAGAGTACCTCAAATCTGTGCTGTTGGGTACCTTGCACTAGAGCTCGATGTTTCATGGCCTTTGTAAGCCACTCCGCTAGCTTTTTCTCCATGAAAGTTCCAAATAAAATGTTGTTGTTCGGCATAGAGAGAAGAACTACTTGGAACCGCTCTCTAAAATACCTACATGTCCCATGTAAAATAAACTCCACTATACCAACTAGTGGGAGTCCACAGACACCGCGCATCACCCAGTTGTAAACTTCCGCCAAATTTGTTGTCATTATACCATATCTAGCACCACCTGTGTCATAAGTCTTTACCCATTTCTCTTTTGGCTCATTCTAAATCCACTGAAAAAATTTCCGAATCTGCTCTCCAGTTCTTCTAACCAATGTTGGACTATCTGTTGAGAGAGCTCCAAGTGCTTGAGGAGGGTCAAGAACGGCGGGCGCTGGTCTCGCTGCATGCTAATCACTGCATTTGTCTGTCAACTCGTCTAACCTCTTCCAAAGCTCATTGAATTTTTTCTCCTGGTTCTGATTGCATAGCCTCTTGAACATGTTCATCAGCTCCTTGTTCTTGAATTGCTTGAAGAAATTAGCTCCCATATGACGCATGCACCACCTACTCTGTACATCTTCCCACTCACCAGGGTATCCTATATCCATACTCCCAAATTTTAACTCTTCTATCGCTCGAAGCATACCGGCGTGCCTGTCATGTATTAGGCACACATAGGGCCTCATACCAACAATTTCTTTTTTAACCAAATGGAGAAACCAGTACCAGCTGTCGGTGTTCTCACTCTCAACAAAAGCAAATGCCAAGGCAATACCTGATTGTTCCCATCTACCCCAATTGCTATTAGTATCTGGCCCCGGTACTTCCCGGTCAAGAATGTCCCATCAATGCAAAGAACTGGACGACAGTGCACGAATGTTATCTTGCATGCATGTAGAGCTAAGAATGCTCTTTGCAGCACAGTCTTGCCAGGATGTTCAATTGAGGGGAATGTCTTGAGTATACAAGAGCTCTCAGGGTTTCTTTGTTGGATAACAGATAGCAAACGTGGCAAATTGTCATACGAGGCTTCATAAGTTTCAAATCTCATCTCTATTATTTTCTGTTTGGCCCTCCACACCTTGGCATAGCTAATAGTATACTTGAATTTCTCTTTGATATGTTGGATTATTGACTTTGGTTCATATGCCAGATTGTCCACGACGTATGCATACATCTCAGATGCAACAAATGCACATGTAATATTCCTGTGGTATTTCTGAACACCGAGTAGATAACAAGTATGCTTGGTAACGACTGACACTGTCTAGTAATCCTTCCATTTTCCCTTATAAGCGTGCACTCTCCAGGGACACCAATCTTTTTTCTTAACACACCAAACTTCATATTGTGACCGGTTAGACTTGACAACCCAAAACTCTCTATGAAGTGACATTGCAAAATGTTTCACCGTCTCCTTCATGTCTTCTCCATTACCATACCTCGCTCCCTGAAAAACCTCATTCTCTTTGTACTCCCATCTCACATTTTCCCCTTCAGAGACGACCAGACCAAAAAAATCATCACTAGCCCATTCGGCTGGATTAATATTGTTCTCGTCATCATCTCACGAATCATCTTCCTCTACACGCTCGTTGTCACAATCCTCTCTTTCCATTTTGTCCACAATGGCATCGACAGTCTCCCCCTCGTCAGCCACTCCACCAGGTTGCATGCCTACTGGAGCTACTACGCCATCTTCCTCGGGTGCGTTGACCTGATCCACTTCAGTCTCATTCACTTCAGCACTTGGCCCCTCGTCATCATCCATGTTCATCTGCACACTTGGATCCTTCGGATGAACATACGGAAGCATAGCTAGAGGCCACCCGCGTTGCAATGCATTCTTCACATATCATCTCCACATCTGAGAGCTTTGAACTGGCATTAGTTCCTAATAAAAACCCTCTGTTGCCCGACTTACTACAACATAGATTGTAATGTCACTTGTCTGTGGATCAACTCCCAAGCCCCTCATCAACCATCTTTTTATAGAAGGTACACTCCTCTCAGCTGGTCTATCAATTCCCCTTGCTGTTACAATAAATTCTGACAGATCTACCCAGTCGGCCCGTAACAGACGTTTCCTTGACCATATAGTTGAAATATAAGTTTATTGCACATATCTGTAAAGTAAATTACTAGATCATTATTTTACGTAATAAACGACTACAACGTAATATCTTGTTTGCAACATACCACAATTTTTATATATGCTATTGTAATGCTACTCAACAACATTTAAAACTATAAACCTAATAACTATAAATACTACAGATCTACTAAGTTACCTATACCTAACAATACAAAGTTCTACAGTACCACAGCTAAAACCCTAGTTCATATAATGCATTTATTCAAACAAAGCTCTACAAAAATACAAGTAAAACCCTAGTTAACATCATACATTTAGTTACGTATATGATCTAGGAATATTACTTGAAATCGGAGTTTCAAACCGGCAGGGCTTCGCCTCTTCTTCTCTTCTTTTTCCCTTCTCCCTTTTTTTTTCTTAATGTGGAGAGGTGAGAGGAGAAATGAGAAAGAAGTGCAGGGCGGCAGACCTTTTATAGGCGATGGGGCCTGCCGCTCTCTACCAGGGCGGCAAGGGGGCCGCCTGCAAAATGGCAGGCCCTCGGCCGAGGAACTAGGAATTTTGCACGCGGCCGCCCTGGCAGAGGGCGGCAAGAGGGCCGCGTGCAAAATTCACAGCTACACTAAACGGTCGTCCTGTGCGCGTGTGCCATGTCACCTTGCCGTCTAAGTGGAGGACGGCAAGGTCTATTTCTGCAAATATTTTCGCCGCTATGATATTTCTGTAAATATTAAAAGAAAAAAATCTAAAAATAAAAAAAATCCACCAATTTTTCTATAGGAAAAAAGTCCTGACGGCGTAGATAATTAGCGCATACAAGCCGCCCGCGCACACGTGCGTCCTCCGCGGGTCCACATCGCTTTTTGCATGAATTTTTTTTTTGTGATTTTTCCTATTCACGCGCGCAATTTTTTTCGCGTGATATTTTTCGTGAATTTTTTTAGTCGTGCGAATTTTGAGCCAAAAGTTTTTAAAATTTTAGTTAAAAGTTCTAAATTTTGAGTTTAAAGTTTTTAAAATTTAAGTTGAATGTTTTGGATTTTGAGATGAAAGTTTTTAAATTTGAGTTTAAAGTTTCAAATCTTCAGTTGAGAGTTTTTAGATCTTGACTTGAAAATTTTGAAAAATTTCAAATCTAAGTTGAAAGTTTAAATTTTGACCTAAAAGTTTTTAAATCTGAGTTTCATGTTTTCAACGAGAGAAGAGGAATGAGATTGGATAAAATATGCGCTACTTATCTTACTAGCGCATATGCGTTAAATAGGACTCCTGTCGAGCTTAACCGCATCCCTCAACCGTACAACTGAGTATAATATATTCTTTTCTAAAAAAAATATCAGGGCAAATATAGTTTAGAGTGGTTTTGACTTTCGTTACGCCGACGTTGCACTATAAAAAAATAAAAAACCAATGTGGACCCGTATGTCGATGAAAAAACATTTTCTTTTCCTCGTCCCCTATCCCTGTCAGTGAGGAGACGGAGGGATGGGCCAAAGGGTAGGGGCTCGGTGTGACTTGGTGGCAGAAGGTCCCCGAGCCACCACCGTCAACGTCTGGCCACTGTCGCCGCCTGACTCCTCTTGTCTAGGGCTGTCAACGAGCCGAGCTCGAGTGAGCTTAGGTATGTAAGCTCGAGCTGATCCTGGTTTGGCATCGAGCTTCAAATTGAGCTCGAGTTCGAGCTTCGGGCCTGGTCGAGCTTGACATGGTGGAATGTGTGATACATATAGATTGATGCAAACCTGTGATCAAAATAAATACTATGGTCCTGTTTTGGGAGCTTAAAATTCTGAAAAGCAACTAATGAGAATCTGAAGAAGCTGGGGTTTCCCAGCTTCTGACTTCTAGTTAATTTTCTGGATTCTACAACTACTACTTCTCAGAATCTAGATGAAAATATGAACTGTTTGAGATAGCTTCTGATAGCTGAAGATTCTAAGAGAAACTACAACTGTCAGAAGCTCTCTCAAACAGACCCTATATGTACTACTGGAAAGTCTCTGGCTCTATAGACGTTGCAGCTTTGCAACCTTTGGAGTTGGGACATGAGAAAGCATCTACTTTGGCCAGGTAGTAGTACTAGTAGCTCAACAAGTCAGCACACAGTATTGACTCACTAGTTTACAGTTATTGTTCGAGCCCCTACCGAGCTATTCGAGCTTGACCTCGTTAGGCTCACGAGCCTGGGCCTAGGCTTGAGCTCGATTCGTCTGGTATTCGAACCGAGCTCAAATCAAGCCTATTATGAGCCGAACTCAAGAGCTTTTAACTTGAGTAGCTCAAATCCTACAAATCAATCGCATAAGTTATTTTTTCCCTCCTTTCCTACTCAAATGCTCATGCTAATGTCGCATGTTTAAAAGTCTGGCCGTGTGTGGGTGAGGTAGCGAAGGCTCCCCACAAGACGCCGGTACTGCGTAGCGTCCACCTCCTCCGTCGTGCTGTTGCGGCTCAGCTTCAGTCTCTCCTCCATCGGAGTGAGAGCTGGGTTGCAATCGGTGATCCCAGCCAGCTCAACGACGCGCTCGGCGTAGGCGGTCTGTCGAAGCGTGATCCCGGAGTCGTCCTGGTGCACCTCGATCCTCAGGTAGAAGGAGAGAGGCCCCAGGTCACTCATCTGGAAGGTGGCCTTCATCTCTTCCTTGAACACCACCACCTCCGCATCCTTGGTGCCGATGATCACCAAGTCGTCGACGTAGATACCCACCAGTAGGGCATTGTAGATGGCCGCCTTGTGCGGGCTTTGCTCGAAACCCATTCCCTTGAGTGTGGAATCCAACTTGGCATTCCACGCCCTCGGTGCTTGCCGCAAGCCGTAGAGGGCCTTGTGCAGGCGTAGCACCTTGCCCTCTTTGCCGGGGATCACAAATCCCGGCGGCTGGTGCACGTAGACCTCCTCCTTCAAGTCGCCGTTCAGAAACGCCGACTTGACATCCATGTGATGAACGCACCAGCCTTCCTGAGCAGCCAGCGCAAGAAGGAGTCGCACGGATTCCATCCATGCCACGGGGGCGAAGGCATCTTTGAAGTCGATCCCCTCCTGCTGCACGAAACTGCGTGCCACCAAGCGAGCCTTGTGCTTGACGATGGCTTCGGCTTCATCCCTCTTCAGCTTGAACACCCACTTAATGGTGATCACGCGGTGACCACGAGGGAGGTCAGCAAGCTCCCAGGTGCGGTTCTCCTCAAACGCGTCCATCTCCAACTGCATCGCGACACGCCATGCCACGTGTCTCTCGGCCTCTGCGAAAGACCGAGGCTCACCGTCATCGCACGCAAGGTGCAACTGCGCCTCCAGGTCACGAGGCACCAGTCTCGGCACCGGCTGGTCGCCGAGAAGGTCCTCCATCGTACGATACCGCAGCGGCTCGCCGTCGTGGTACGCGTCAATGCGCTTCTCGTCGTGGGAGAGCGGAGTAGCGAACTCCACCGGGTTGTGTTCGACACGAGCTGGCATCAGAGTGAACGTGCCAAGAGGGGTGGCTGTTGGTGCTGGAGTGCGTGGGGTCGCCGGCTGTGGTGGTATCGGTGAAGAACTCGTCGCAGCCGAAGTCGTAGCTCGAGATTGTGTCACTGTCGGAGTCAGTGGAGGCTCGGGGACTGGGGTAGGCACGCTTGGTGGAGAAGAGCTGCCTACTCCCCCAGCTCCCTCGAAGTGGACGTACTCGACGGTGAAGTCGTCTTACGTCGAAGTCGAGTCGTCGTCCACCGCCTTGTCCCATGCCCACCCTCGCCCTTCGTCGAACACTACGTCGCGCACCGTGCGCACACGCTGTGTCTCCGGGTCGAGAATGCGGTAGGCCTTCGAGCCCTCTGCGTAGCCGATGAACACCCCTGGGGTGCTCCTGTCGTCGAGCTTGCTGATGTGGCCGAGCTCCTTGGCGAACGCAAGGCAGCCGAAGACCCGCAGGTGGGAGACCGCCGGCTTGCGCCCATGCCAAGCCTTGTACAGTGTCTTGCCGTTGAGGGCCTTGGTAGGCGAGCGGTTGAGGATGTAGACAGCCGTCACCACCGCCTCTCCCCAGAAGACGGTCAGCATCCCCCTCTGCTTGAGGAGAGCTCGAGCCATCCCCACAACCGTCTGGTTGCGCTGCTCGACGACGCCGTTCTGCTGCAGGCTGTACGGCGCGGAGTAGTGACGCTGAATGCCCTCATTAGCACAGTATGAAGCGAATTCAGTCGTTGTTGGTGCGCAGCACGCGCAACTTGCGACCGCACTCCGCCTCCGCAGCAGCCTGCGCGCGCCTGATGGCGTCCGCAGCCTCTCCCTTGCTGCCAAGAACCATCACCCACATGTAGCGAGAGAGGTCGTCGACGAGCAACAGGAAGTAACGTCGTCCTCCTGGTGTGGCCGGTGTCACAGGGCCACACAAGTCCCCGTGCATGAGCTCGAGTCGCTCCTTGGCTCGGAAGCTCGTCTGCTGGGGAAAGGGGAGCCGCCTCTGCTTCGTTAACACGCAGACGTTGCAGAGCTGCTCCACGTGGTCAAGGCACGGCAGGCCTCGCACCATCTCCTTGGCACTGAGCCACTTCAGGGCCTCGAAGTGGAGGTGCCCGAAGCGCTCGTGCCATTGCCACACCTCGTCGTCCCGTCGGGTGGCAAGGCAAACCAGTTGTGCCACCTGCACGTTGAAGACGTAGAGTCGATTGGTGCCTCTGGTTACCTTGGCAAGAAGGTGACGACGGCGATCCCAAATCCTCATGACTCCGTGCTCGACCAACACGCGTGAACCATTCTCATCCAGCTGTCCCATGCTGATGATAGAGTTCCTCAACGCGGGGATGTAGTAGACTTCGGTGAGCAGCTTCACCGAACTTGGCGGTGAAGGTGACGGAGCCGAAGCCCTTGATCTCCACGCCAGAGGCGTCCACAAACTTGACGGAGCCTCGGACGCTGGAGTCGAGCTCGGTGAAGAACTCCCGTCGGCCAGTCATGTGATGGGTGGCACCAGTGTCGAGGTACCACCCATCAGTCTTGTCGTTGCTGGAGCCGTCGCTGAGGAAGGCGTGTACCTTCGGCTCATCAGGTGGAGGAAAGCCGCTGCGGCCGGTGCCGCTAGAGATAGCTCGATGCTCGCGTGTGCCAGGAGCAGAGCCGGCTCTTCCTCCTCCTCCACCTGTGCGACATTGGCCTGGCCGTGCCGTGGCTGTCAGCAGTCTTTGGCCCAATGGCCAAGCTTGCCACAGTTGCGGCAGGCGTCATCTCGCATCGGCCTGTGATTGCCGGCGACACCGCCATGGGCGCCTTCGCGGGAGCCACCCTGGGTGTGTCCTCGCAGCCTGACCTGGACGCCTCTGCTCCCCTTTCGCGACTTGCCGCGCTTGCGGCCGCCTATCGAGGAAGAGGACTCCCCTTCTTCCCGTCACCTTGACAGGCCTCCCACTGCTCCCGAGTGAGATGAAGCTTCCCGCCAATGGTGATAGGCCCCGAGAGGGGCTGTGGCTCATCGCCGTCGACGACCTTGAGGCGACCTATCGCCTCCTCGATTGACATCGTGGAGAGGTCCAGCAGAGACTCGATCGAGCGAGCGATCTGCTTGTACTTCTCTGGGATGCAACGGAAGAGCTTCTCGACGGCTCTCTCCTCGTCGTAGGTGTCATCGTCGTACTGCACCATCTTCTGCAGTAGAGTGTTGAGATGGAGAGCAAAGTCATCAACGTCCTCACCTGGCTTGAAGGCCAGGTTCTCCCACTCCTTGCGGAGTGACTGCAGTGTGGACTTGCGAGCGTGGTCGCTGCCGATGCGTGTCGCAACGATGGCGTCCCAGGCCACCTTGGCAGTCCGCTTCTGGGAAAGCGAGAACTGCATCTCGGGCGGGACTGCAGCGATGACGGCATCCAACGCCCGTCGATCCTCGTCGTAGTCGACGTCACCGTACCGAACTGCCTCCCACAAGTGCCGCACCTGGAGCCTTATCCTCATCACCGCGGCCCACTCGACGTAGTTGGTCTTGGTGAGGGTAGGCCACCCACCGCTGGGGCCGACATCCCTGATGACGGCCTGGATTCCGCGGTGACCACGGTACCGGTCCGGGGAGGGAGAGCCGCGTCGCCTGCAAAGGCCGCGATCTCCGTCGACCTAGCCGTCGTCGCCAGGAGCGCCGTCGGCGCGTCCGCGCCTGTCTGGGCTGCCGCCACCGCGCGTGGGGTTGCGCGGCTGCCCACTGCCCCGCCCGCTCACGAGCTGCCTCCCTCGTCAGCTCATCATCGGTGCTGCCGTAGGCGGAGACAAAGCTGCTGGAGCTACTGTCGCGCAGAGCCTTGAGCTCTGCCGCCGCCGCACGCGCTGCATCCGCCGCCGCTGCTGCTTCCACTTCCGCCCTTGCCGCTGCCAATTCCGCCGCCGCCAGCCTTTATGCCCTCGCTGCCGCCGCAGCGGTCTCTACCGCCGCTCGCTCGCGTCCCTTTGCCGTGGCGAGCTCGGCCTCCTACCGAAGCCGCGCGCTCGAGGCGACCGAGCACTGAGACTGCCCTGCGGACATGGCACGCTACTGGGGGGCTGCTGCGTGGGGAAGAGGCTGCCTCTGACGAGCTACTGCTTGTCAGCGCAGGGGGAAAGGGATGAGCAGGGACAGCCGATGCTCCTGTTGCCGGCTGAGGACAGAGGGGAACTTGGGAAGGAGATGAGCAGGAGATGTCTAAGCTACAGGATAGAATGGCTCTGATACCAGATGTTAGTAGCAGAATCCTTACTCTCATCGAGAGGATGGCGCTAGGAGAGTTGGGGCAATTTTCTGTTTATTCCTCACAAATGTCATGCCAACCTTAGGGGTTGGGGATACATATTTATAGCCATCCAAACCAGCCAAGCATATACTAAGATGCTAGTCCAAGATGCTAGTCTTGGACTAGCATCCCAAACTAAAAGCAAATGCTGTCTTAAAAGCTGAAAAAGCAAAGAGGAACACAAAGACCAATCAACACAAGAAAACCAACAGCACAAGACTTATTCCATCACTGGAGTAGTTTCTTACGGTAGTCAGTCAACCCAAAGATAGCTCAGTCCGACCAAAGAAACCATATAAAAGCAGGTACAGTATCTTATATATTTATCTACGAATGGACAAGTGAGGAATAGAAATAGAATAATACCTCAAAACTCTAAAGTTCAACAACAGAGAACTACCTTTGCATTCCAGTTAATCGAAGGAAGCGTTGACCTGATGCTTCTGTATATGGCTTCAAGCCTCCTATGTTCAACTGCGACAGATGTTCAGTCCATCACTGAACTCAATGTTTTCTTCTTGTCCTTTCTAATTTGATTTTCAATAGCATCGGCTTCGGCATCGCATCAGGTGCGTCAAGAAATTTTCTCGAGTTCCATATTGCATATACAGATAATTACAACATATTGAAATGTGACTACTTAAGATATGCCATCTCACAATAGAAGTTTCTTCCCTCTGATAAAACAATCTTCCAAAGGATACGTTTAAGGTGATTAATGCTGGATGCATGACCTGCAAACTTGGTTGAGGACACTGGATACTGGACAGTCCTTGATTCTTGCATAATACTACACTTTCCGCTCCAAAATATAGCAACCTAGACATAGATTAGAAACTTTTTAGTACTACAAATCTAGACAGGGGTATAGATTCGTAGAAAGTGTCTAATCTTGCCTAGGTTGCTATATTTTGGGACGGAGGTAATCTGTTGTTACCCCCTGTCCCACCTACCTTTTTCTCCTCCTCCCCAAAAGGATCATATCTGCAACTTCTCAAAGTATGTGATGCTGCAGAACTCAGTTAATATGCACCTCATCTGTAGATACTGAAAATATTTGCTTCATTCTTTTTTCAAGAACCACTGAAAACAAAATTATCAGAAAACACAAAGTTAACGAGAAGCCAAGAAGAATCTCAAAAGTCAAATTCCTAGTTCATAAAATACATATTGTGGTTAATGTGGAAATTACCAACCAATCCTGGGTACTAAATTTGTGTAGGAGAGGACGAATGAATTGCCTTATAAGCAGGAAGACAAATTGATAGGTTAGGATGTAAAAGCTTAAAGCTCGACAACTTCATATGCTGTGGGCGCTGGGTACACTATAAGAAAATAACAATACTTAAAAGACATCCAGAAATGAATTCAGTAGCAGAACGGAGCAGTGTAAAGTCTAATCATTCTAGAATAGCAAGAAGCAACATTACTATAAAGAACTATATTCAAGATTGAATTTGAACTTCTAAAATAATCTAAACTCTAAAGGGCACATTTAGGGTGCTCCATCCTACCTCCAACCTCCACGGGGGAAGAGGACATTAAATCTTGACCATTGTTTGATCGAAGCTAGTTTTGGCCTAATATAATTAGACTTCACCTTACAAGGAAACAGAGCTAGTAAAGCATTAAATGGGTATATCATACTCTTATTGTATTCTCTGTACTATAATGTAACACTTTGTTCTGCAAGCTTAATTGAAACGGTGTAGTCTAAATCCTCAAATGTGCATTATTACACAACTTGTTATATTATATAAAAAGAACTGATATTTTCTTATAAACTTTAAAGAGGTTAAATTAAAAAAATACCATAATAAGTTTCGAATTTCCATATATTAGAAAAATATATAGCTACCATTCAGATTTGAAATCCAAAAGTAGTATTCCACGATCACACATGCAAATATGCAATGTTTGATCCCAATATTATCACCATATTTTATAGGACAGTAGTAACTCTGAGCAACCATGCATAGCAAGAGATTTTTGGATGAAATATCATCCAACTCTCAACAAAAGTGGCACACAACAAAAAAAAAACCTAATATAAATATTATTTATTATGCTTCCTCAACTTAGATATCCATCATGAGGTAATTTGACATGAAAACCGACATTCTCGTTCACCGGTATGTTTATGGAATATCGTCTTCTGTTCAACAGGCTAAATGGAAAGGAGCACTTGCCAGTTAAGCTTGCATATCCACAAGTAACAGATAAGTCACTACGTGAAGAAGACAAACTATGGCAGAGGCAGCAGTAGTCCTAGCTCTTGGCAAGCTTGTTACCTCTTTTGGAGTATCATCACTAAGAACTTACCTAGAGAAAGAACCCACACGGCTCCAAAATCTACCACACACTGCAAAGCACATCGAAAGGGAATTAGACATGATCCATCATTTCTTGAGCCAGGTTGGAACAAAAATCTACAGCAATAAAGTTCTTGAAGGCTGGATAGTAAGGGTGCGGAAGGTCGCGTACTGTGTTGAGGACATAACAGATGAGTACAGCTATAATATAGCTCTTGAACATGAAAAACATTTTAAAAGGTTAATACACAAGTTCTTCTATCCAAATGCTTTTCATCGCATCACTGTTGAGCTGAAAGATATTAATGAAGAGATCAAGCACTTGTCACAGCTGAAAAGGGACTATCGAGAAATGTTCAATGAGTTACTTGACAACACCAGTGATAGTGCTCACATTCATCTCCTGCCATCTAATGGTTCTCCTCATGCCGTTAAAGGAGATGACATTGTTGGGATGAAAGAAGACATGGAGCTGCTTGGCAAATGGCTAGATCCCAAGGAGTTAGATCGAACAGTAATATCAATATGGGGTTTTGGTGGGTTGGGTAAAACAACCCTAGTCAGGAAGGTTTATGATTGGGAGAAGGCACTGAAGAGCTTTGACTGTTATTCATGGATTGCAGTATCACATAACTATAACATTGATGCTATATTAAGGCAGTTGATTCAAGATCTGAGCGAGGACCAAAGCAAAATTCCCACTGATCTTGACAATATGCACCATGGTAAGCTGAATGATGAGTTAAAGGAGGTTTTGTCAAATAAGAAATACTTGATTGTACTCGACGATGTATGGGATACAAGAGCTTTCCATGAGCTGTCTGACTCATTGATGGATGATAAGAAAGGAAGTCGGATAATAATAACAACCAGGAATAATGACGTTGCTTCATTGGCTCAAAAAATGTACAAGATGAAGCTTAATCCACTAGGCAACGATGATGCATTTGAACTCTTTAGTAGAAGGTGCTTCCAGAAAAGCAATATGGAGTGCCCCACTCATTTGGAGGAATTGTCTAGGCAGATTGTGAATAAGTGTGGAGGCTTGCCGTTGGCAATTAATGCAATAGGAAATGTATTGGCTGTACAGGAATCAAAAGAGATAGTATGGAGAAGAATAAACAATCAATTCAAGTGTGAATTGGAGGACAACCCTGGCCTAGACAAAGTAAGGAGCGCACTGAGCATAAGCTTCATGTACCTGCCAAGGCATCTCAAGAATTGTTTTCTGTATTGCAGTATGTTTCCGCAAGATTATATTTTCAAGCGTGGGCTCCTTATCAAGCTATGGATAGTAGAGGGTTTTGTAATACAGAGAGGTCAGAGTACATTGGAGGAGGTTGCAGACGGCTACTTCACTGAGCTGATCCAACAAAGCATGATGCAACTTGTCGAGAACGATGAGATTGGTAGAGTGGTAAGCTGCAGGATGCATGACATTATGAGGGAATTAGCACTCTCCTTTTCTAGGAAGGAAAGATTTGGCCTGGCTGACATAAACCTCGAAACTCAAAAGAAGGATGATGTTCGCCGGCTGTTAGTGTCAAACTTTGATCAGGTGAATCAACTGATAAGATCAAGCATGGACCTTCCTCGACTCCGGACATTCATTGCAGCCAACAGAGTTGCTAATTATCAGTTGTTAACCTTACTAATTTCCAGGTGTAAATACCTTGCTGTTCTAGAACTACGAGACTCACCCTTGGACAAGATTCCAGAAAATATTGGGGACTTGTTCAACTTGCGCTACCTTGGCTTAAGGAGGACACGTATTAAGTCCCTACCAAGATCAATTAAAAAGCTTACCAATTTAGAAACTCTGGACTTGAAATCAACTAACATTGAAAGGCTCCCAAGAGAGGTAGCTAAATTAAAGAAGCTGAGGCATATCTTTGCAGAGCAATTGTATGACCCAGAAGAGAGGCAATTGCGCTACTTCCGTGGTGTGAAGTTGCCTGATGGCGCTTTTGATTTGGCACAGCTGCAGACTCTCCAGACTGTTGAAGCAACCAAGAAATCAGTGAAGCTACTGAAATACTTGCCTGAGCTGAGGCTTCTGTGCGTCGAGAATGTTTGTCGTGCTGACTGTGCAACACTGTTTTCTTCCTTATCAAATATGAACCACCTTTATGACTTGGTCATCAGCGCCAACAATCTGAATGAACCTCTGGATTTTAATGCTTTCAATCCTAAATGTACAAAGCTAGAGAAGCTCACAATCAGAGGATGCTGGGACAATGAGACATTCCGGAGACCAGTGTTCTGTGAGTATGGTGCAAATATCAAGTACCTGACACTGACGTTTTGCAAAAATGACACCAATCCACTCCCATCAATATCATCAAGCGTGCCTAATCTGATATTTTTGAGCATACGTAGGGGATGCTGGGCTGAGGACATAATTCTCCGTGCAGGATGGTTTCCTCAGCTGAGGACTCTTTGGCTGGGAAAATTGGAGCTTAAAAGGCTAATCATTGAGGAAGGTGCCATCATCAGGCTGGAAGTGCTGCTTCTGCTGTCTCTCCCATCCCTCAGGG
Source organism: Oryza officinalis (assembly GCA_008326285.1). Classification (NCBI taxonomy): domain Eukaryota; kingdom Viridiplantae; phylum Streptophyta; class Magnoliopsida; order Poales; family Poaceae; genus Oryza; species Oryza officinalis. Next base: position 8,191,801 of record BDMV01000002.1, on the reverse strand, counting down.
AGGTTCCTAAAGGTTTGGAATCTCTTGCATCTCTCAAGAAGCTCAATGTCATGATGCAACACCCTGAATTCAAGGTAGAGTGGGAACGAGACAACTGGAAAACAAAACTGCATCATGTCCAAGAAATACGCTTGTAAGAAGAGATTGGTGGATGCCTCTATTTTTTCTTCTTTTATGTGATGTTGGTATGCCTAGCATTTGCTTGTATTTCCAGTGTTCACAATAAATTGAAAGAGTACTTGTTTTGTCTTCTTTTATTGAAACAGAACTCTTCTGTCTTGAGTCTCTTGACAATAGCTTCAATTTGCTTATTTAACATAGACAGAAAAATGCATAAAATTCCTAACAAAAAAAGTAAAATAGCATAAAACTCTCCCTGCACCATACTCAATATCATTCAACTTTCTCGCATTTACACAAGAAAAATTTGCAGAACATAACTATTAGAAATTACAAAGTACATATTTCATTTTGCACAATTGCGCTTACTAGAAGTCTAGAGCTACACATACTTTGTCGGGGCATTTCAATAAACTACACATTTGTTAATTCCCATTAAATGTGACAAAATCCAACATGTGGGACTAGGACCCACCTGCAACTGGGAAAATGATAGTAATATGATCCTACAGTTTGCAAGTTTGTTCAACTTTACTCACAATAAATTGGTAAAGTCAAACTTGTGTTCTGATCAAATAAAGAAGTCAAAATCCTGTCAAAATATATTGTAAACAAAAGCTTAAAATATAGTTGTACTTAGTCAGTACAGTATGTACAACAAATTTTTCTAGTTCATTTCTCCTAAATTATTTTGAGATCAATAAGAGATTCTTAATCATATATTCATGTGTAGGATGCAGTCTAGAAAAAAATTCTTTTTGACATGCTTATTTTATAAAAGTAGGAAGCACCCTCAAATTCGTGCATTTCACAAAACATGCTTATTTTATAAAAGTATCATAAACTTGCACATTTCACAAAATTATACTCTACATATTTTTGACACTAAGCTGGGTCGATCTGTAAGATTCTATCACATTTAATCGAGAAATGTGGGTTTATCGATAGGCTATAAGAACATGTCTGTGAGGCTGTGATTTATATGCAATACATCTGAAACACGCATTTTTCTCATAGTATCTTTCTTTCTGTTTGCTAAGATATGCATAGGCTTGCGAAAAACTCCTCATTTTTAAACAAAGAGAAGATAAAACAGATGAACATTTCGCCTTCTCATATTTAACCAAATTTTGGTCCTAAACCACATTCGCAAAGAGAAGCCGCATAGAGACCCTAACCCATCCGAGATGCAGTTCTACGCTAACTCCATAACGCGACGAACGCGGACTTTGTAATTTCCTATGATTTTTTAAAAAAAAAAAGAGGGGGGAACAAAATGTCACCAGGCGTCGTGCGAGCTTCGCCGAATCTCCATCGCCGCCGGCACCGTACTCTGGCTGACCACTTCGCCCCGCCGCCCTCCGCTCGCCGCCGCCGCCGCCGCCGCGCGGCCAGACGGAGAGGGGAGAAGATGTTGCGGACATGCGGGTGAATCGTACAGTTTTGGGCCGGGCCCATAACGGAGAGATAGGCCCTGACGACCAGCCGAATTTGGGCCGGGCCGTCCATCTAGGCTGGATTTACTCTCTCCGCACAAATGGTGGGCCTTACTCGAGGCCCAAAACTGTAGGCCCAGCTGAAGTGGGGGCCCAATAGAGCGTCTTCCGGGAGTGGGCCCAAATGGCCCATGGGATTGGCCCAAAAGCTTACTCACGCCTTAGCGAAGTGAGTGAGAGGAAACAGGAAAGCCTAGTCCCAATCCCAATCCCAAGCTCCGATTCCGAGCGCTCGCCACCGCCGCCGCGACGCCGGCGGAGCTCCGATCCGAGGACGACGACGACGACGAGGAGGTGGTAGGCCATAGGACCCGCCGGCGATGTCGGCCACGGCTCCGGCTCCGGCGTCGGGGGAGCGAGACGAGCTCGCGGATTCGCTCGCCGAGCTCTTCACCAACGTCTCCCTCATGGTCCGCGGCGAGCTCCAGGTCCGTTCGACCCCCTCCGCTTCGTCCTTGGTAGCCATGGACGCCCAAATCGGGTGGCCTCGTAGTTGCTCGCTAGCCGCCGTTGCACCATATGCCGCAATTTTTGTGCCGGCGCCTGCCCTACTGTTCTGTGAATCGCATCAAAGCTGATAATCCTAGACCGTAGAGTGCCAATCTTAATGCTGTAACTATATTTTGGTGGAATATGCGTTGAATTTGTAGTTAGATTGGTTCACGTATATAGTTCAAGTGCTCCAATTGCTATACCCCAATTTGTTTCCCAAGGATGTGTAGCAGTTCCCGGCCATCTTGGTGTCCCCCCGATAAATGGAAATGTCCAGAGACCAGAGTTTAGTTATTAGTGTGAACTTCGCATGATTGAATTGGGCAATTGGTTGATGCTACTCGCGTGCCACTTCATGGAATTGTTTCACACTTTAGCAGCAAGTCAAAAATCGGCTGAGTTTTTAGTCATTCATAGTGTGCCTGACTCAAAGTTCGGCTAGTTGTTGCCTTTTGAGATTGAGTGCATCTTTTGCGGCCAAAATTGCATGTACAGTACTTTGCCAAGGAAGGTATCGGGTGCCAACGCATGAAATCATATTTCACAAGTACTAACAGAACATTGTTTCACTCTTCTTTGGCGTGTGGAATCAAAACATGCAGAGTTTATGCACAATGATATTGTGAGACCTTTGGTTTGAAGCAACCAGAGGCTATTCACTTGAATTTGGTGTTCCGTGTTGTTGAGAACTGTACTACCTCTCAATTATTCGCTTTCGCCAACAAATCGTTTTCATCATTTGAGCAATAAATGAGCTTTTTGAAGCAAAGTTCTTTTGTCAGCATAAGTGTGCATAAATGATATGAAAAAGATAACTTCACATAACTTCACCTAATCATGTGGATCCATTAAAGATTTAAAGCTTAGGACTTGCTCAATCTGGACTTTGAAGTAAAACATGGCAGTTTTTGTTCGCTATTAACTGTGAGTCGAACAGTTGAACCCATGCTTGATGTTTAGTGGTATGGTGATATGATGATCAGGGTTTGTTGGTTTGGTTCTGCATTTTTCGCAGTCAAAATTTGTTCTTTCATATTTGTTATTTATCAGACTTGGGTTTTCATTTGGATCTCATTCACTGTAGGGGACTAACAACCAGCTTTCTCTACTTGAGAAAATGAATCGACGCGTTGCAGAGGAATACAGTAGCTATGGAGATGTTGCATCCGGCCTGCGGGTTTTTGTAGAACAACTGAATGAGAAAAACCAAAGCTTTGGTGAGTATGTATCGCAGATTGATGCGATAGACCAACAGGTGACTGAGTTTGAGGCAGTGGTGTCCATGCTTGATAAGCATGTTTCCCTCTTGGAAAAGAAAGTGAAGTCCGCATATAACATTGCTCCTACCCAATGAATAATTGTTCCTTTCTGTATGTTTCATTTTCATTTTTATCATACGAGCTTATCTAAGCGAGGTAGAAGCCAAATCTGTGGATGAGAGTTCGATACCCGTTACCTCTGATGTTTCCAACCTGTATAGTAGCATGGTGCAATTGGACAGCCAAGTGTGATGTAACTTTCAGGCATTTGTTGCTAGTTGCTACAGCATCGACAAATGACAAATTGCCACAGTGTAAGATCTTGTTCTCATTGCCCTACTTGTTGTGATCATGTTCAGTGTTAGGAAAATGATGTATGCACCAGATCTCTAGAACTCTGAAGAAATTGGATGATGAACTGGGCATTCTCTGTGCACGTTCCAACCCAGATTCCTGCGCATTTTTAATTCTGCACATTTTCAATTCATCGATGGCATTGACTGGTATTCTTTGACATGTGGAGGTAGTGTGACTATGACTTCTGAATTTGCTGTGGCCAAACTGTCATTATCATCCAGCACAGGGGGTAATTTTACCACCATTTCATTACTCCGGGAAACACGTCGGCTTGACCTCGTGTCTTCTGCCCAAATATCTTACTTAACTGGATAATTAAACTAGTGCTTCTTTTGTCTTAAAAAATCAATCTAAAAAAGATGTTCAGATTCTATTACAAATGAATCTGGACAATTCAGAATCATTATATTAAAATGTGTCATATTTTCTCATAGGTTGTTTTTTTAATGGAAAGAGTAAAATTTAAACAATTTTTTTCAGAAGAACAGGTGAGGTATGACTAGTTCTTCTAAAAGGGACACTTCCCCATTAGAGAAGTTATTAAAATAAATCACGAAAGCGATTGATTGATTTAACGTAACACTGTAATATAACGGAGCACTAATTGGGACTGAGCTTCTCTATGCTACATACACTGACAGTGGGCCCAGGCACAGCTGTGACCCACCTGTCAGAGGGGTGGGCCCTGTGTTTAGGGCATTAAATTAAGCAGGGAGTAAAGCATCTCTTTGTCGATGATGGTGAGGCCTCCACGGGGGTAGGCAGCCTTGCGTTCCCCATAATCTCCACCTTATCCAGCTCATCTTCTGCAAGGTTGTTGCAGGATTGGATTGGCCCCTCTGCTTTTTCAGAAATTGCATCATGATGGTGTCGGCCGCCTGCTGCTGTTTGTTCTTAATTAGGATCATGGATCCAGTCTTTTGGAAAAAAAATATAATTAGTATATCTTTTGTAGTTGCACTTGACATAAAGTTAACCAGCATATATTAGAATTAGGCGTTTGTTTTACTCCTCAATCCCAACATAAATATAGCAGTTTAGTTTAAATTTGAAGTGAACTAGAGAATTGCATTTATTTTTGACGAAGATAAAACTAGAAGGCTACATTTATTTTAGGACGGATGTAATATTAATGTGCAAGATTTGTAACGATAAATGTCATGGTCCAATAAATGTGGTACTACAAGGGATAACCATTTTAAGTAAATTGTAAGATAGAAGCAATTGTGTTCAGAGTTTTCACGTGTGTTTAATTTGGTCATCTCCTCCTCTTGGTCAAAACTGAGAAGCACGTGTGGAAATAACATGTTTCTATGTGTGGAGGGAATTGAGATGATAATGATGATGGAATGTGCACGTTGAATAAATTGAGATGATAATGAGATGATAATTGGGATTCATAGTATGATCATATCTGTCATCTATGCCTTATTTTGGTGAATTTGATATTCTTAATTCAGCCATAGCGCAGATAAATAAGGAATATACGATTGATTCAGATATAGAATCAACAATTTAACTATACAATCAATAAAAACAAACGGTTGCTTTACACCTTTTTCACAAACAAACAATACTATATACTAGCATACAAACATGTTGACAAAAGATCACGCCAAAACTCTATAAACTCTATGGAGCCATTGATACTAAATAATCCAATTATACATGACCATCGAATTCTTATGATTTTTAGCTTTTGTTAGATAATAGTGATAAGCATATAAATAAAAACAAATCGTAGCTTTGCATTTTGTTCACATACAAACGCTACTACATCATAGCATGTAAACATGTTGGTAAAGGATCACGCCAAAATTCAATGGATCAATTTTTATCACCATCAATCTTTTTCTAGTTACAGCTTATAACTTATGTTGTCGTTGTTGTTGTTGTTGAGTAGTACTTCGTGAAACTTTTTTTTTGGGAAATTAAAACCTCAACAATTAACCACCCAAACCGCCCCCTTCCCTTCCCTTCCCTTGCATCGAAAACCAAACGCAAACGGAAACGCGCTCCCCTCCCGTCGTCGCCTCGCCCCGCCTCGCCTCGCTTCCCCCCTCCGCCTCCGCCTCCGCCTCCCCCGCGGCGCAAACCCTAACCCTAACCCTAGCAATCGCCTCCCCCGATGGGCGCCGTCACCTCGACGGTCGCGGCCCGCTTCGCCTTCTTCCCGCCGAACCCGCCGTCGTACGGCACCGAGGCCCCGGCCCCACCGCCCCCGGCCGCGGCCGCGGCGGGGCGGGGGCGGGGCGGGGGCGGGGGAGGAAAAGGATGGAGGAGGAGGGGGAGGGGAGGGGGAGGAGGGGTGGTGGTGGAGCTGACGGGGGTGCCGAGGAGGGGGAACGTGGAGGCGAGGCGGCTGCGGACGAAGCGGGGAACGGAGGTGGTCGCGATGTACGTGCGGCAGGCCGGGGCGCGGCTCACGCTGCTCTACTCGCACGGCAACGCGGCCGACCTGGGGCAGATGTTCGAGCTCTTCGTCGAGCTCAGCGCCCACCTGAACGTCAACCTCATGGGGTACGTGATTGGGTTGGTGGATTGCTTTTAGATTGGGATGCCCCGTGCTCTGTCGGGCTGGTGGATTGATTCGAGTTCAATCTCGGCTCTTCCAGGGGCATCTTTCCCTGGATCAAAGCTTACGACTTTCTTCCGTGGTAGTAAGGATTAGTATTGTAAACGTTAGATTTTTACGGGCGGATCAGTAGGATGGTTGCTTTGTAGTTTCGACGGGATGTCGCTAGCTTCTCTTCATCAAGGCTTGTTCGATTAGGTTGATGCTTTAGTTTGATGTTGAAGTTGAATAGTGTTCTGTGCTGTAGGATTAGGATTCGCTGGCTGTAAGTCTCTGATTCCATGTGAATTTTGACTCATGATCTCGTGTGTGCTGTTGCATCTTGGCATGTAAATTTCGTGTTTTCTTTTCCCTCGAAGCTGATCTTTTTTTATGATTGATTGGGATAATTTCTTGTGTTCGAATTGGTATCTACTCTTGGTGATGTAGATGGTGAAGCATGTCCGCTTAGGTGAAATTTATTGAATATTTATTGATCTTGGGTAGCAAGAATGGTATCGAGAAATATCGGTTTGCTTCTGTACGGGTATTTCATGAATCACTTTATTCTATTTGAGATGGAGAGCTCGGTGTATTTGGATACTTGAATTATTACTATCTCTGGTCATGAATTGAAACTTTGGATGATTTTCATCAATTAATTGTTAGATATTAACACTAAGCTGAGTTTCTTTTACCATTTTCATTAGATCTGTTCACCAATGACAGTTTAGTGAAGAAATGTTTGTAATGAAGCTTTGGTTGAATTATTGTGCACATGAAATTGTACCGTTACTTATTAATGAATTGAGGTGAGGAAACCGATAGTTAACAAATCTTTTCACTAAATTATACATGCATTCATTTCCGTCCCTCTTGTAGCTCTTATAGAAATGTCAGGGCTGCCATCTGTCTTCTGTAACCTTCATATTATTCTGCAAATGTCCAGGGTTCTCTGAGCGAACATTCGAACAGTTGAGTAATTTGTGTCAGGACTGCTGGTATCCACCCAGAGGTGGAAAAGAGATAACACAAATCACCATTCTGTTTGTTTGTTTGTTTTTGTTCTTTGGTTCATGTTTTACCTGATACATTGGATGAAGGAACCTTTGCTCTTTTTTTAGTTTCCATGGCAGATTACCTTTCTTTGTGGTGGAAATTATGCTTTAGAAGGTTTGGCCTTGTGAATGGTTTGATTATGTGTGGTCTGGTGATTGGTGTTGCTGATGGGAGAACCATTGATTGATTCAGTGGATCTTGCAGCTCTAGCTAACTTTTTATTCTGTGGTTAGGAGTAATTGGCTTGTCCATTCCTCCTTTTTTAACTTCACTTTTTTGTTTGTTTCCTGGCATAGATACTAATATAACCGTTATTTGTTTGTCTGTGTTATATCTATTTCATTGTCTGTTGAACCTAGTTTTGTGCTTTTTGTGTGGTCACTACTTTTTCTTACCAAGATGGTGTATGTGTACTAGTTGCTAGTATTGGACTGTGTAATGCAACTCAATGCCATTATAGAGGCTCCTGATAACATGGTCCATGAGTTTTTTGTGCCCAGATGGGATATAGTGTCACTGCGTTGCCTAAGATGCCCATGGATAGAAGGCATTCTTAAAATGCAACTTAGCAAATTTTTGTTACCTGATGTGTTTCTACTTCTTCATGAAACCTGAAACGATTAAGGTCACTAAGATATTTTAATTGCTATTGTTGTAGAACTTAGATCCATGAATGGTCTCATTAGTGCTCAATTTTCCTTATATGGAATCCTTGCCTCCTTGGCACGTCAACTTTAGTTTGTCTTCTGGAAATGATAACTAAACTAACATTTAACTGGTGTAACCATTTATGAGGCTATGTAGTTGTGGCTTTAAGTGATCAATCTGTTCTTTGCCACTTTATATGGTTGAGTGTTGCATCCATGACTCCATGTTTTACTCTTGCTGTAATATTAACACCTTGCATAAGGAAGGTTTCAGAACCCACAACTAGGAGGATATATCAAATGAAGCCTCCTGTTTGTCTTAATCACTCGGTGGGCTTCTTTTTTTAGGCTTATTGCAGCCCTAAATTAATAGCTTCTCTCTTCATTCTGCAGCTATGACTATTCTGGTTATGGGCAATCTTCCGGGAAGGTAAAAAGGTTTTTGTTTATACATATTTTATGCTGAATCTCCTCGATGTGCATAGTATTAACCTTTTTTTAATCTAATACTGCAGCCCAGTGAGCATAACACTTACGCTGATATAGAAGCTGTTTACAGATGTCTTGTCGAAACCTATGGAGCCTCTGAGGAGAATATCATTCTCTATGGACAATCAGTGGGTAGTGGTCCTACTTTGGATTTAGCCTCCCGTTTGCCTCGTTTAAGGGCAGTTGTTCTGCATAGCCCAATTTTGTCTGGCTTAAGAGTGATGTATCCTGTAAAGCATACATACTGGTTTGACATATACAAGGTACTTAATTTGCATTAAGTCAACCTTCTTTAACACTTAACTTCAGCTAATTCTGTATTTTATCTCTATTTCTGCAGAACATTGACAAAATTCCATTAGTCAGGTGCCCTGTGTTAGTGATTCATGTGAGTACCATTTCATCCTCACAGCAAATCTTATTATTATATATATTTGATTCTTTTTGTGCATGGTGTGCATGTGCTCATGCACTTGTTTGTATGTTCACATAGTGAATTATATCATTGGAATATGAAATCAACAACAGTTATTTGTATGTTCCTCATTACGCACACTGGTGCATGGTGATAATTGTAATGTTACATCAGTGAAGTTGAATGAAGCCGTTCTGGTGATTTAACTACCGATTGAACCATTCTTTTATTGACCACCCTGGCCTTTAGTTTGTTTTTTCCTGTTACTTTTTAGTGGCGTTAGTGTGCTTATGTGACAGAAGCAGTGCTAGCAATTCATTTAAAAAGATGGCATTGAAACTAAATGTGAATGCCTGTAGAAGTTTTTTCAGTTTACTGAGATGAAAAAAATTGGCAATTGAGGGTAACATATCCTGAAAACACGGGACAAGTATTCTGTTAGCAGGATCAGCTTTATCATGACTACCGCTTGCTACATTATTTTACTTGGCCATATATTTACGATGTGAGAAAGAACCTATTCATTCTAGTAAAGATGTAGAAGGAAGTTCATGATGCTAAGGTACTAATACAATCTCTTTCCCCAGGGTACAGCTGATGAAGTTGTCGACTGTTCCCATGGGAGGGCATTGTGGGAGCTTTCCAAAGTAAAGTATGAGCCTCTATGGGTCAAAGGAGGAAACCACTGTAATTTGGAACTGTACCCGGAGTACATTAAGCATCTAAAAAAGTTTGTTGGGGCCATTGAAAACTCGCCACCCCTATATGATGAATCTCCAGAGAGCTCAGGTCCATCAGATAATACTCAAACAGACGCTGAAGGCACAGAGGAACCTAGGAAAAGCACAGACTGCAGGGAGAAAACAAGGCCAAGCATAGATCACAGACAAAGCACAGATCGCCGGGACAAATCAAGGGGCAGCACAGATAGGAGGGATAAAAACAGAAAGAGTGTGGACCAGCCACGGGCTAGCGTCGATCAGCCTGATCGGCCAAGGAAAAGCGTTGACCGGTATGGTTACCTTGTTAACCTATGAAAATTTTTCTTCAAGACCATGTTGCATATGTATCAACTATTTCTACAGTTTGTTGATTTATAACATGTTTAGTTTTCTTGACTAATTTGATCCGCTGGTGTAACAGCTTTGGTGGGGTGATGAAGTCCGTCAGATATATAGACTGTTTCAGAGTAACAACTGCATCTGGGAGTTGAAAAAAAAATACCAAAAAGGTTAGCGTTGGGGTTCTCTGTATGTAGTCCATTTGTATAACTTAATTCATTCGGGTGATTGGTTTGGTCGTTGGAGGTGTGTCTCACAACAATGGGGGGACTTGTACTGTTTTTCTTGATTTTTTTTCCTGAGATGAAATAATTATTTGTCCATAAGCAACTTCTTTTTCTTTTCCCCCAAGTGGTTGAGATTTCATAAGAGATGTGCCTGCAGGAAAGTAAGCGATCCGTGATAATCAACTCCCTCGGTTGTCATTTAGCTTGTGATACTTGGAGACCGTTTAGTTTGCTGTAGTTGTTCTGGTGGCCTCCTGGAGCTCTGGGTTACGGTTCTTGATTGGAGAAGTGGTAACTTATGTCAATTAGGTGTCAAAATTTGATGCTTGGACGGCGATTTTGACAAAGATTGTTGATGCTTCTGTCAAACTGGTAGACTGATGGATCGGAGCACCCTGTGCTACTGGTGTCCACGGCAATGATGCTCCAGCTTGTTTTACGGGGAAACACCCATTTCTGCTTTGTCTCTGAAAGTCTGAAGTCGTGACACCGTGTTTGTGGTGGTATTTTATGCGTTGTGGTCATTTTATGAGCCAAGCTTTACGCCGTGTTTGACAAATGTCACAAAACCTTGTTGCTACAGTTTTATGTGCGTGATATGCTTTACTCCGTCTTATGCGCGTGATGTGCTTTACTCCCTCCTTTGGATGGATGAAACACATCGTACTATAGCTTTTTTTTTAGTTTTTTATAGTATTAGGATATATCATATTTATCTAAAATTTTTTATATTTTAAAACGGATGAAGTATTACCTTCGTTTTTTTTTCTTGGAGCCGAAATCAGAAACCTCAGATATAAAATGAATTGAATATTATAGAATAAAATCAGAGCCAAAATCAAAAACCTTGGATATAAAATGAATCGAATATTATTGAATAAATAAATGGAGCGAATATTGTAACATATATTTATTGAAATATGAAAATAACTCTTAACTGAGCTTCCAACTTATATTTATTGAAATATGAAAATAACTGTTAACTGAGCTTCTCAAATCAATGAAGAGAGGTAGCTTATTATTTTTCTAAGTCGATATTTCTAATTTTTATCAATTGATAATAATAACTCAACTAATTATACACTTCAAACTATATTTATTTATAAATTCAACTAAGACATAGGACTATAAAAAATATCAACATTCAACTAACCACCTTAACCATTCTCGAAATCATTTTTTATTTCGAGAAAGGAAACCAAATTCGTTTTGGGAAAGTTTCTTACCGATAGTAGTTTTATCATATTCGTTTCCGTTTCCGAGAAAAAAAAATCCGAATTTGTTTTCATTTTCAAAATTTTCTGAAGAAAAAAATTCTAGCCGATACTTTTCGTTTTCGAAAACACATCCAAAAGCCAAAAACTTTTCAAACCATTTTTATCCTTAGACCGACAAGTTGTGTGATTTTGTGAAGAGTGAAGTCTGAACTGAGGATGAGAAGGATCTGGCGCCATCTTCAGGTTAGGATGGCGTCCACCTGGACGACGCGCGGCACCGACGGTGTCCTCATCGCATTCGCAGCGCACGCCCTCGTGTCCCCTGCCTCCAAAACCGTCGCGCCACCGACCGTGCGGCCACGTTCTCCTCCTTGGCGCGGCGCGCCGCCGTCTCACAGTCTCACGCCCTCGCCTCGCCAAACCAACCAACGGTATCTTCTTTTCGCTTATATAAAATTTAAATTTTTAACCTTAAATTTTAAATTAATTTTAAAGTTTTTTTATCATAATTTATTTTTTAGCATTTGTTTTTAGATCGCTAAAAACACGTATATAGAAAATGTATTCACAAACTATTTTTTATTTGTAAATATGCAGCGAAACGATGGCCCCCCAAATTTCACTGCCTACTCCAACCTTCTGCCTGCCAGCGCGAGAGCATGTATATGTTTTTTTAGTGTGCTACAGCTGTGTTATGCAGCAGCAGAAACAAAGAAAAACTCTCTTATTTATTACGCGTACGCTTTTAAACTATTAAATATTAAATGATGCGTATTTTTCAAAAGAAATTATAATATTTTTTTAATCTTCTTTTTTCTCTTTTCTCAAACCCATATCCATCAAGTTTCGCTGAACAGAAAAGAGAAAAGAGATGGGGAATGAATGGCGGCAAACAGGTAGTAGTTACCACAAACAAAAAAACACAACCTGGTACGGCGTAGTACGTACATACGTGCATTTCCAATTTGGAATTTGTCATCCCTGTTCTAAAATAAAAATGGAATTTGTGATACCTTCTGGAAGACCGAGTTGACTGTCTGTTTGTCGGTCGTCGGTCCGTTTGATCAGAGCTGTTACTTGCCTTGCGCCCTACTTGTTCAGGTAAACATAGCCAAGAAATGCACACTACTACTCATTTACTGTAGCAATATTTGATTCTTTAGAGTTTACTTCCTCCGTCCCATATTAGTGGTCGCTTTGACTTTTTTTCTTGTAACGTTTGACCATTCGTCTTATTCAAAAAATTATGAAATTATTATTTATTTTTTGTGACTTACTTTATTATCAAAAATATTTTAAGTATGTATAATTTTTTTTATATTTGCATTAATTTTTTAAATAAGACGAATGATCAAACGTTACAAGAAAAAAAGTCAAAACGATCATTAATATGGGACGGAGGTAGTAGAGTACTAGCAATATAGGAGTATCAGAGAGCAGCTAGGCAGCCCTGGACCCTGGTAATCTCATCTTCGAATTTCAACGTCCTCTCCTCGTGACCAGCACGGTACTCTAATCTGTACCATCACGCTAGCAGTACACTGCTTTATCTTGGAATCATTCCACGATGATTAGTAGTACCAACAACCAACCTAGGGCTGTCAACGAGCCAAGCTCACCTACCTAGGCTTGAGCTCGAGTTTCCAAACAAAATGGGCTCGAGCTCGACAATTAAAATTGGCTTATAAATAGCACACATATATTTTAAAGATGATCTCTCAATAAAAGTAAGTAATTTTTATTTAATCATATTAATGGATAAGGAGAAAAACAATAAGATAAATACATGATACCAATACAAACTAGTATTTCATTGCATAGATATTGATGATCTATGAGTTTATGAAATAAACAATAAAAATCGTATACTGTTGCGAGCTTTGACATAGACATGGGCTCGGCTCGTCTAAAGCTCGAGCCAAACTCGAATTGAGCCTTGAACGAGTTGAGCTTGAGCAGCTTGCGAGCCTCGAGTTTTTCTTTTCTTGACAGCCGTAAATCGAGGAAATCGAACACCATGCATGCCTGTGTTCTTGCCAATTATTGCCACCGACACAGCAACGACGCCTACTTCTATATTACTCCTGTACAACACAACATGCAATCGATCGATCCATGCATCGGCCGTTTCCTTCCTTCGTTCTCACGGGATGCATGCCATCTGCTACACTTACTTGCTCACTACGTGTTACGCTTCGATCACCGCATGTTAAATCGATTGATTAATCAGTAGCAATGGTTAATTAACTCACGGTTCAGAGCACACACACAGAACCGAATCATCGGAAGGATTACCCAACTGAATTTTCAATCTCGGAAGCCACGACTTGATCACAGAATCTTCAAATCCAAGCAATGGCAGCAGCCTCTCGGAGGGATCGAGACACCTTTCTTTTCTTACAGTTTTCAACGACATCTTCGGTAACAGCAGCTTGACAAATGACTAATCGACAGGCCCACGCTTAGCCCCAATGAGCAAGTGGTAATTAGCGCCTAGGATTAGTAGCTACACCAGTGTAAACAAGTGCAAGAAAAGTACAGGTGCAGCATGAGTAGATGCATGGGCACGCTCAACTTTGACCAATCGTTTGCCTCTCTTCATCTGACCTGATGATGAACTCCTAGCTATATATAAAACCAGCACTGTCTTTTCAGTATTGCTTTCTCTCCTCTCCTCTCTTCTCTCCTTTGCAATAGTATTTATACCTGAAGTCAGATTCAGAGATCTTTCTGGAGACTAGATTCAGAGTTCAGAGGTTGGTAGGTAGTTAGGTAGTAGGTTTGTTAGTTATGCAGCAGCTGAACTGGGTCAGCCTGTTGCTCTTGCTGTTCTTCATGGTTGCTGCACTCAGCTCCTTCGTTGCCACTGCACACAGAGGTATGTGTATATTCAGGTGCCAAAATCATCAGCATTTACAGGCAAAAGGTCCCCATTTCTGAACGATTTGTTCTTTAATTTCCACCAAGTTTGCCAATCAATAACATGATCACTGTCTCTTTTCAGAGCTGCCAGTGGCAAGAAAAGTCGATGAAATTGGATACCATCTTCAGGCCAAGCTGGTAAGTTCAGTAAAACACCTAGTGCTCTTGAGGATTTGAGACGGATCGATGAACAGCAGTGTACTTAGCTGAAGTTTAAGTTGCTGATTTTTTTTGTGACAAGCAGGATAATCAAGCTAGCTCTGTCAGTGTAAGCAGAGCAACGGCGAAGGTTGGAGATGATCATCAGGAGGTTGTCATGAGAAAATGCAAGAACGGGAGGAAGAACTGCAAGAATTTCAGAACAAGAAAGCTTCCTACAGATGCAGATGGCAAGATCCATTTCGATGGCCACATGCCATTCACTGCAGATTATCACTCAGTTCGTCGGCATCCTCCCAGTCACAACTAGGAGTTAGGTTAACACTACTACCAGCTAGTTGCTTTGCTTTGCTTGCTTACAAATATATACAGTAATTAAGTAGCCTAATTGAATCAGTAGTAACAGTCCATATAGCTAAGCTGTAGTATCAATTCTTCTTTCCTTTCGTCCTCGGATGGTCGTCGCTGTCAGGCTCTCAGCTACCAGTTCGCATTGCATGGCTTTGCCTTTGCTTTGCTGACATTTTTGTTAGTTAGCAGAGTAGCTCACAGTGATGGCATGTCACCACCCTTGATGTCCCCTAATTTAAGCTGTTATTAATCCATCAAAGTTAAAAGGATGTATCTCTTCTCTTTTTGCTCTTTGTTTTTCACTCCAGTCACGGAGCCAGCTCCCAGGCATGTCGGACGGTCACCTTGACTCGTCATCATCGTGCATCATGGTTAGCTCCTTAATAAAGCCTCATGAAAAATTGCTAATAATAAAAGTCACTTTATTATCTGGGCTTGACGATGTCGCTGGCTTCGCCACGGCTGGCTTTCTCTTACCATGGGTCCATAGCGCAGACACGTGTCATGCTCTCCTTCGCTCACTTTGAGCTTAACTACTGATATTTCTTTTTTGGTTGCCGGCCATGGAAGCCTTTTTGCTGGTACATAGGCTGATGTGGACTCTCGTTGTATACATACATTTGCTCGGATTAAATTTAAATCTCGTTTTTTTCATGTGTCGTCCAGGCATAAGTTGCCACGAATTTTTGGACGGCTTGAAATGTGACAGGTAGTGGCGGCTTCGGCCTAAAACGAGTGAACTTTTCTACTATGTGTGTGTCTTGTCCTCACCTTGGGTCGCACTTTCGCAGGATATATCGGTGGAATCCACAAACAGGGATTTTCACAAGGATATCCTTCACCTTTCCTTGTTTTGCGTCAAAACACGTTTGAGAGAAACACAGGGGTATTATGAAAAAAAAGAACATCTTAAGGCCTTATTATAAACTTGAAGAATAAATTTATTTGATTTTTTAACAACTTCTATATATATTTTTTTTTTGCAGAAAATACAATATTTAAGAGTTTAAAATGCATGGTAACATAAAGCAAACGTAAAACAAGGAAAGGAAGTTAAAGTTTAAAGTTTTGAAAAAGAACGGGATAAGGGTGTGTTTGTTTGGGTGAGTTGGAAACTCATTCCCTCCGTACGAAAAACGAAACGACTCATTAACACATGATTAATTAAGTATTTAAAAAAAATTTTAAAAATAGATTAATATGATTTTTTAAAATAACTTTTGTATATAAACTTTTTTTAAAAACGTATCGTTTGGTAGTTTGACAAGCGTACATGCGAAACACGACGAGGGAGAGAAGTTGAAGAGAGAAGTTGAAAACTCCTTCCGCCAAACATGGCCTAAGTTGGGCATGCAAAATTGCAGCAAGCCCAGGTACTACTTTGGAAGAAAATGGGCAGAAATCGGTTACTGAATCACTCACTGTTCAGTGTTGAGTGGCGCCCCCACCCACGCAGCGGCAGCACTCTCCCCACCCGCAACCGCAATAATAATAACAAGAAAAAAAAAAGCTTATCAGCAAGGATTGCACGGCGAATCACCACCTCCCGCGCCGCGCCGCCATGGCCACCACCGCCCTCCTCCTCCGCGCTCACCCCGCCTGCAAGCCCCTTCCCTCGCCGCCGCCCCCGCGCGCGTTCGTCTGCCGCGCCGCCGCCGCGGGCGAGGCCCTCCGCTCGCTGGCCCCGCCGTCTCGCCCTGAGCTGCTCTCCCTCGACCTCCCCCGCTACGACCCCGCCCGCTCCAGGCCCGTCGACCTCGCCGTCGTCGGCGGCGGCCCCGCCGGCCTCGCCGTCGCGCAGCGCGTCGCCGAGGCGGGCCTCTCCGTCTGCGCCATCGACCCCTCCCCGGCGCTCGTCTGGCCCAACAACTACGGCGTCTGGGTCGACGAGTTTGATGCCATGGGCCTCTCCCACTGCCTCGACGCCGTCTGGCCCTCCGCCTCAGTCTTCACCCACGACCACCGCCGCGCCGCCAAGTCGCTCGCCCGCCCCTACGCCCGCGTCGCCCGCCGCAAGCTCAAGTCCACCATGATGGACCGATGCGTCGCGCACGGCGTCACGTTCCACAAGGCTAAGGTCGTCAAGGCCGTCCACAACCACGCCTCCTCCCTCCTCATCTGCGACGACGGCGTCGCCGTCCCGGCCACCGTCGTGCTCGACGCCACGGGATTCTCCCGCTGCCTCGTCCAGTACGACAAGCCCTACAACCCGGGCTACCAGGTCGCCTACGGCATCCTCGCCGAGGTGGACGGCCACCCGTTCGACATCGACAAGATGCTCTTCATGGACTGGCGCGACTCACACCTTCCCGAGGGGTCCGAGATCAAGGAGCGCAACCGCCGCATCCCGACCTTCCTCTACGCCATGCCATTCTCCCCGACGAGGATCTTCCTCGAGGAGACCTCCCTCGTGGCGCGCCCGGGCCTCGCCATGGACGACATCCAGGAGCGCATGGCGGCGAGGCTGCGCCACCTCGGGATACGCGTCCGCGCCGTGGAGGAGGACGAGCGGTGCGTCATCCCCATGGGCGGCCCGCTCCCCGTCCTCCCGCAGCGGGTCGTCGGCATCGGCGGCACCGCCGGGATGGTGCACCCGTCCACGGGCTACATGGTGGCGCGCACTCTCGCCACCGCGCCCATCGTGGCGGACGCCATCGTGCGTTTCCTCGACACCGGCGGCGGCAACAGCGACAGCGTGTTCGCCGGCGACGCGCTGTCGGCAGAGGTGTGGAGGCAGCTGTGGCCGGCGGAGAGGAGGCGGCAGAGGGAGTTCTTCTGCTTCGGCATGGACATCCTCCTCAAGCTCGACCTCGACGGCACGCGCCGCTTCTTCGACGCATTCTTCGACCTCGAGCCGCGCTACTGGCATGGCTTCCTGTCATCGAGGCTCTTCTTGCCGGAGCTCGTCATGTTCGGCCTCTCCCTCTTCGCCAACGCCTCCAACACGTCGCGCCTCGAGATCATGGCCAAGGGCACCGCCCCTCTCGCCAAGATGATCGGCAACTTGATCCAGGACAGAGATAGGTGAGAGGATTTGCATCATCTCTCTCATCTCAAGATCTGCATTGGATCACTGAATTTTGCTGCTGCTACTGAATGTATCCAAGATTTGCAAAGATGAGAGCTTTTGCAGAAGAGAACACCATTAGCAGCTGCAGCTAGGAGACAATCCAGGAGATAAAGTATGTGAGTAGCAATTGCTGCTGCAAACAAACTCTTTTTGGCCTGGTGATTACAGAATTAGAGCTGTATAGTTCATATTGAGGTATGATGATGTGCCTCTCCATGTACTGTATAAATGCCATGATGTGAACACACAGATCAATATTTCCCCAGACATGGTAATTTTTCACCTACATAGCACAGAACAATCAATAACACAGGTAGTACTATGAAGTGAAGCTACACAAGGATTCATATGTGGTTGTAGTGAGGTGTAAGAGCTTTGTAGCAATCAGCATTAATAACACTTAGTATGAATTAACACGGCTGAGCATGAGCTCAAGGTTAAATCTCTTTTCCATCTTTTCTCTACCTGTAAATCAGTGACCAACATGCTATACATGCCATTGATTTAGGCCCGAAGAACAATGACTGGGAAACAAAAAAAAAATGAAAAATAGAAAGGGGGAGAAGAATGAACAAAATTGAACAATGAAGTACCAAAATTATCTTCTCAAATTCGTTCCACCATGAATCGTGTGATCAACTCGCGTTCACTGGTTCATCATATGACCAGTCCAAGTTCTTGTAACTGAACCTCCAAACTGTTTTTTCGCTTTGTACCATGGAAGGAACTTCTCTCAAAAGGAAAGGTCCCTCATGTCGCCTTCGCGTTCAGGGGCTCTGTATGAATATCCCAATTCTTCTCCAGATTGTCGCCTCACTATGCTAGCCCTTTGCATCAGGCGAACAAGTTGCTGAACTACCTCAGACATAGGAGGGCGAAACTCGGGCTCGGGCTGCACAAAAAAAAATAAAAATCACAAAAGATGTTCTTAGAATATGCTCCTGGCCGAGGATATTACAAGAAATCAATAAGAGGCCCAACATCCAGATACTAACAATGTAGTCAGTGTCAGACTACAAGAATCCTAGGAAACTCAGCAAGAGAGCTTATGTTACATCCCATTTTGGATTTCATGAAGGTCTCCATGTGTGCTCACTGATTATTATCTACTTGTATCAATGTCTGAAGATCTATCACAATGCAAACGCATGAACATACCTGAACACACAGCGCAATTATGTCCGCAAAACGGGAGAGCGATTTAGCAGGGTACATTCCATTTAATGCTGGATCCACCATCTTAGCAAGCGCATCGATATCATGAAGCTGTGGAGTAGCCCATCGAACAAGAGATTGTTCTGATCTCTCTCTAGAACTGTCAATATCCATCAGAAGGTCATTTTCAATTTATAAAACTCGATACACCAGGATTAGAACATAAACTAGAGGCATACCTGTCTAGTGGTTTCCGCCCTGTCAATAGCTCTAACATCACAACTCCAAAACTGTACACATCACTCTTCACAGTATAAATTCCTGACATGGCAAACTCTGGGGCACTGTATCCAAATGAACCAAACACCTCAGTTGAAACCTGTTATGACAAACCAAGCATATTCAGTCCATTAATTAACTACTTCTACAGAAGCCAAACAAGGCTATCTGAGAAGTTTAGTAACCAGAAGTTTAGAAATGTGGCGGTATGACTGACCTGTCTCTCCGTGTTGGGTGTCAAGGCAGCAAGCCCACAGTCAGATAAATGTGGATTATGCTCTTCATCGAGTAGGATGTTTGAAGACTTAAAGTTTCTATGCACAACAGATGGCAAGCACACCTCATGCAGGTACCTGGGAGAAGGTTTGAAGGGCGTTAGACGTGTCCCTGCTGCTATAAACATCAGGAAAGGTGAAAAAAAAATGATGTATGATTCATATAACTTACTCTAATGCCCGAGCAGTCCCCAGGGCTACCCTTACACGGATGTTCCATGTAAGCTTCCTGCTCATCTCATCAGAGTAGTGCAGCACATCATGCAGTGTTCCATTTCCAATGTACTCGTAAACAAGAAGCCTTTGCCCATGCTCAACACAATACCCTGTAAGTGGTACAATGTTTGGATGCCTTAGTCGTGACATGCTCGATACAGCCTCAAGGAAATTGTCTTCTTCCTGCAAGGAAAGGGCTGAACTATCTATCTTCTTAACTGCAAGAACCTGCACTCACAGCACACAACTCAGTCGCAGTGCACAGCATGACACAAAAATAATAAGAGGGTTTAGAAATTTCAAATATTTTTATATTTGCTGTCTGAAGGTGTAAACAGGCTAAACATTTGGCTGTATGTATAACAGTGTTGCACAGCTCATTCATCCACTGACTAAATTAAGGTTATGGTTTACATTCCACCTCATGTAATACAAGATGCATATTTTACCTTTCCATTGGGGAAATCTGCCTTGTAAACACGACCAAGTGAACCCTCTCCTAGAAGGGAATCTTGACAGAAGCTATTAGTGGCAACTTGGAGGGAAGCAACAGTATAAGGTGTCGCAGTGATTGGGACCTTTGTCTTTCTCATAGAACCAGTTTTACCATAAATCCTGTCTGGAGTCATTTTCTCAGCAGGTGAGATCTTCATAGTTGCTACAGAAGTATTCTCAGGACTCTGCTCTGGGATTTCCCTGTTAGAAGCTACAAAGGAGAAGGGTGGAAATATGTATTATGAACAACATAAGTGCATTCAGTTACATGCTCTAAGTTAATGATGTAAAAAAGTTGTTCTTACTTTTGGTTGTACTTTCAGAGCAAAGGTAAAATCATCATTCCTTATAGATCTATCAAGTACATATGATCCAAGACTTCGAGTTTTAGCTGCTCCTAACTAAATTGACAAACTAAGCTGATCTCATGCAAACGCCTAACTTGAAATATACTAAAAGTGACTTCTCAAATATACATGATTTATCATTGCTGAAACCTATACTGCTTGTTTCCAGATCAACCAAAATTCAAGGATATCTTCTTTTATAGGGAAAGCATATGGTTATCCTTTCAACTAAGGATAGTCTCAGCTAACTGAAATTATATAATATTGAAGATAAGAAAAATATTGCAACAAGAAATCATGACAGCATATGAACAAATGTAGTACCTCTCTCTACGTTTACTGATAGTGGACCGACAAAATCTTTTGAATTGCTGCTGGTATCATCCTTTCTTTTCCGAGCATTGCGAATGCAGAATACCAAAAGAAGAAGTGCACATAAGGCACCAACTGTTGAGCCAGCAACTATCCCCACAAGCGGACCTGTCTGGAGACCTTGCTTCTTGTCACCTTGACCAGCCGAGCTTACCGAGCCTTCTGGAGCATCTCCACTTCCCCGAGGATGGCCGGGCCGATTACGTGGTTTTCTAGGGGGTGGTGGCATAAAAGGTGGTGGTGGTGGAGCAGGTCCATTTGTGAATGAGTTTCCTCCGAGTCTATGGTTGTAATTGCAACAGGTCATTAGAGTGTGTCAAAGATGATTTCCAAAGAGAAAGGGCAGTAAAAGTATCTCATACGTCAGATCTGGGATTGAACTGAATTCTTGTGGTATCCAGCCATTGAAATTGTTGTTTGCAATATTTCTGTTTGAAGAGAAGGAAATCTCAGTTATTAAGCAAGCAACAATAGCAGTCAATTTGTTGTCTGAAAAGCTCGTGTACTTACAGTGTTGTGAGGCTTAGACCACTGAGAACATTGACAGAACCTGTTAATTGATTGTTTTGCATATAACTGCAAAATGGGTTAGAATTTTATATCAAGCGTTAGAAAGCTAAAAAAAATGTTTATATTGTGTTTTCATGAAAACTACAAGATACTCACAGACTAGAAAGATTTGCAAGAGAGCCAAGAGAATTGGGAAGATCCCCTGTCAATTTGTTGAAAGATACATCTCTGCCAAGGAGTGTAAACAACATAAGATGAATTCATGAAACCAAGGGAAGAGCATGTGTGTTAGTATCAATTAGAAGGTAAATCTTATTACCATACAGGTGTAAAGAGTATAACTGCATGTCAAACATAACAGCAAGTTTTACAACATTCACTGTAATTTCTAAGTTTGTACTCAACTGTTGGAAGGGATGCTTAGCTTTGCGCTAGGGGGTTGATAGTGTCCCTTGCTACTACTACCAAGAATCAAATCTCAAAATAATAATAAAGGTTACAGAACAGTACTAACGAATTGGAGGGAAATACTCAGCATTAATTGTACGGGCATCAATTTTATGGAATAATAAAATGACAAAAGAACCAAAATGGACAAGGAGATGGCATGCCTGGATTTAGTCACTATGGATATCTACCTCTGCTATGGACCATGAAACAAAAAGGCATTTTATGGAAGTTTATATTAGGCCATTTTAAGAATAAATTTGAACTAAATAGTTGCCAAAAGATATGTCATGTTGCAGACGAATATCTCTTGACAGTAAATAGCAAAACTGCATAGTCACACAAAACCTCAATAAGATGACTTACAGCTCTGAGAGTGAGTTGAGGCTTCCAAATAAATCGCCTATCTGTTGAGACAGTAAGTTGTGGCTGACATTGCTGCATTAACGATGTGGTACATTAATACTTGTGGATACAAAAGACAGCAAAGTAGTGATGGACAGAAGCTTACAGGTACTCTAATGAAACCATGTTGGATATAGAGTACGGAAGGTTGCCAGACAAGTTGTTGGTTGCCAGATTCCTGTCATCATTTAGAATGAAACACCATATACTGATTGCTATGTAACAGACTATAATAGGTGGGGTACATTACATACAGATATGTGAGATTCGGTGGCAGCTGGTAAGGAATTGAACCATGCAAGTTGTTGTTGCTCAAATCTCTGCAAGTAACGAAACGGGAGATCAAAACAGTGCATAAAAAACAGGAAGAGTATAACCAAGTTTTGAGCTCTCACAATGTCTTCAATGAGAATAGACTGGAGAGTTCATATCCCAGAGAACCATCCAGTCCTACCCCAGCAAGCCTACTGTACAATGGGAGAAGAATATGAGCAAATCAGTGTAGAATAGCTTCCCCACAGTGACATGTAAATAAAATGAAACAAAACTAAGGATGATGTATGTTCCAAAATGAAGTTTTTTCCCACTGAATTTCCAACAAACTTGGGATGAGGAGTTGGGACACCAATGAATAGAACTGCCATGAATGTAGTGAAGTTGGTAGTACGATGTAGTCACATTCCACAGATATGGATCCAAAAAGGAGTTTAATTCCCCTCTTTTCATTAATCCTGTTAGAAGATTTTGGGAATCCTAAACTATCTCGCATCAATGAAGATGGTGACAATGTGACATTGGGATTCGATTCCCAGATGCACATTTTTTTTATCAGCTTTCAGAGTTAGAAATTTAGAATGCAGTAAGAATCAAACACTAGCCAATGAAAGAACTCATCAAATCCAATAAAAAAGCCAATGAAGCTAGCTGTCGCATCACAGGATCTTTACATTTCGGTGACGCCAGCGCCGGAGCAAGAGATCCCCTGCCACCCCGCGCCGCAAGGGTCGCCGCCGCCGCCGGCCGACCACCCAGCCAGCTGCGACGGGCTGTTCCACGAGGAGTACAGATTCCCAAGCGCCGCAGCTGCAACAACCCAAGCATCAATCACTCACAGGCAACAAAAAAAAAAGATTTCCTGAACATTCCAAGAAACCAAGAACCCCAGGAATCGTGGGCCGCAGCTCACCGTCGGAGGAGTCGGTGGTGGCTCCCACCGGCGCCGACGAGACAGCAAGAAGAAGAAACCCAACCAATGCGGCGGCCAGCGCCGCCATTCTTGGTCCCCCTAACACCAGCTTCCACCCTCTTCTCTCAAGAACACAATTTTGTAGGTCTCTCTCGGTTGCTTCTCGGCTAGGACACGGCCACGCGGATCGCCATGGGCGCCGCTGCCAATGGACAGCTAATGTGCGGGGAGCAAAACAGCTAGGAGTAGTAAGATAAAGAGGAGGAAAAGAGAGAACACCGGATTGCTTCCTCCAGGAGGAGATTTGGATGCGGCGTGTGTGGGTAAAGAATTCAATATCTTTCTCCGCGGCCTTAAATTCTTTGATAGGCTTTTGTTTGTTCTTGGCTTCTCTCTCTCATCAATGGGAGAAAAAAGGATGAGCTTTTGATTCCATTAATAAGGGAGAGTTTGGATGGGAATAAAACTTTGTAGTACTTCTCGCATCGAATGTTTGTACATTAAAAATAAAACCTATTTTATAATTCTGGACTAATTTGCGAGACGAATCTATTGAGCCTAATTCATTCATGATTAGCCTATGTGATGCTACAGTAGACATGTGCTAATTATGGATTAATTAGGCTTAAAAATTTTGCCTAGCGAATTAGCACTTATTTATACAATTAATTTTATTATTGATCTATATTTAATACTCTTAATTAACACTCAAACATCCGATATAACAAGAATTAATCCCTGTATCCAAACACCCTTTAAATGTGGGGAGCAGGTGAAAGGTGAGGTAGGAGTGAGGAAGGAAGCAAAGCTGATGCTATGCTTTGCTAATGGAGTGGGCAAAAATGTTGTATATTGGCCCCGTTCGGAAGTGATTAACTTATTATCGTGGCACGCTTTTCAAACTGCTAAACGGTACGTTTCGTGCAAAAATTTTCTATATGAAAGTTGTTTTAAAATATCAGATAAATTCATTTTTTAAATTTGTAATAATTAAAACTTAATTAATCGCATGTTAATATTATCTTGTTTTACGTGAAACACTTTATCTTCATCTTCAGGAGATTCAAACACCATCATAGTATAATTGATTCTTGTGTTTCTGTTGTGTTTGACTGAAGATGTGGCTGTTAACTCAAGTGATTCCTCCTCAGGGTTTAAAAAAGGGTTTACAAAACCCATAAAAACCGATCTGGATTTTTCGAAATGGGTCAAAAATACAAATCACTCGTTTTGTTTTTGAAGTTAAAAAAGATTATCGAACTTTTGATTTCTTTTAAGGTATGTCTTGATTTCATCATTTTATCAACGGTTTTATGTAAAATCTGAAGATACCGCTTATAAGCATTTTTTTTATCCGTCGGAATTGTGAACCCTGTTCATCCTCCTTCCTTCTATGTTCCCCACAGCCAAAAAAGCTTGCTTTTTTCTTGCCAGTTTCCAACTCTCTCTGAATCCAGCTATGCTACTTGCTTTTGTTGTTGGATGCAGTTAGTTGGTGACCTGTATTGCAACAGTTTCACGCAGCAAGTGTTTACAGAAATGTAATCATGTACTACTACAGCTGATGTTGGCATGGTCTTCAATGCACACATTTTACCAGAAAATAGTAGATCTTGAATCATATGTAAAAAAAAGATATTAACAATATACTCATGGTGTAAAAGTATTTTCAATGAAAACTTGGGACATTATTGATTTCTTCGTTACAGACATATTTTTATGTATATGTACCGATCCTTGATCAAGGTTTTGAATGTTTTAAGTTATATTATGTTGTGACTTCTTAAAAAAGTATAGATGTAGTAGTTTAGTGTAATGTAAATTTTATCACAAATTGATCAACTAATATTATGATGAGTATTATGTAATTCAGAACATGCTTGTCAAAGCAACTTAGAACATGTGCATTCCTTAACATCTACTTCAGGTGTTATAATGTACGGGGTACACGCTAGTACTCTCTCCATTAACACATGTTCTACCATTATTATTTTTGTTTGCACCATCACATCAGGTACTATGGCCCGTTATTTTTTATTAAGATATATATTTTATCCTGGTTTCCGTTAACACGTTTTTCAAACTATTAAACAGTGCATTTCATATGAAAACTTTCTATACAGAATGCTTTAAAATATATGATAAATTCATTTTGTAAGTTTGTAAAACTCAATTAATTATGCACTAATAGTTTTATTATTTTTCTTGTCTTAATTTCATCTTCATTTAGTAGAAACAAATGCTATCATGACAAGCTTGTTAAATTTTGACTAGAAATTTATGATTTGCGTGTTAAGAAAATTTAGTACATTACATGAGCTTAGGATGTGGTAGAGTCATGACAAACTTACAGTACAGTACTATGCTAAATCAGCCTAGTCTTCGGCTGAGATTGATGTACATCTTGAAGACATTTGTCTCCTGCTAAATCCCAAAATTTGTTTGGTAGATTATGCCGGTTGCTTGCAAGTTGGGTTCTGACTATTTTGACCAACCATTTGATTAATTGAGCTGCCCGTTGCAACTCATCAGTACTGGCTTAGTCTTTGTTATTTTATTTTATTTCAATCAATATGTATGTTGCATTGTACTTAACTATGCCATTAAGAACATGGTTGCGTACTATATTACTATTTGCCCATGCATCTGGTGAGCTGAAAAAATAATTGCTCTAGATGGCATCAGTGGTGTGTTGATCTAACTGTACTTAAATTGTGGCAGGATGATTCAGGCCGTGTTTTTTTTCTGGAGGGGTTTTTCAACCTCTATTATCCGTCCGCAAAATGGAACGACGGATTAACGCATGTTTAATTAAGCATTAGCTTAAAAAACTTAAAAAATAAATTAATATAATTTTTTAAAACAATTTTTCTATAGAATTTTTTTAAAAAAACGTATCAATTAGTAATTTGGGAAATGTGTGCATGAAAAACGAGAGACGTAAGGTTGTGAACTTGAGAAAAGACACAGCCTCAGTGTATGAAATTGTGGCTTTTGGTAGTCTCATGTCTTGTCATTTTCTTTCCAAGAAAGAAGCTGAAAAAACAAGATTGTGTTCCGCTGTTAGGTAGAATGTTAGGGGACACTTGCAAAAAAACATTTTTAATATGTGAAATCAATCTGAAATCTGTCACAGATTTCAGAGATGGAACAAGAGAACATGAGTACATGACAATGTTCGGCAGCCAACAAGAAAACATTAGAGCATCAGCTGTGTTTCCCCTACCGATGGTTACCGCATAGTAACTGAGCTTACCACTAAGGTCCAGCAGTGGAAACTGCTAGTAGGGTTTGATGAAATTTGGGTAAATTCGAATTTAGAAAAATAAAAAGAATCCTATAAGTAGTATCTAATTTCTAGTTCTATTTGGTGAAAAGGAGTTTGTGAAAAATAAGGTAACATCATATTTTGCCGCCAAATAAAAATTAAAACTAAAAATAAGAAAAATAGGCTAGGGCCATAGCGAACACTATTCATGGAGCCCTTTAGGCCCACTCGAGGAAAAATGCAATTCCTACTTTGTTTCAATGTCTATAATATAGCACAGGTCATGCAAAAAATTTCAACATGATTCCTATATTCTTTTGCATTGTCTGAATTTTACCTATATTTTTTCTAAAGTTATTTATAGTTTTCCTGAATTTTTCCTACTTTTTGTTAGTGTTTTTTTTGCATTTTCAGTTTTCCGAATAGCATATCATGGTTACCACCACTTACCGCGTGGTTACCGGCTGCTGTGACCAATTGAGGTAGTTTGAAAACTTTGAATTAAGAAATTTAAAGATGAATTTTGTGGCTTTTTTTTTTGTAACTGCACGGTTACCGCCTTATCATATGGTGGTGGTAAAACCCGGACCATCATAGAGGGAAACTATATCCGCAGTCTAATTCCTGCCGATTTTCTGAACCTGAAATTGCAAGAGAACTAACCATTTTACTCACATATGAAACCTGAATCCTGAAGCAATTAACCACGCCATGCATAGCATGTGACAACGTTGCAATGTATCCTGATTTATTATTGGCTGTGGCCTGTGAGATCCTTCAGATTTACAGCCTAAATTATTCATCAGCATTTTGTCCTTGAGCTCCTGAAACCTTCTGCTTGTCCACTGCCTGTCCAGACTCCAGACAGGACTGTCCAACTCTTCAAGCTGTTGCAGCCTCCATGATTGGCATCATTCTGCTTTGTTTGGCCATCTGCATGAATGAATGATTTCATTTCAGTTGCATCTAGCTTGCTCACTTAAAAAATACTACTTAACACCCAAATCATTGGCTGTCTTGATCCAGGAAAAGGAAATGGAGGATGATGATGCAATGGCAGCTCATGCATCTATCTGCTCATCTTCACCTACCTACAGTTGGAACAGCAGGTTCATTCAGGTAATTATTCTGAATCCCTGTTCAGTCCAGATGCGAGTTGGAAAAAAAAACTGGATCTCCCATGATGAGAGCAGATGATGGTTAACTGTGGTGACTGGTTTTTTTTTAGAACCACTGTGGTGACTGGTGAGTGGATCCAGTCAGGCACTCAGACAATATGCATCATGCAACTGGGATTCAATTGCAAAATGCTGGCCTGGTCCCTTGTTGTAAACCTGATGCAATGATCAGATCACCCTGACACCTTGTGTTTCTGTAACATTGTGGATTGCTCTGAACATGGTGTGTGCAACTGTTGGTTTGTCACACTGTTCACTTGTTCAGTGCCCTGTCATTTGGTCAATTTGTACAGGGATGGATGGCAATCTCCCCAAGAGGATCCGAGACACCAGATTCAATGAAACAACATCATTGTGAGAAGGAATTGTCCGGTTTTAAAAGTTGAGCGATCATATTTAGGCTTAGGTGAAAGTTCGGGGGGTGTACAATAGACTATTCCCAAAAAAAAAGGATAATACCACTTCCTCTGAAATTATTGTGATGCAGGCATGCAGAAGATTGTCTCCTGTGTAATAAACAACACTGTTAATCAAAGAAGCCTCACGTTACATGTAGTTGCAATCGGTGTCGTCAACCAACCGACATTCTGCTTTCTCTTTGAAGTAGTAGTAAGAACATATGGACACCAAAGTAATAACAGAAGGACAATGCAGTGCGTCAGCACTGTTGCATACCCCACTACTGCTGAAGTGATGAGGGCATGTGAATGCACAACCTAAAATGACTTAGGCTGTGTTCGGCACAGCCAACTCCCAACGCGCTACATTACTTTTTCTTCGCGCACGCTTTTCAAACTGTTACACGGTGTACTTTTTTGCAAAAGTTTCTATACAAAAGTTGTTTAAAAAAAATCAAATTAATCCATTTTTGAAAAAAAAAATTAGCTAATACTTAATTAATCACGCGTTAATGGCCGCTTCGTTTTTCATGTTACTGTAGTGCGCGGGAAAAAGGGACCAAGCAACACAGCCTTAAAAGAGAGAAGAGGAAAGGAGTTTGCATAAATGTAGAAGAATATGCCCATTTCCAGCTTTCCACTTCATGGGCCGGCATGGACTTCTTGTCTTGGCTTAACCTTCACAAACAGGGGAGAAATTAGTGGGCTTGAATTAGGTCCTCCAAGTTTTTGTTTTGACCACAAATCGTTCTTGAACCCATGCCGCCTCAGTTAACAAACTCTTGGTTTTGGAGAATTCTGTTGAAGAATGCCCTTTTCCCATACAACTGATTTTCCACAAAGTCATGAGAAATTTGAACTTTTAGAATTAATGTAGAGGTTTCTTCGTTGCTTCCATCGTATTCTCATACCACTAAAAATACAAGTGTGAAAGTCTTACCATGAAATCATTTTTCATCACTTCGGGTGCATGTCCTCTAAGTGTGTGTTTGAGAGGAGGGGAAAAAAAGATTGAGAAGATACGTAAAACGGGATGAGCCGTTAGCGCATGATTAATTAAGTATCAATTATTTTAAAAAATAATTTTAAAATAGATTAATATATGATTTTTAAAGCAACTAGGAAAGAAACCTGCGCAATGCGTGGGAATCTTATTTAATGTTTTATAAATATAAATTTGGTTTGACTTTTTACTTGAAATATTATATACTATTATTATGTTTTAAAATCGTTTTGTTTTGTTTAGGATTGCTTTGAAGTTAATTACTTTTATGTTGTAAGAACCTTTAGAACACATAAATTCTAAATTAAACCATTCGAAACCGCAGAATCTTAAATTTATGATAAAAACAATTTGTTGCAGCATACATGGGTTATGTCCTCGCCGTGGTTCCCTGGCTCACATGACCTAGTCCGTTCTCACTGTGATCCATTGTGATGCCTGGACGTTTTTCAAATTTCTTAGAAGCCTCAAGGGATGGTTTTAGAGGACATCTACTGCATATCAACTTATGTTACTCCTATAACTAACATAATATAAAGTTGTGTTGAGATAAGCACTTAATTATAGTTTAGGTCATCTAGATGTCCTTGCAGTGATTCCCACCCCATCCGTTCTAATTGTGATCCACTGTGTTATCCGGAATTTTGTCAAATTTGTTAGAAGCGTCAAGAGAAGTCATTTGAGAGGGTTTTATAAGACGTCTACTAGTATCTATAGTATTTACCACACCAACGAAAATTACCCCTAGAACTAACGTAATATAAAGCATCGAGATAAACATTTAATTATAGTTTAGACCATCTAGATAGACCAATTGTCAGCCAACCTTTAGATGTTGTTTCTCATGCAAGCTTGTCTCTTTGTTAGACGACATCAGATGCACAACCTCTCCCCCTTAAATATCATAGAGCATTTAACATTTAACATGTCTTAATAAACCTTTAGAGGACGTTCTCTAATTTCTATGGAGGTGGCCCATGGGCTTGGACGGACATATCCTTCCTTTTTAAATATGATACAATTTAGAATTACATAATGGAATTCTTTTTAAAAAAATGCGGTCTTATTTCTCTTAACAGATCTCAGAAACATTTCATGGCATTTAGACACAAGACATGGTATGTCCATATATACAAATGCATTGTGTTAATAATGAGCTAACTATACTTGAAGTGTTCATGGATAATGTATTTTACTTGTAACATCAAGTTAGTTTACAGTATCACTTGTTCTCATGCCTATCACACATATGGCTTGCAAGATGCATTACCAAGATGTCAAAATTATACAAAGTAATAATTGTTGATGTTCTATTCAATTCAGAATCGCAACACTGAGGCGCATTAGGTAGTGAGCACCAAATTAATGATGGATTAGGGTGGATATTTTTTTGTCATTCCTAGAATCTCAACAATTTCATATATTTTTCCCTAAATTTAAAAACATTATATAAGCAAACGAATCACCTATGCAAATGTGGGTTATACTAAAGTATAAAGTATATTGTTGTCTCAAGAATCCAATTATCAAAAGTAAATTGTTTTCATGTGAGTTCTAAAGAAAAGATTATTGTTATTACATCTCTAAATTATTCTTGTGGTGAAACCAGCCCACCCAGATTTAAATTCTAAATTTGACACGGGTGCTCACATTTACGGTTAATTATTCTTTCAGTGGCTGGTGACGTGCCTGTTGACAGCGAGACGTCCATGGTGATTTCGTCAATATCAAGATATGCTGACTCAGTCTTCCAGAGATGCTTATAGGGGTGGGGTGTGCGTGTGTACGTTCATAGGGATGAGTGTACGTTGGTACTGTATTTTTCTTAAAAATAAAACATAATGATTATTTATTATAAACATTCTCCTTCTAAATAGCTGGTTCATCATTCCTTGCAATTTAAGTGAAGTTTTTCACACACCTATACGCCACTCTTGTACTCATAGATGGCTTTCTCGTTAGCACCCCATAAACAGTTGTGACTCGGTGATCGGTGGATGTAATATATGGATATAGGATGCATGAGACATAGTTTTGATAACATAGGTTTTTCTTGTATTGGCACCTAGTTGATTGGAATATACAAATTAATTAAGTTTTTTTTAATGAATATAGTCAACTTTAATATCTAAATGGTATTTGATGACAATTTATCATATAATATTATTTTATAATCCATTAAAAGTTGTACTATAAAAGCACAACAAACTACATATACACTGTAATTATTGGGAGTGTTGTTATCAGAAAGATTTATTTATTTTTCTGGATATTTTAGTCAGGTTTAGCTACATGTGTTTTTAGAGTGATATATGGCGATATAATCCACCTCGTCTAATTTATCATATTTTAATGATAATATGATAATGAGTTGAGGGCAGTGGTACTTATGGCTCAAAATATTTTTTTATATAATTTTCCTGCAAAATGATTCTTTCTACAATTCAAAAATAGTCCCAATTGGGTTTTGAATTGTTCTGGCAAAGAATACTAGTTTAAATGGATTAGAAATTAAATGTACGACTTGAAAGGAGGGAGCAGCACGTTGGGAGGGACGGGGCCATCCGCACGAACACGTCCTCATGCACTTGGATTTTTTTTTTATCGGTCAAGAGTTAAAATTTTTGTTAAAAAGAATGATGCAGACCAATTAGAATTGATTTGCCTGTAGATTTTTTAATCTGAATTTGATAGCACAAACAGAAAGAAAAATAGGAGAGGAGGGGCAGCACAGAGAGAAGAGGTGTGTGCATACGTGTGTTCGCACGCATTGGGCCGGGAGGAGAGGTGTACGTGTGGTTCTGGTTAGATATGGTCTACCAGTGAATATAGAGTTAGTTTTGGTTGTTTTTTCTTTCTTTGAGATAAATCCAATGGTCCAAAATAATGGGTTCATCAATTTAAATAAAAATCAAAGATTAGATGTTTTTTTAAAAATTTTTTAGGAATTTTCACTAATTTATTAGAGCGTCACAAGACGACATAGGAGCGTTTGTAGAGTGACACGTGACGGTTTGAGAACGTTTATAGAAAGTTTAATGGACTTTCAGTATATAATAGATTTTTTTATAAAATTTTTTATAAAAAACGTATCATTTAACAACTTGAGAAATGTGGCGTAAAAAACAGGGGATTTTTCTTCTTTTTTGTGCTGCAGCCCAACACAGACTAAAGATGCTTAATTTACAATCATATACACAGTAGACGTTTAGTGATCCAAATAGGGAAGCTTGGTGGCACTCTTCACAGGCTGCCATTAAAAAAATATCGCTTTTGCTATTCTGCAGTTGTCTGCAAAATTACAATCCATCAATCGATTCTTCTGTCCGTCGATCATGACGTTAAGATCTGTGCGCTCTCGAACCTGCTGGGCGGTCCATTTTCTTGGTTCATTACAATCGACTGACAACCATCAAAATTGCAGGCGATTGCAGAATAGATGGTCTCAAAAAATATCTCAACGAAAAGTTTTCGATGCAGGGGCGATCTTTATTACTTGGATGGTCTGTAAGGAACGAAATGCCAGGTCAAGGGAAAAACTGTCATTGACGTTTCTTGGGTTATGGTCGGAAGGTCACGGAAAACGATATTATCTATTAACATGTGATTAATTAAGTATTAGTTTAACAAAATTTAAAAATGAATTAATATGAATTTTTGAAGTAACTTTTCTGTAGAATATTTTTTAAAAAAACACATCGTTTAACAGTTTGAAAATCGTGCACGTAAAAAAAATATAAGTTGAAAAAGTAAAAAAAGAACACAGCCTGGTGTATTTAGGTAAAATGGTGAGCATGATGTGCCGCTAGTCTTGGTGGCATCACGATCGAAAAGATATATAGGACCTAGGTTGCTAATTATCTTTGGTTGTGTCGATCTGGTAGTTAGTCGCGTTACCAGCAAAAAAAAATATTGGGTTCTCACGATAACCATATTTGTTGTAATATGCAACACATCTTTCTCGTAATCTTAATAAAATTGATCGGGGCTTTTTGTTTCGCTGACGGCCGGCTGGGCCGACAAAAAACATTTAGAGATTCGATCCATGCAAATTAAAACTAACTAGGCAAATGCATGCGATTAAGCAAGCCAGCCGCCTGTCGATCGATCGTGCACGTACGAGAGTTCGGCGAGCTAGCACGACGGCGAATATTGCAGCAGCGACAAGCCACCGGCCGGCGGGCAGGCAGCCGGCCGGTTAGTTGGCAAGTGATCAGTGCGCGCCACTGCTTTCCGGTCGCGTACAGCATGCAGCTACCTCTCTCTTTCTTCCATCTCTCTCTCTCTCTTTCTCGAGATGGTGGTGGCGCCGCCGCCGCACCACCATGCCATGCATGATGCAGCGCACCTCTGTTCGATCGGTCACCTCGAAAGATTCAGAGAGATGCAGAGATAGGTAGAAAGATACTCTCTACTGTTTTAAAATATAAGTATTTTCAAAAAGTCTATTTGTTTTGAAGAAATCTTAACACACACAGAAATAGAAAAAGCGAAGGAAAAGGATGCATACACACTTCAATTCATAGAAATTTTTCAAGAGGTTTAAGTGGATGAAAAATTTTCTATGTTTTCTCACTGTAACTTGTAAGAAAAAATTCTTTGTTTTTCTATATAAAAAATAAACTGCATGACACTGATATAAATTAATCTTTAGAAATCCAAGTCATTTGATTTTTTCAAAAAAATAGGCCCTTAGGTTTTTATATGAAAGTATGTGGAATTGAGTATCGAAAGATTATATGGTTTGTTAAGAAGAGAAAGTACGTGAAAAAAATTAAACGAGAGTTAGTTGTGATCGATTAGTTGACATAAGAGAAATAACTACATTTTTGAACAAATTCGAATTTAAGAAATAGCTACTTTTCCGTTTCAGAATGTTGCAACTTACACTGAAATAAAATAAGAGTCTGTTTAGATTTTTTTTACTAGAATGAGTATTATTTTATTTTAGGTTGTAATATATTAGGACGAGGAGAGAATATTTTGTGATGGACGAAAGATATGCTACTGTACGCGCGAGTGGTCAAGCATGTCGTGCCTGCATCGTATGCATAATTGGAGCTAATTGCATGCATCTCTCTTTCGCGTCATCGGTTTCACTTCGATCGATATATCGTTAGCTACCCCTTTGCGTCTCTGGTCTCCTCCTGAGCCGTCAGCCTCACCTCAAATATCTCATACATGATACTTTTTTTCGTTCCAAAAATCTAACATAAAATATCAATATAGTATTTGATGTTGATATATTTTAATACTATAAATTTAGATAGATCTTTATCTAAATTTATAATACTAAAATAAGTCACATAAGATACTAGGTTAATTATTTATGAAACATAGAGAGAGTAGCTGCTATAGAAACGTACTATCAGGGAAAAGTAGTTACTACTGCAGAAACTCCAACATCGACCAACAACAAAACAGGACTGTTATAAAGGATCTCTAAAAATTGTCAAAATAAATCATCCGTTATTTGAGATTTGATTGGGAAATAAAAGGCTCGTTTAGCGGGCTCGGTTTAAAATTGCTTCGATTGATCTAATTTTTCTTCTTAAACTATTCGATTTCGACGGAAGTTATTTTCGCTCTAGCTCAGCTTGTTAACAAAGTTGTCTTAAACATAGAGAAAAATGTAATATATATAAATCATAATAAATTAATTTAGAAGAGAAAGCCCGATAAAAAAAGCAAAGCCGGTTCGATTTTTCACTCACCGATACTGATACACACAAATCTCTAATGGTTTTGTATTAATCACTATTAAAATGTTCATGCGTTGCAATGAAAATAAATTTATGGTTGCAAACAAAACCAAATGTCCCAATAAATTCAAGTAAACAACATGATTGTTAGATTTCCAAAACATATAAATAATATTTAGAATATATATATATATATATATGTATATATATGTGTATATATATATGTGTATATATATGTGTACACACATGTATATATATATATATATATATATATATATATATATATATATATATATATATATATATATATATATATATATATATATATATATATATATATATATATATAGCATGAAAATCAACTAAGGCAATAAGTAGACAATGAAATGAACTAAGAGACGCATACACATACATGGATGCAATCTATGATCATTTGGCTTTTGTGCAACATATACTATAACAATGCATAAATTATCCTTTAACTATGCTAATCACACCAGTATCAATGTCACCTTCTCACTGTAGATAGCTTCAACGCATGTAGATAGCTTCAACGCATGCACCATTTTCTGTAAACAACTTCAACTTGTGTCCCAAAGAAAGAAGGGGCATGGCTTCACATGCATTTGGTCATGGCAACAACAACCGCGCGCAAACGAATAAACTCTCAGCTCTCTGGCGGGAAGATCAGGGTGGAAGGTAAAGGCATGCACACATGGATTAGTCATTAGTTACTGGAGGAGAAGGATGATGATAGGCATGCATGCATGGAAGTACCACCGTTACGTCAAACATATGTCGATCGATGGATCGATCAAATGAATGAGACACGTACGAGCATTAGCCGACAACAATGGGCAATGGGCCACACTCTCTATCTTGTGACTTCACGTGCGAGTGCATCAACTAGTGGATGGTGGTGGCAAGATGATCGATGAGACATTCATGCACGAGCGATTGCGGGGTTGCTTCTGACGTCTTTTATCTATCTATTGGGATTGGTAGGATTTTGATTGAGTTGGAGAAGGAAGCGTGTCTGTGACTGCATAGGATTTCATTTCTCATGCGGTAAAGAACACATATCTCGCTATGGGAAAAAAAAAGGAAGCACAGAAACACGATCGGAACGTTGATTTGAACCGAATTGTAGAAATCACTTAATGGAATTGTAAAAGCCAAAAATAGCCTTCAACAATTAAAAATCACTAAGATGCAACTCAAATTGGCATATGGGAATTTTTGTTAAATTTCTCAAACTTCAAAACAATTAACTAATTTTTAATGGAATTTTAAGAGCACAAGAATTAATGTTAAAGCAACAAAAACCAATTTTAGAGTTTATTAAAATGAAAAACCTAAAAATAATTCTCTCCCTCTCATTGTGTCGAATGCGGCCAAAGTCCTCCCTTCCTTCTCCTCGCCCCATCACCCAGGTCCTCTTGTCCTCCCCCTACCCTCTCCCTTCTCTTCGGCCCACGTTGCTCCCTAGCCGGCCCAAGCCCCCCCGCACCCATGCCGGCCCACTTCGCCTAGCAGGCTGAGACCTCCCTCCCTTCCCTCGCTCGGGCACAGCCCAGCCGGCCCAGGACGCTGGAGCTTTGTCTTCCACCTCCAGCTACCCGCCTCTCTCTCTCCCGGATGAACCCTAGCGCCGCCACCCTTTTTGATTCGCCACCCTAGGCGTTTCCTCTTTTGATTGAATGTGAAAAATCAGTTTCTTGTGTTGAGGGCACCGTTTTCCCTAATTCTCCCTACTAAATCGAGCCTTTAAACACCCATAACCGATGATTTTACTCCCTTTGGCGGACCGACGCCATTGATGTTGATGTCCGAGCTCCACAGCCTCCCCCCTTCCCCGATGGTCTATAAAAGGAGCCCACGACCTCCTTCTCCCCTTCCCGGTGCCACTCGGCAATCAGACTCACGTACGCACGCGAACTTCGAGTAGGGATCGGACGACGTAACAAGAAAGGACAAACAGGACACCGAACAGGACACAAACGATGGACGAATGAAACAAAAAACCGTTGGAAGCATCTTTTATTTTTTAATTTTTAAGTAGGTAAAGATGAACGGTTACCAATATAATTTAACCATCAAAATCAATGAATAATCATCTCGGATCTTACATGGTTCAAAAACCATTAGAGATTTTTATTAAAATTTCATTTACGATGGTTTTGACTGATAGTATTCTACTACTAGTATTATCACTGATATAAGTTACGATAACTGTTTATTTATGAGTGTCGGAGCAAGGAACTCCTCTAGCGGGAAGGCAAGGTGATACCCTTCCTTGAGAGTTTTTCTAGAGTGTAGGTTCCGAGCTTGTGCTCGGGTCGCGAGAAAGAACGTGAACATGCAATACAGGTTCAGGTCACTTAGAAGCGTAATACCCTACTCCTGTGTTCTTGCTATTTAAGATGAAGTGTACAATGAGGTTTTAGATGTTATTTTAAGTGAAAGAGGATGAACCTTTCTTCACTGTATTGTGGTTAGATCCTAACTTAGTCAAAGTGAGTGAACCCCTTTCTCTGTGGCATGGATCCTCCTTTTATACGTCAAGTGGAGTCCATAGCGCCCATGCATGCATACAGCAGTGGGGCCCAACCCATAGGAGTTGGTAAGCTGGGTCTTGTCGCTGTCCCTCCAATTAGCGGGCCGACTGGATGGGACGAGTTCACCTACCAGCTGACATGTGGAGCAGGGTAGCTGAAGTCTTCGTTCTAGCTGTCGACGGACCCACCGGTCAGCCACCAAAGCCGATAAGGGAGGAGGGCATCGGATGTGTATGGAGCGTGTGCCACG
This sequence comes from Oryza officinalis, assembly GCA_008326285.1. Lineage (NCBI taxonomy): Eukaryota > Viridiplantae > Streptophyta > Magnoliopsida > Poales > Poaceae > Oryza > Oryza officinalis. The sequence goes on along the minus strand of BDMV01000002.1, from coordinate 8,153,862 downwards.
TCGCCCACTTTCTTCAGGGCAACGTGGGCAAGCGAGAGGGGAGGCATGCACAGCCACGTCCCCCACGTCGCCCGTGATCTGTCCACTGGAACCGAATCACATCGTCGTTAATGCGGAATGCCAGGGTAAGGCTGCACACATGACTGAGTCAAATCTCCTTAATGAAGTAGATTTGTCCTAGAAAAATCTCGGGTCCTAACAGCGATCTTGGGTCCCTGGGCCAGTTGCAATGGCTGTTGTGGCCCCGAGCTGATGTTGACGTCGGGCCACCTCTTTCGGCTCGGGGCAAAACTTGGGTCTCTTCATCAGTTCTTGCTTTGACTATCATGGGCCCCACAGCGCCCTGAGCAGCCAATAGAGCGTGAACCCTCGTTTCCACTTCCCCGACAAATGAGTTCTATTATTAGTAGAAAAAATATATTCTACTATCGGTAGCACTATATAAATAAATACATACGATATATTATGTTAGAAAAGATAAACGGTTCAGATTGATTCTTTTACTAGTAGAGACCATTATAAACATTTACTTTATTAATTATAGAGAGCTTTTAATTCTGTGCGGATGAATCCGGATAAGTGTTTTTTTAAGATAGAGGGTATTTTTAAGATAGAGGGTATCAGTGTTAAGGATAAGGCATACCTCTTATACATGGGTTCGCGGTATACGAAAATACCATATACCTAATAGTATACAAGAAGGTATCCTTTGATTAAGGAAATATGACGGATAAAGAAGAAAATTATCTTCTCGGAATAGAAGGTGTTCCGGATAAGGAAGGAGAAGCGGAGTCCTACTCAAACACTAAAAGGACTAATCGGATCGTATCCATACTTGTCTCCCTAGTTCTACTTGGACAAGAGGATATTTGAGGATATAAATACAAGACCTCCTAGGAGGAGAGGGGACAGACCAAGTCAGAATACAAGCCTACACAGACCCAATCTAAAACTACAAAAGCTAACATGAAGTATCTAGAGCTACCTCCAATCTCGTTGAGTTCATATTCGAGGAAGAAGACTACACTAGTTGTCGATTACGTGTGACAGCTCCATGTCGCCAAGCCGACGTCGACTAGATTAGGTCATCCCATATGTTGTACTTATGTGATACTGATATATAAAGGCAACACCCACTTCGGCCAACAGGACTAGGGCTATTACCTGTCAGTTAAGGGGCCCGAACCTGTAAAAAAATCCCTGTCTCCCGTCTCTTTTACCTCAATCTCTCGTATATCCTAGTTCTAACGATCCCCATACTTTACAAATACCGTCTGCGGGTATAGCCCGTCGATAGTGGCATGCCAGGTAGGGGACTTGGTGCTTCAAGGTTGTAACGAGATGGGTTTCAAGCAACCAATTTTCTAACAACAAAACTCCTCGACAACTTTGGCTTTGGGAGAAACGACCCGACCGAAGTGCGTTCTACTATGGATCGGGACCCTCTTCATCTCAATCTTCATCAAGATATTGCCCTATGGATTTTTCGGCGATGGATACTTCGACTACTTTGGCCCTGGGAGATCTGAGCCGACCAAAGTATGTTTCCCGACCAGATTGGAATAATCGCCGTCAACAAATCAATCTACCAAGATCGCCCAAGCTTCGAGACAGCGCTGTCGCAAGAAATATCAATTCAATATCGTTGATCATGAGACCCATGTCCGAAGCGACTTCTCATGAATCGACAACCACCGTGAAAATCGTCCAATCAAATCGGTCGACTACCCAGCTGCCATATCAGTCGAAAGGCGACGCTCTCGTCGAGTAGATCGAAGGTTAATGCTCTTGCCGAATAATTCCTGATGGTTTTAATCAGACTCTGCCGTGTTCGCTGGATTGACTTGGATTCTGCCATATCGACGTGGTGTACCACACGGACCTACGTGCAATACGGTCAAGTAACTAAGTCCATGAGCATGCACATGGCAAAGGGAGAAATTAATACTACCAATATCTACTACTGTTCTTCTACTCCACGTATTCAGGGGCATACACCAAAGGAAACCCAGATGCATTATGTCCCACGAAGTATGGGTTAAGGTAATTAGTAAGATTGATTTTTAAAATTAATCTACTAATTTCGTAGATATATCCGATATGTATCTACACAGGTATGCAATATTTTATACATACAATTTACCATACCTTTTCCAGACTAATAATTTATTGTGTTTACCTAGGGCATGTCTTTTATACAATATCTATTATGCAAGCGTTTTCTTTATTAGACCAACTATGTTCTAATGCTGGGGGCTCGCTCTGTTTTTTCTGTATAAATCATGCTTGTTTACGGTATACATAGTACTTGATATTCCAATTTAAATATGCTCATTATATCCTAACAAATACTAGAAGATTTATATAATTTTCCGAGTACGTACTCGGTATTCTCTGTAATATATTGCCTTCTGGAAAAAATATTCTTAGGAAATAATCCAGCGTCCGCTTGGACACTGAGTATCCTAGTAGGTAGAGGTCGAGTACACCCCATTGTCGAGAACGTTCTCGAACAAACGAGGAGTTGTCAGACCAAACCTACCAACAAAGACTGATGGCCTATCTCACATCTAGTACCAGTCTCAACTCGATCAATTTGTGAAAAGGTTGCTATGTACAATCTCCTCACAAACATTGTCGGCTTGATCACCCGTTCTGATTGCGAACAGATGTTCGATATGCTTATAAGTTGGGTTTGTGAAGTCATGCTGGCCACATGAGATGCACATGTAATAACCAACTCAAGCGCCTCTAAAAGTGGTCGAGATACGACTACACACATGGTCCTCAACTAGCGTTGTAGCGATCCTTCCACCATTTCTACGAGTGTTCGAGTACGATTACATATCTGGTTCTCAACCAGCATTATAGAGATCCTCCCACTACCTTTACGAGTGGTCGAGTACGACTACACACCTGGTTCTCGACCAACGTGGTAACGATCTCACCAACTCTACAAATATTCTACGAGTGGCCGAGTACGACTACACACCTGGTTCTCAACCAACGTGGTAGCAATCTCACCAACTCTACAAATCTTCTATGAGTGGTTGAGTACGATTACATATCTGGTTCTCAACTAGCATGGTAGCGATTCCACCAACTGTACGAGTGGTCAAGTACGACTGCACACCTGGTTCTCAACCAGCATTGTAGCGATTCTCCCGCCAACACTACGAGTGATCGAGTACGACTACACACCTGGTTGTCGACCAGCATTGTAGCAATTCTCCCACCAACACTACGAGTGATCGAGTACGACTACACACATGGTCCTCGACCAGCATGGTAGCGATCCTCCCATGATCTCTATGAGTAGTTTGGATACAATTATATACTTGGTCCTCTCTCGACCAGTGTGTGTATGTTGACGGTCGTTAAGTATCAATTTCAACCGTCAACTATCATAATAAATAAAGGGAAAACTAGCATTTCTTACACGTATATCAATAATGAATAATGTAGTTCCACTATACTTAGAGAACTAACATGGATGCAGAGAATATACACCAAAGTGAAGAAGAAATGAAGCCGGTATGCAACAAAACACTCCTTCGGCGAATCACGTGCGAGCACACGGATCAAGGGGCCCATCAGGCAAGCCAAACTGACCCAAATTTGGACCAAACCATCCTCAACTGCCATAGGGGCCCACATGTCAGTCCCTGTTCAAATGCGGTTGAGAGAAGGTGAGGCCAGGGTTCGGCCGAACCGACCTTGCCCCCTCTCATCCCAGCCTTCCACGTGGCAGCTCCTGGTTGGCTCCTGATGGCGGTTATGGGAGGTCGGTGGCCTACAACCATCATTAGCAACCGTCATTGAGAGCTATAAATAGAGCTCATTCTCTTCACTTGGAACACACATCTCAAGGTGTAATTCTCTCTATCTACATTGTATCTCTATAGTATTAGTGGAAATAGGCTTAGAGTATCTTTGGTCCTATAGTCCTCTCAAAGATTCTGATATGTCTTTAGTACTTTACTTTTCTTGTAAGACTATAGTTGAGTTAATGAAATTATCTTCTTCATATTCTTGTGTTCATAATTCATATACTACTTTAGTAGTTATATGCTTTATGAATAGGATGCACTTCATTTATATGCTTCACTTGATTAGGCTAGTCGATCTATGTTATGCTAACAGACCAATGACCTTTATGGGTTGCTTTAGCTCTAACTTGTCCATCTAAAGGGTGGGAGTCCCGGGGAAGTTAGTGATATTATTTACTAGCATAAGCATGGTTCTTAGGTTAGATAAATAACATTGGATACGGGTGTGCCCCACGGAAAGTGAGGTAGGCGGCAGGTGGTGACAGCCCTGTCCGTCCTTTGTATTCCTCCACGTTCGGGTATGATGTAAGAGCGCGTAGATGCCATAACCACGCTGACAAACCAGCAGAGAGTGGTCTCTCGGTAGAACCTGGAAGCCTAGAACTAAGCTCTAGTCTTGTAAGCATTATATGTGTTAAGTATATACAAAACGTGAGTAATATAGAAGTACAGTTATATCGCAATAATCTTGTGTCCTTTTCCACTATACTAATTAATTAGAGGTGATTCTGTTGTGTGTGTCACACTACCCCTTAATCATATTTATCCTAACCTCTGTTTAGATTATGGTGAGTTAATTATAGATTGATTAATGATGTATAAACTATGTCTTTCCACTGTCGTCTTCCCTACGAAAATATAAATACGATATCCTTGGGAATACTTATGGGTGAAATGCTACAGTGGTATCCGTGCACTTACGAATTTATCTGTGAACATAAGAAATACCAACATTGTAGCGATCCTACTATCCTCATGCATTAATCTATGTAAGTTTAGGATTTAGGATTGTTCTGAAGTTGTCAGCTCTATCAAAGTTTACTGGCAACGTGATTTTTCCTAGAGGCCTTGACGACGACTCTAATAATGACGTGGAAGGGTTGTTCTGAACAGGTGAGCTCGCTTCTTGGGATCCCCATTGCGTCGAGAGTGTTGATGAAAAGGAGATTGATGGAGCTACTGCCGTCAATGAGAACTCAGGCAACTTTAACGTTCCAAATAGTAGGTTCGACCACTATCGGATGATGGAATAATGAAATACTGTCGATGGGCTATATGCCGACCACAGTATTTATAGAGTATGGGGATCGTTGGAACCAGGGTATATGCAAGAATCGATCAAGCAGACAAGAAACAAAGATTTATACTGGTTCGGGCTCTCGAGATGAGAAATAACCTACTCCAGTTTATATGGATAGATTGGAATATCGCTCAGAGTACAATGGGGAATAGAACAACTGGTAGAATCTACCGACTAGAGGCTGTCGAGAATAGCCCGACGAGATCCATTTGGCGAATACGGCGATGACTTCCTCCAGATTGCTTCTGAGTGTGGTTTTAGCTATGGCTTGTAATTCGATGTCCTGACCTGAGTGAAGGGACTTTGCTTATATAGCAGAGATTGTCTTCTTCTTTAAGTAGAACTCGAAAAGATAGAACAAAATACGGGCTTAGGAAATCTTATCTTTCCGACTAGGACTCTGACACCTTCTATTCCGGGAAGATAATTCCCTTTCTATTAGTCGTATTTCCTTAACTAAATGATACCTTCTCGTATACTATCGGGTATATGGTTTTACTGTATTTCATTATCCCGTATATAGGAGGTATGCCTTATCCTTGACACCGATAAAATACGATACCCTTGAAAATACTCATGTGTGAAATGCTACAGCGGTATCCGTGCGCTTGTGAATTTATCTGTAAACGTAAGAAATATCAATATTGTATCGATCCTACTATCCCCATGCATTAATCTACGTAAGTTTTTATACATACCAAATATGCAATATTTGTCTGTTGATCTTCTTTTCTCATATCGCTACTGATTGAAGTCGTTTCTTATCGTCCTATTACGTTAAGTCCGACTAGTCACTGGGTTTCATGAACATTGGCCGAGGACGCTTGGTACTATTAGACTAGTCGGGCTGCTAACGATCAAACGACCATGTCATACTCGTCATGTCAAAGTACCCACTGTAACGTATTAACTAGACGTGTAATTGAGAATTGGTTCTCTCAACTTCATAGCTGGGGGCTAGGAATTTGCTTCTTCACCTTAGTTTGTTATGAGATTCAAGCTGCTTTAGCGGAAATCTTTCCGTAAAACCAACTGAGGGCTAGAGAGAGTATCTAACTCCATTCAGCTGAGGACAGCTTTGGTGAGAATACTCGTTTATTGGCACACATAGATTTTTAATATTTTCAATTCATATCATATTACTCTCGAGTGTTTGTCGAGGCCTTCTATCTAACAATTTGTTCTGAGAATTGATTTTAGGAAAATTAGATATCATAGCAATTGGTCTCTGTGGGTAACAGAGACTAGTTGGAAGCTTTATAATAGTCAACATCTTGTCTCGACTCAATAAAGCTCAATCGACAATTTTTGTACTCAACTAACAGATATATACTGGTCCCAGGGCACACAATAGTCAAAATTTATTTTCGACTAGATGGATGCCGGATTAGTGGATTCAAGTTCAAGTCGAGTTCTCGGTTCAGGAAAAAAAGAATGACTTTGTCACGTACTCTGTACTTACTCGGCTGTCCGAGAACGGTTTGGTGAGTTTGACAAGGGTTATTTATAGGATATTTGATCAAGAACGTTATAGCATGGTCGCATATTTTTGACCTCAATTCAAATTCAAACAATGGTCACGTTCTCTATCATGGCTAGGAAAGATGACTTGTCGGCAATTTCATGCCTACTTAGTATTCCGAAAATGGCTAGGTGATTCTGACAATGATGGATCTTCAGGCTACACGGTTGAGAACACTAGTCCGATCATTTGTATTGAGGTCGGGGGCTACTGTCAGTGTCAAGGATAAAACATACCTCCTATACATGGGTTCGTAGTATACGAAAATACCATATACCTAATAGTATACAAGATGGTATCCTTTAATTAAGGAAATACGACGGATAAAGAAGGAAATTATCTTTCTGGAATAGAAGGTGTTCCGGATAAAGAAAGAGAAGTGGAGTCCTACTCGGACACTATAAGAACTACTCAGATCGTATTCATACTTGTCTTTCTAATTCTACTTGGACAAGCGGGGCATCCGAGGGTATAAATACAAGACTTCATAGAAGGAGAGGGGATAGACCAAGTCAGAATACAAGCCTAGACAGACTCAATCTAGAGCCACAAAGGCCAACACGAGGGATCTAGAGCTACCTCTAATTCGTCGAGTTCATATTCAAGGAAGAAGACTACACTAGCCGTCGACTATGTATGACAACTCCATGCTGCCAAGCCGACGTCGACTAGATTAGGTCATCCCATATATTGTACTCGTGTGATACTGATATATAAAGGCAACACCGGCTTCGACCAATAAGAGTAGAGCTATTACCTGTCAGTTAAGGGGTCCAAACCTATATAAAAATCCCTGTCTTCCATCTCTTTTACCTCAATCTCACGTATACCCTAATTCTAATGATTTTCATTTTTTACAAATACCGTCAGCGGGTATAGTCCGTCTAACAGAGGGAGTACTCGGTAGCGAGTAATTTTTGTTGACAAAAAGTTATGTCGGCACATCATTGTCATGCATGACCTGTACTAGGTATAGTGGTGAATGATGTGAGAGCAAAGCATGTGCAAATCTATTACAGAGCCATGCATTTGCAACCTCATGCGCAGTCAAGCTATACATGCCACCAAAGGGGTTACTATACTGTACTGGTGAGCTGAGGCATCATCGATAGATATGCATCATTATTGAGATATCCAGATGTCCTTGAGTTTGTTTAGAATTATTGGCACAAAAGGACACAATTTATCGAACGATATATATGAAGAACAAAATATTGTTAGTGATTAAGAAACCAAATAATTAATGTTTCTTGAGTTCTTTTTTCATCCCCATGTGGATGAGACTAAAATATAACTTGTCACGCATGACACTGAGACCATAGTCTATGCGATGTACTTGAATGGTGACACTCCAAGCCTCTCCACTACGCATTGCATCATACATACTTTTAATTTGGTTAGAGTATTGTATAGGTGGTATTATTTATATTTGCTAGCTTGCATATTATACTCACAAATGTCAACGGGAATCACTTCTTTCCAGGCCATAGTTTTGGAATAATAACTCCCTCAAATAGGCATAGTAGACCACGAAAAGTTTAACTTTAATTTTTGTTGTAAAATGTTCCTAGCAGTTGTATTTCGTTATAATTATCCGAGTTCATCGTAATTCAGATGTACAAAAACTAACTAAATTTAAAGAAAACATTTTTTTAGAAATGGACAACACATTGTATATACATGCCTCGGACAATATTTCTAAGTATGACTCGAAGGTGTAAGGTGTATACGTTTATAGGAATGAGTGTACGCATTGTGTCTATTTTTTTCTTTAAAAAATCAAGAGAGTATTTTAAAGGGAAAAAATGTAGAGCTATGAGCGAAAATCATGAATAGATATTGTATAATTGAGTAAATATTAATAATAAAGTGAGGGCTCATTGGCATCTATGGTGAATGTGACATATCTTAGTACTACGAATCTGGACAGACGTCTGTCAGATTCACATTATTAGAATGTGTCACATCCATTCAAAATCCTTTGTATTTTGGAACGGAGGGAGTACTACGTAATGTACAGCCACCTCCACTGTCTAATCATGTTTAATTTAATTAATTAATTAATTACACATCGTCAACTCTTGATCCGATAATTTGCACATGTTTACGGCGGCAAATTCGTGTACATGAAAGAAGCTTGACCTTCCTAATAATTTTAGAGTTTAACCAGTAGTAGGAGTTATTTTATTCTGTCATTATTTTTCTTCTAAAATATTTGTGAGCTTCTAGAAGCAAGCTAGCTCAATCATACACTTGTGCATGCTATTGCTAGCAGCAGCTGGTTCCCTTTAATTAATCACGGGAACGGCGTCGCCATGTTAATGTGTAGTAAAGATTTGGTGATATAATTATTGGCTAGTACTATTATATTAGAGAGCAATTTTCATTTAAATAAGCGACGCCGTTAATCTGCTGGCACTTGTCCCTCCTAATCATTAATTAATTTGAACTTAATCAGGGATGACACGAGCAAGGACTTTCTTTATATATGTTATCAGTTTGAAAATGTTATGTATTACGTGACCAATGAAATTTGTGGTTGTGAATCATGTCTTGTAGAGATTAGGCAAATTAAAGCATTTCTAAAATACCTCAATCAGATCATTTAGGGTAGCTAGAAGTAATCAAAAGTGCAACTAATGTTGCCAATTTGCCACATTTAGCATTCAAACTACTGCTACTACTAGAGAAACACATGCAGTCCCTGACTACTAATTGATTTTTCTAAGTAATTTAAACAAGATTAGTTTTATAATCTCATAGTACTACAAACTCTGCCTGTTATTCGATTATGCCTCACTCTTGTGTTTAGAGCAACAAATATTAAAGTTTCTGCTTCTAGAACAAGTTCACTGTCATGTGCTAGCTAGCTAATGGGATGCATGCATCAACAACCAAATGCTAATTGCATCATCAATAATTTTTTTCGAGGGAACCATCATCAATAAATTTGCACCTTGTATTTTCTTGAGAAAGATGCATGCATATATATGTTCCTGTCGATTAATTGCTTCTATCCTCTTAGAATAATGCATAGCATTTTCTTTACCTTCTTGCATAAGGAATGGATTCTATGCCCTTTTCCATTAGAATAACATTAACCAGATAGCTAGCTAGACACCGGCAAGGGCAGAAATATATATTACAAGGTATAGGGATAGCCATAATTAGATCAAATCTATTTTTTTATCTATTGTGATTTTAATTAGATTACAAGGTTCAAGCTCAAGTTGTTTAGGCTTGTTTTAGCCCCTTGCCATCGAATTTGCATATAACACAAACCGAGTGCAGAATTGAGGGATGAAAAACAGACCTTTTTATTTAATTAATTGTCTTGTATATATCATTCATGCACGCTAGTGATCGTTGATGGTTTGATTTGTATAGTTGAAGAAAGGAAGGACAGCATGTACATATGTACTTGATTAGCTTTTCATTATCATATAATAAAGGAGGGTAGAATCGACATGCACCTAATTTCTTTGTCACGACAAAGGGAAAACCACATAAAAGTGAACCAATAAAAAGAAGCGACCTCATGATCATCCCTAAAATAAAACCAAATTTTGATGCATTTACATATGTTACTATATATTTACATGCATTTAGGTTTTGTTTCTTGATGACCCCACCAATAAGGATTCAACTTCTCGCAATGCATCCATATATACTTGCAAACGCTGGTACACTTGAATATAGAAAGTTATTATACTAGGTGAAACCGTTGATGCGAAAATTTAGTATGATAATAATAACTAAAAATAATATATAAGATAACTATATGATATAAGCTTACATATTGATATGGTTTATGATAATTTAAATGGTACATAGAGTGATGATTCAAATATAAAAGTAAAGTGATGTGGCTTTATGAGAGAAGAAAAAGAGAGAGATAATTTGAACTTTAGATTAATTATTTAAGGGTTAAAAACAATTAAGATGATATGATTTAATGAGAGGAGAAAACGAAAAAAATAATTTGAACCATAGATAAATTATCTAAGGGCTAAAATTAATTGATGTAATATTGTCTAATGAGAGAAGAGAGAAATAATATTAATCAAATGAGGATGAGCTATATAAGTATATAGTATATTATAAAAATGATTGAGAGAAAGATTAAAATATTATGTGAATTATGTGAGATAATAATTTAACATGTTTACATTTTAAATCTCTAAAATTTAATAAATTATAGAATTATAGATAATATAGCATGCTTGTATGTATGATATTTAAGATGCAATAAGTGACATCTTTACATGTTAAGATTTTGATTTTAGTGGATTATAACTTTATAGTAAGATAAGATTTCTCTCTCGTTTCTGACTATTAAGCGTGTGTTAAGGGGGCATGCTGTTAGTGTACTATATCAGCAAGTGCATGTATATTTATGTTCATTTCCGTATAGTAAAAGAAAAAGACGAAACGAATGCATTTATCTTCCATGTATGAGCTGCATATGTTGCAAGGCCGCAAGCATGTGAAGAACGATCGTAGTATACGTACTACGTTGTGTCCTAGCCGCATGTTTATGCTCATTTCAGTATAATAAAAGAAAAAAGAAATGCATGCGTTCATCTTACATTTATGTACGAGCTGCATGTTGCAAGGTCGAGCATGCGAAGAACGTCTCGTTTAGTGCATTTCGTCTAAAAAGTCAGAATTATCTTTTAAAAAAATTATGTAAGGTAAATCAATATGTGATGTCACCCCACAAAATATAAATTCAAATTACACATATATAACTACAAATAAAAATAAAAAAAAGACTGTGAATTTCACATTCTATTCGGAATCAATTTTTTTTACTAATTGAATTTAAACTTACATGTATATGAAGTGATATATCACAAATCGATTTATCTCAGCAATTTTTTTAAGGTTTTCGATGATCCTTTTAGTACATGAAAAATAAGGATACATTCCCTCGAGACGAATAGACTTTTCCATTGCAGTACCACTAATTCCTTTGTTGCAAAGTGAAATAAAGTGGGATGGGTAAGGATGCATGGCCCGATTGACGGCAAAATTTGGTCGATCAGAGCCGATCTCTTTGGCTTTTGCCACTTCAAAGGTCATGATTTACACATAGATAACAATAAAGTAACAAGGGGAATGAAAAGTAATAAAGAGTAGGTTAATTATCGGTTTATGTCTAGCTTTTCTCCATCCTAAAAGGAATGGATGACCAATCAAAGGACACCTTAGCTTTTTGTACATGGAACCTTTGGCGATGCATTATCATGTTTCTTAATCTATTGTGATTTTAATCTAAAATGTTGTACTGCTATCTCAATTTTCAGGGAAACATTCATATAAATAGCCTCAAACAAATACTAGTAGTATGCATGTATTAACTATCATTAACAGTTAATTAAGTTACCACACAATTTATTTTATTCTACTATATGTAAATATCAGAAGGTTAACAATTAGGTCTCTGTCAACCATAGTTAATTAAGCCATAATTAGTTGTTCTTGTTGACCAGCTTACTTGATGTGCGAGAGATAAGATCGAAGTGGCCAAAATAATTACGCTTGCATTGCAGAAGGTGAGAGGTTACATCAATCGTTGAACCTTCTAATAACGATCTCCATTTCGTGTGGCTATTCTTGAATCTTGATTCCCTTTTTGCTGGGAGATGTTGCAACCAGGTACTTTCTTCTCCCACGTCACGGAATATTGGCAGAAAAAATCTAGACACGAAATTGCATGCTAACTAATGGAGATGGAAATTTTCTGAGTGCGACATGTCTCAACGGTGGTGTTATTGACAGAATTTAGTGGTGCATGTCTCTTTGGTTTTAGATTATTAAGTGAATTATTGGTACTTACGAAACTATCTACTGATTGTACGAATAAATTAACTATTTTGACAAATAAATTTAACAAATATGTTTTAACAAGTAGCCTAAGAGATATGAAAAAGAAAATAATTTTATAAAATATATATTTTAAAGCACAGCGGGAATAATCTGTTTTAATAATTCGGTGAATAATCTTACCCTTAAACTCCGAGTTAATTGCCTTTCAGCTCACAATTAATATTGGAAAAAAAACTACATCGCTTTTTCTATGCAAAACTAAGAAATACAACAAGTGTGTTTGATTTATTGCTACACGGCTACACCTTGTAACTTAACTTTTAGGAGCAACCTTTTATGTCACACTGTGTTATCAGATATATGTCTACGATATAGCATTCTCAAGACATGTATGTGGTAGGGTTGGAGCCATATGTGTCAGAATCACAATGAGTGACATATTGTGGGCATGGAACGAAACCCAGTTGAGCAATGCGAATTTATCCCTACTTTTATTAGATGTTAATTAACAAAAATATATGTACTAACATAAAGAAAGGGAAAGCATCAGTGCCAATTCCTTTTGCTTAAATCAGTAGGTTATGTACTGCAAACGATATATATGGAATAATGGAACCAATTAATCCTTACAATATTATTTTCAAAAATGGAAGAACAGTGATCACCACTACACTGAACTGCAGGAGGAGATCAGATAAGTCATTGTGCTGCTCCAGTAACAGCAATAGGAAAGTATGAGATTCCAATCCTCCACTTTTTCAATCTGCATAGAAAAATATCCCAACTTGGGGAGATGGAGAATCTGCACAGAACATGCACTTTTGTGAATTTGGTAGGATCTATTCTTCAACTTTCTATCACCTCTTTATGCAATTTCAATGCTCTGTGTGCCTCTCTTTTGGCCAATTGCATGATTAACTCCTAAGATGTAGCATCTGACCTATTGTAGTTTCTTAACCATAGAGGTGTACTCTAAAGTGCTGCCTAGCTAGCTACTACTTTCATATTACCTGGTGTGGCTTAAGTCTTCTGCTAGTGCTTGGTTAACCTAAAGATTTATTGTTTAATAATATTAAATCGCATATGTACACCAGTCAAATCAACTCAAAAGGTTAAGCTAAAGAGAAAGGCTAGAGAAAGGGATATGGATTATTCATGCATGTCATACTTCTCAAAATATAATTTTCATTAAAAAAACTTTCTACATCAACATTAATTGTGTGGAGAACATTTTACAAACAATTTTTTTAGCTTTATAATAGACAATATTTAACTCGTACCTATAAGCGTTATAGCTAATACGCCCTACCATCTAGTTAGAATGCGCTTCTAACACTCTCCACCTCACGTTAGAGGCACCCTCGAGCTTTAGATATCGAATAGAAGTATATTATATATTTTTTATTTAATTTCTGTTAGCAAGGCATCAAATCAAAACTTTTGGCTCTAATATCATACTGAAATGTACTCCCTCTCCTTTCCTAACTTCTTTTAATGAATGACATCGTTGACTTTTAAAACTTTTGTACAAATGCACAAAATATAAATTATGTTTAAAATACTTTTAGTGATAAACTGACTTACAATAAAATAAATAATTATTATATAAAATTTTTAAATAAGATGAATGGTTAAATATATATAAAAAAATTAATGGAGTCGTGTGTTAAAAAACGGAGGCAGTATACTTTAGCAAGTTCAACAAATTAGTTGATGCCTCAACCTCAATTAAGGCCTTGCATACGTGGCAGCTAAGCTCTTTGAACCTAATATATGGTCTACAGAATCAGCTGATTGATTCGAGAGTTGACATAACGAGTACAATTTTGTGTTTAGCTGAAGTACTTAGGCTGTGTTCGGCAGCCTAAACTCCCCGCGCGCAGCAAATACGGAAAACGGAGCAGCCATTAACGCGTGATTAATTAAGTATTAGCTAAATTTTTTTTCAAAAATGGATTAATTTGATTTTTTAAGCAACTTTTGTATAGAAACTTTTTAAAAAAAATGCACCGTGTAGTAGTTTGAAAAACGTGCGCGAACGAAAAGTACTGTGCGCGTTTGGACTTCACACTCACGAACACAGCCTTAATTACTATGTGCTCATTGAAATGGCGACAGTGCTAAAAACTATACTCCGGTAGCAAACACGTGCCGTGACAATTCATAGTCTGAAAAAACTCATGGAAATTCAAGGCCATCCACGGGTTGTGAAAGTAACAACCTTAAGGTTTATATGATCATTAATACTTGATGTTATCCTCAAACATTGCCATCAAGTTTGATACCTCAGAACTCAGAAGCTCATATTTCTGCTTTATGGTGCCATCGTTTGCTCTACGGGTGAAAAGTGGTGAAAAAAATAAACAAAGTAACCAAAAATAATTTATAAATAAAACTTGTCTACCCTGTCTTCTTAACGACTAAAAATTAAAACTAAAGCTGAAAAAAACCATAATAAAAAAACTTGAAATTAATAAAACTAAGTTTGACAGTTTAAATTTTAGTTGCGGCGGATAAATCAACGTACAAATGATGAATATGTTAATGACGAGACCTAGCTAGCTAGCGATATAATTGACGAGTTGATCCATAAAGATTAGATCGTACGTACGTAGATCGTCATTAATTAATTATCCTACAAGTCCAAACTCTATCACCTCATAATTGTAGAAGAAAAAATATCACTTTGAAGAATTAGAACTAAAACGTAGACATCATGAATAACCCATGCCTAAAACCTGCATGCTTTAATTTGTCAACCTAAACCGTACAAATTAGTCTTTTAATAATACATTTTTTCTAAAATATAGAACGTTGTTTATTTTTCACATAACGTTTGACCATTTATTTTATTTACAAATTTAGTATACATATGTAAAACTATAAGTTAAGATTATATTTTATTTGATGATATAACAAGTTATAATAAAATAAATGATATTTATACATATTTTTTAAATAAAATGAATGATCAAATTTTACGTGAAAAGTCAACGATATCATATATTTTAAAATGGAGGGAGTATAAACAAAAGATACATAATTTCCAAACTCCACTACATACACAAACAATCACTTAATCGTCGTAGCCACCAAATCTAAAACTATGAAAGAACTTCCGATCTATATATATGTATTAACTAGGGATCGATACCTGCGGGGAAACATCTCCTATGCACACAAGCTTTCTCATGTACACACTTGCACACCAACTAACAAATTTTACCAAAAATTCTAAAAAAATTGTACAAGTACTTTCAATAGTATTACATCTATGTGTGAAGTCTCATCTTGAAATTCATTACATATAGGGAGCAAAAAAAAACAAAATTCTGACAGTTTTGAGAGTATAAATATGTCAGAATTTTATCTTTTTGTTACTCCCTATATATAATGAACTTTAAGATGAGACTTCACACATAGATGTAATACTATTAGAAGTACTTGTATAATTTTTTTTAGATTTTTGATGAAATTTGTTAGTTTGTGTGTACGTGTGTACACGAAAAAACTTATGTGCATCGCATATGTTCTCTACATGCGGTTATTTAAATGTGGACATCGAAATTTAAAACTTAACTAGTACTATGTCCATATGTTTGTTAACACCAGAATTTGGTAAGCCCCGAAGTCCTCATCGGCTCAGGATCCATATCGGCTCAAGGTTGGTATCGGCCTAGAGTCTTATATCGGCCGATGGGGATTTTCTTAAAACCAGCCATCAACAGCAGTCGAATTCTTGTTAGATTCGGGATGATCTTAACCAGAGAAAACCGAGTCCAAGGAGATGCAGCTTGTATCTATTAATTAGGAAAAGTTTGTTAGCTTTTTGTTTTATCTCTAGGAAAGTGTGTTTAGTGTCCAATAAGGACTTTATCTGTTTCCTTTTATCTTTAGGAAAGTTTAAGTCGTATTCTGTTAGGATTTTTTTTAGTCTATGGGTATAAATATGTAAGCCCAAGGTTCATATAAAATCATCTCATGATCAATACAACTTCGGCGCATCGCCAACCTTTACTTTTCGTCTTCTTCGGCGAGTTCATGCCCTTCCCGCGAGGAGTAAGTCTCGTTATGGCTGCCTGCACTGTCGGGGCTAGGGCTTCGACGTTCTGATCTCGTCAATGTAAGCACCTACTATCATATATCTTAGTCAATCTGATTCGGCTTCTCGATTTAGTATTATCGGCCGAGATTCGCTTTAGGGTTTACGCCGGTATCGACTAAATCGCCTTGCTAGATTAGATTGGCTAAGGTATCCACCACCCTGAAAATCAGTCGAGGGTTTGATTGTCTAGATCTTGCGTTTCTTTTCATACTTAGTGCCGCTAAGTCGTGATTAGAACCGTAATCTCTAGCCTGCCTGTCGATTGCCAATAAAGGTTTCACCGGGGTTTCAGCCGATGAGTTATCTGGACGTTGCATCGGCCCAAGAGTTTTATATATAGATTGGATCTGACCGATGACAACAGAGTATTTATTGTTTATTTGCTTATTGAGAATTTATGTCATCGGACCTCTGGCCGATGTATGCTTTAATCCTCAGATCAATGTTTATTTTATATTTGGATTATGCTATATCACATTGCTATATCATGTTATCATCGGCCGACCGGTTGTTTTGGCTATCGGCCTATCGGCCGATACGTTTTTGCCCTATCGGCCTATCGGCCGATAGACCTTCCATTCTGCTATTTTGCATATCTTGTCAATGGCAGGATCAAACTGACTGGCACGCCCGCGCTTCATTAATTTTAGGACCTGCACTGGAGCTAAGCAGATCTCCCAGGCCTTCGTGTGTCCGCACGCCGGATCCTCATTGGCGGTACGGATTCGGCGTCAACACATTTTTGGCACGCCCAGTGGGACCGTGTTTTTGACAACATATTTTTACACGGCTCGTGGAACCCACAATTGCAACAAGATGTCTGATAAGGAAGTCAAGGCCAAGGAAGAACAATCTCTCAAGCCGATAGAGGAAGAAGAAGAGCCGATGGATGATGAGACGCTTCAAAAGACAGTTGATGAAATCGTTCGTCATGCTGTGTTTGATCGATCTGGAGTTTTGGTGAGTACATTACATGGTTTGATCGAGAAGATAGTTCCCAGAGTAATTGCCTTAAGAAATCAGACTGGAAGGCAAATCGACGAACAATCTCAGCATCATCGGCAACAGCGACATTGGCTTGGGGGGCAAATAGATCAGCATCAGCATGGAGAGCCACATCAACAATATCGGCCAGAAGAAACTCAAAGATATCAGTCTAAAGAAGATTGGGCTGATATGATTGCAAAAGTAATAGAGGAACAGTTTGGAATTAGACCTAAGGGACATATTTCTGTGTATCAGTTGCCATATCCTGAGTGGTTTGATAAAGTTCCACTTCCGAGCCGATACAGGGTTCCAGACTTTTTCAAGTTTTCAGGGCAAGATGATATGTCTACGATGGAACATGTCAGCCGGTTCTTAGCTCAATATGGGGAAGCATTGGCTGAAGAAGCTCTGAAAGTTAGGTTGTTTCCGTTATCTTTGACTGGATCGGCTTTCACATGGTTTTCGACATTGCCATCGAACTCAATCAAAGGTTGGGCTGATCTGGAGAAGCAATTTCATCAGTACTTCTTTGCTAGGAACAATGAGTTGAAGTTGTCAGATTTGATATCAGTCAAACATCAAGAGGGGGAATCGACTGTGGAGTATATTCAAAGATTTCGCGATGTCCGCAACCGGTGTTATAGTTTGAGCCTAAGTGATGAACAACTAGCAGATCTAGCGTTTCAAGGGTTGTCAGCGCCTATCAAGAGTAGATTTTTCTGCGAGTTTCACAACTTGGCTCACCTACTTCAGACGGTATCAGTTTATGAGAGCCGATGTCAAGAAGAAGAGAAGAATCAGTTTTGGGGTGATCAAGGCCAGACACAGGATAATTTTGAAGCATGACTTCTCATACTCCAAAACTGGGGGGCATGTGTTAACACCAGAATTTGGTAAGCCCCGAAGTCCTCATCGGCTCAGGATCCATATCGGCTCAAGGTTGGTATCGGCCTAGAGTCTTATATCGGCCGATGGGGGTTTTCTTAAAACCAGCCATCAACAGCAGTCGAATTCTTGTTAGATTCGGGATGATCTTAACCAGAGAAAACCGAGTCCAAGGAGATGCAGCTTGTATCTATTAATTAGGAAAAGTTTGTTAGCATTCTGTTTTATCTCTAGGAAAGTGTGTTTAGTGTCCAATAAGGACTTTATCTGTTTCCTTTTATCTTTAGGAAAGTTTGAGTCGTATTCTGTTAGGATCTTTGTTAGTCTATGGGTATAAATACGTAAGCCCAAGGTTCATGTAAAATCATCTCACGATCAATACAACTTCGACGCATCGCCAACCTTTACTTTTCGTCTTCTTCGGCGAGTTCATGCCCTTCCCGCGAGGGGTAAGTCTCGTTATGGCTGCCTGCGCTGTCGGGGCTAGGGCTTCGACGTTCTAATCTCGTCAATGTAAACACCTACTATCATATATCTTAGTCAATCTGATTTGGCTTCTCGATTTAGTATTATCGGCCGAGATTCGCTTTAGGGTTTACGCCGGTATCGACTAAATCGCCTTGCTAGATTAGATTGGCTAAGGTATCCACCACCCTGAAAATCAGTCGAGGGTTTGATTGTCTAGATCTTGCGTTTCTTTTCATACTTAGTGCCGCTAAGTCGTGATTAGAACCGTAATCTCTAGCCTGCCTGTCGATTGCCAATAAGGGTTTCACCGGGGTTTCAGCCGGTGAGTTATCTGGACGTTGCATCGACCCAAAAGTTTTACATATATATTGGATCTGGCCGATGACAACAGAGTATTTATTGTTTATTTGCTTATTGAGAATTTATGCCATCGGACCTCTGGCTGATGTATGCTTTAATCCTCAGATCAATGTTTATTTTATATTTGGATTATGCTATATCACATTGCTATATCATGTTATCATCGGCCGACTGGTTGTTTTGGCTATCGGCCTACCGGCCGATACGTTTTTGCCCTATCGGCCTATCGGCCGATAGACCTTCCGTTCTGCTATTTTGTATATCTTGTCAGTGGCAGGATCAAACTGACTGGCACGCCCGCGCTTCATCAATTTTAGGACCTGCACTGGAGCTAAGCAGATCTCCTAGGCCTTCGTGTGTCCGCACGCCGGATCCTCATCGGCGGTACGGATTCGGCGTCAACAATGTTGCAACGTGATTTGGAGGAATACAGATGAATTTATTTATGGGTTTTTTTATTTGGTTTTTCTGATAGGTCGGTTTTCCATGGGAATATCCACTGCTACATAACCCTAATAGGGGACACCCTCTAAACTCGAAACATATGAGGCTTTTCTCATTCCCCTAACATCTCACGTGGATTTAGTGGATTTAAAGTTAGAAACTGGCACCTGTGATAATGCCAGATTATTAGAAAAATCAACACCAATAATAAAAAAAATATTAGTTTTTAAAGTAAATCGATACTGATACATGGGATATAAGTGTATTTTTTTTAAAAAAAAATCAACAATTTTAGGATGGAGCCGAATTGAGGCCGACCATGGAATGCTCCTTATCCTAATCCTCTCCTCAAGCCGAGGCCGAGGCCACATCCATCTTCCTTATGCTCTCCTTGAGCGCTCCTCAACTCCTCATCTTCCTCGTCCGTCTCTCTCGTCGCGCTATCTCCCATCTCCCCCTTCCATTACCTACCTGAGCCCAGTGGCCACCTCTCCTTGGCGCGACGAGGCCGACTAGCGGGGTGGCGGCCGCCTCTTTCGGTAGGGGCAGCCGCCTCTTCCTTTCCCATACGTGGTGATGACCACCTCTTCCTCTCCCCTGCATGGCAGTGGCTGGATCTTCCTCTCTCCTACGCGGAGGTGGCGGCCACCTCTTCCTGTCTCCTATGTGGCAGTGAATGCCTCTTCCTCTCTCTGCACGGCGGCCATCGGATCCGATCGGTGGGAGCTCGGTCGTGGCGACCAACGGCCTGGCTCTCCCGCTCACCCCTCCCTATCCTCTCCCGTGAAGGTGGAGGACGGTTAGATCCAATCATCACGAGCTTAGGGATGGCTAGATCTGACCGCCACTAGCTCGGGAGGTCCGATCCACGAGCGGGCGACGTGTAGACGGATTTCTCCATGATGGTGAGTGCAAGTGGGGCAAGGCTAGCAGGCTGCTCAATGGCGGATCCACGTGTCGTAAGCTCGGCACGACGACCAGCGTGAGGCTCGGCGGTGGCTTCCTTCCCTCTCCTAGGCGTGGTAGCTCAGTGGCAGCTGCCTCCCTTCTCCCAGGCACAATGGTAGCTAGATCCACCTCCACCGTCCTCAACTTTGCTGGATCTGGTGCATGTAATTGTTCTTGTTGATTTGTGTTGTTGTTCTTGTGTTGATGTGAGGATTTGGGGATCGTCTTATGTGTTGATTCAAGGATTAAATTCGCGTAGATTAAACTATGGTTTATGTGTTAATCTATGATTTATTTGTTGTGCTCATGTGTTGCCTGTAATTTAAACTTTGTTGTTGGGTGTATTGGGGCTGGGATTGGGGTTGAGGGTGCTCGAACCTCGAAATATCGGCTCGATTTTATCGAGCTGGCTTTTTTTCTGCTTGTGGAACCCTATGGGTATCGGTTCTTAATCTAACATGGGAGTCGACATCTTTTATTGGTGCCGCCTGACAGGTGCCTGGTTACGAATTCAACACCAAAGGTTGGTTCCCAACCTACACCAAAGTGAATTTTTTAGCAGTGATTGGCTTTTTGGTGAGGTGGTGTTTTTTTTTGTTCTTTTATGTGAGAAAATATGATAGTGGGAAAGAGGAGGACAACTCCGCTTTACACCATCACATATCAATGCGTTGCAACATAACCGGATATGGTGAACGTGGTCTAATTTTTTTTTTTCTCGGTTGGTCAATATTTGTGGTACACCCATTTTATGGAGTGTTTTGTTTCTATGTGGGACTGGGGAGTGTCTATTTATACATAGAAATGAGGTGGGAAGAGAAGAAAGACTACGTACTGTGCTTTATCATATCATGGTAGAGATAAATAAATTATGCTAATTAGTAAAAAGCAATTAGTTCATATCAAACAGGTGAATTGTGAGATGAACCCGTGATATATATTATCTTTAATGGCGAGGTCACCGTCATGGATCTTGCCTCGGCTAGCGGCTAAGCTAGATGAGAATGCATGCAGCTGTCTGTACAGCAGCAGCTAGCTTCTTATCCTCGCATTACTTCTCTTCACACCCCAAGGAAACGAGGGCAAGCACTACAGCCAGCACAGTCGTCACTAGTGACGCATTAGGCCTTGAGCCTTCCCAAAAATTATTCACACTATTTCATCCCCAAGTCAACCTTGCCGTCCTGATTAGGAGCAGTGATTAGTCTTCCACCATATGCATAAAAGAATTGGTTTTTATATAGAGTGGTGGTAACTGATGATTCATTAATTTCTGTTGCTGAATCAGGTTTAGTTTTTCATTTTGTATGGTAGTTTCGAGCTGATTGAGACAGGGTTGAAGAGTCGATAGATCCTGATAGCGAAATTAATTTGTTAGGCTTAAATATATGTGCGTGGAATGTTATAGCACATGTCAATTTAGGCTTGGTCATTAATTTTTTATAATCTTTGTGCCATGCCCTGCTATAGTACTCCGGTAAAACCATCTACTGTAAAGACAAAATCCTAATGATTTTATTGTTATTTGTAGGCAACATGTTAAGCGCGATAAATTTGAATGGGTGATAAGATAATCAAATATGTGCTGAACCTTTGTGACATGATATGCTTTGCTGTTAGACTTTTAATGATCAAATAACCTTACGAGTTTTGAAATAACCAAAATGGCGTGGCATCCTTTATTGTGGCTGCTAACTCCTATATGCATTTTAAGAGGAGAGATGGATACTAATTCCATTGATTATGAACCAACTAGAAATATATTGGCACATATATATTTGGCTCATCTTATGTTTTTTACTCTAGGTTTAGTGTATCAAACTAAAACCAAAATTTCAAAATAAACTAGTATATTATCAACAAGCATGTTTAGGCTGAGTTCGGTAGTATAGGATTGGAACTCATCTCTTCAGCACGTAAAACGGAGCGACTCATTAGTACATAATTAATTAAGTATTAGCTTATTTTTTAAAAAAAGATTAATATGATTTTTTAAAACAACTTTTGTATAGAAATTTTTTACAAAAAATATATCGTTTAGTAGTTTAAAAAATGTGCACACCAAAAACGAGAAAAATGAGTTGGGAAAGATGAGAGAAGAACACAACCCTAGTCTCTTTTTCATTCGACCTATATCTTTACCAGCGAAGTCTTTCGAGCTATAATTAAAGGGTAACTTCCTCGAACCTAAGATACTACCATGTCCATTGAGACATCTAAATCATCCTCAAGATCACGATGATATTAATCACCACCATCAATTAGACTTAATTTTTGTCCCTCGAAAAGCGAAACACAATCTTTTTACCATGAACAAAATAAAAGCGAAACATTATCATTGTTCTTCTAAAAAGCCATCAAATTTGAAGTGTGTGTGGAAAAGATAGAGAATGACACACCAAGCCACCACATTGCAGCAACATGGCTAGCTAGCAAACATGGATGATGGCTACTTTTCTCCATGTTGTTGTATTATAAGTCGTATTGACTTCTTTAATAATTAAACTTTTTAAAGTTAGACTAAATTTAAAGAAAAATTTAATAACATCTAAAACATCAAATTAGTCTTATTAAATCTAATATTGAATATATTTTGATAATATATTTATTTTATATTGAAAATACTAATATATTTTTCAATAAACTTAGTAAGTTTTAAAAAATCTAATAGAAAAAGTTAAAACGATTTATAATATAAAACTGACAGAGTAGTTGCTTGTATGCAACTGCTGGCATATCAACTTACTAGAGCACAGTATATATACAAGGCCTCTCTCTCTCAGGTCAGAGAGGCTACCATCTAAACGGCCTGAAAAAAAAAAAGAAGAGGCCGAAGCTATAGCAACTCAATTACAACTGTCACACTTGGAAGCAGCAAATTGAGCTAGTAGCTACCAAGCTAGCTGAGAACTCGCCGGTCACGGCCATGGGTGGCGGCGACGGCGGCGCCGGTAAGGCGAAGGCGAAGGCGAAGCCGGTGTTCTCGTCGTTCATGACGGTGTTCATGCACGCGGACGCGGCGGACGTGGCGCTGATGGTGTTTGGGCTTCTGGGCGCCATGGGCGACGGCATCTCGACACCGGTGATGCTTCTCATCACCAGCCGCATCTTCAACGATCTCGGCAGCGGCGCCGACATCGTCAAGGAGTTCACCTCCAAGGTCAACGTGGTACGTGCTCGTCCTCGCCTAACTCGATCCTGAATGAACTGCGAAATGATTGAATTCAATTGTTGAAATTTGAAATGAGATATCGATTTCTTCAGAACGCGAGGAACCTCGTCTTCTTGGCCGCCGCCTCGTGGGTCATGGCGTTCCTAGGTGAGCTCACATTTATACCTGTTGCATGCCAATTCTGCCGCGACGGCGAGCTGACGCCACCGGCGAGGGGTGTGTGTGTGTGAGCAGAGGGCTACTGCTGGGCGAGGACGGCGGAGCGGCAGGCTTCGCGGATGCGAGCACGGTACCTCCGGGCGGTGCTCCGGCAAGACGTCGAGTACTTCGACCTCAAGAAAGGCTCGACGGCGGAGGTGATCACCAGCGTGTCCAACGACAGCCTTGTGGTGCAGGACGTGCTGAGCGAGAAGGTGCCAAACTTCGTGATGAACGCTGCCATGTTCATCGGCAGCTACGCCGTCGGGTTCGCGCTGCTGTGGCGGCTGACGCTGGTGGCGCTGCCGTCGGTGGTGCTGCTCATCATCCCGGGGTTCATGTACGGCCGCATCCTCATCGGCCTCGCTCGCCGGATCAGGGAGCAGTACACCCGCCCCGGCGCCATCGCCGAGCAGGCGGTGTCGTCGGTGCGCACGGTGTACTCGTTCGTGGCGGAGCGGACCACCATGGTTCAGTTCTCGGCGGCGCTGGAGGAGTCGGCGCGGCTCGGGCTCAAGCAGGGGCTCGCCAAGGGCGTCGCCGTCGGCAGCAACGGCATCACCTTCGCCATCTGGGCCTTCAACGTCTGGTACGGCAGCCGCCTCGTCATGTACCATGGCTACCAGGGTGGCACCGTCTTCGCCGTCTCCGCCGCCATTGTCGTCGGCGGCCTGTGAGTTGTGACACCACATATGATTCTTGACGTCGGCCACGCCCACGATGCCATTGACGTGCATGGATGTGATTGCAGAGCGCTGGGGTCGGGGCTGTCGAACGTGAAGTACTTCTCGGAGGCGAGCTCAGCGGCGGAGAGGATCCTGGAGGTGATCCGGCGGGTGCCGAAGATCGACTCCGAGAGCGACACCGGCGAGGAGCTGGGCAACGTCGCCGGCGAGGTGGAGTTCCGGAACGTGGAGTTCTGCTACCCATCGCGGCCGGAGAGCCCCATCTTCGTCAGCTTCAGCCTGCGCGTGCCGGCGGGGCGCACCGTGGCGCTGGTCGGCGGCAGCGGGTCGGGCAAGTCGACGGTGATCGCGCTGCTGGAACGGTTCTACGATCCGTCAGCCGGCGACGTGATGCTCGACGGCGTGGACATCCGACGGCTCCGGCTCAAGTGGCTGCGAGCGCAGATGGGGCTCGTGAGCCAGGAGCCGGCGCTGTTCGCCACCAGCATCCGGGAGAACATCTTGTTCGGAAAGGAGGACGCCACGGCGGAGGAGGTGGTCGCCGCCGGCAAGGCGGCCAACGCCCACAACTTCATCTCCCAGCTGCCGCAAGGCTACGACACACAGGTAATCTCAGAATCTATCTCAGAATTAGCGTCAATCTGTACTGTTAATACTACTGCCACTAAGCCAATTTGGCATATATGCAAATTTGCAGTCGTTTCAGCACAAAGTTTCTTATCTTTGCAAGTCAATGTCCAGGTTTCTTTTCAAAGATTTCTGTTGCTATCATGACCATAAGCTAGTAGTAACTTGCATGCATGTGATGCATCCAATTCTCTTTTTTTAAAAAAAAATAGCTGAATTGCAACTAGAGTAACTTGCATGCATGTGATGAATCCAATTCTTTTTTTTTCTTAAGCAAGAAATGGATAGATTGCAATTGGATTAACTTGCATGCATGCTACTTATGCATCCAATTATTTTTTTCCTTAGCCAATAAAAAACTGAATTACAATTGGGTAGTGGTATCTGATTCAGTGAAAAGACACATCCTCAACATATCACATATGTAAGGGAAACATGCATGGCCCCAGCACACTGCTATAAAACTATGATCATGAAATTCACACACATGAAAGTCAAGGGAACCAGGGACAAACTCTAGGGGTGTGTTCGGCGTACGGTTTTACCAACGTTCTGTCCCTCGTGTTTCGTGCACACGTATTTTAAACTACTAAACGGTATGTGTTTTGCAAAAAGTTTCTATACGAAAATTGCTTTAAAAAACATATTAATTTATTTTTAAAAAAATTTAGTAAATACTTAATTAATTATGTGCTAATGAGTTGTTTCATTTTTCATGCGAAGAGAATGAGTTTTCAGCTCACACAAGTAAACTCAGCCCTAGGTACAGGAGTGAGTGAGTGAGTGTATAAACTGTTTCTTGCGGAGTTTCTGTGATCCATGTGCAAATACCTATAGGAGTAGTAGTTTAGTCGTTCGGTCCATAATGTGACAGCAGGACTAGAAATTTCCGAACAGAATCTAGCCAAAGAAGTGATACCCCTAATTGATCAGACAAGATTTGGTGGCCGTTAGCCTTAAAAAAAAGGTTGCATTGGCTTTGGGACTACAACATACCCCTCCATTTTAAATTATATTTTAAATTACTTGTCGTTTTAGCTTTATCCTAAATCAAACATTTGTATTTTTGCTATCACTTTTATAATATACAAATTACATGTTGTTGAACTCCAGAAATTTTGAAAAATTAATGATCAAAATAAAAGTGTCTGTCTTAGGATAAAGGTAGATACAAAGGCAATATTACTAGTTTATTTTAAAGCTGTTTTTGGAAGCAACACCTTTTGTTTCTAGTGTAGTATAGACTTTGTTTGGAAGCAACACACTCGTCCATCCATCTGTTATTAGTGCTGGCTGGCAATAATCTGCAGGCGCCGCGTCACTGGCAGAGGACACGGGTCCTGCACACCTGCCTGCTTGTGTGCTCAAGAGAAGAAAATAAAAAGAAAAAAGGCACTGATGCAATCTGAGATTCAGAGAACTGTCTGCCTTTTGTCCCCAAAAATAATGACACGCCTAAATTATGTTAATGTTATCCCTACTGAAAAAATTAAAATTTATCCTGAAAGTAACAAGAAAACCATAATTATGGTATGACATTATACAGGAAAAAACAGCAATCAATTAAAAAAATCAATCGCTTGAAAGTGCTTCACATGGTTAAAATAGTATAGGAATCCATTATGTACATGTCTCGGTGAATAGGTTGAGGGAAGGCTTACATCAGTACAAGTCAAGGGTACTTTTGAGCACTCTAAATTATCTAATGCTGAGTTCGTTAGTTAGTTTTCCAAACTCCAAACGGTACGCACGGAAAACGGAACGTCTATTGGCGCGTGATTAATTAAGTATTAGTTATTTTTTTTCAAAAATGGATTAATTTGATTCTTTTTAAGCAACTTTTGTATAGAAACTTTTTGCAAAAAAATACACCGTTTAGTAGTTTGAAAAACGTGCTCAGGGAGAAAAACACTGTGCAGCGCTAGCAACGTAAGTGCCGAACTCAGCCTAAGTATCCCAGGACTATTAGGGTATAAACATATCTAATTAATGATAGTT
This sequence comes from Oryza officinalis, assembly GCA_008326285.1. NCBI lineage: Eukaryota > Viridiplantae > Streptophyta > Magnoliopsida > Poales > Poaceae > Oryza > Oryza officinalis. The sequence continues at coordinate 8,126,500 of BDMV01000002.1, read as the reverse complement.
CATACTTCTCGTATGATGCAACCTAATCAGGAACTAAGAGCAATAAAAAGATCATGGAACAAGGAGTTCACTACAAGATGTTTTCACTAAAGCAGTAAAAATTAAAGACACCTGAAGAGTGAAAATACATACCCCCAATCAGGCACAGAAGACTGGCAGTCCTGAAAGTGAGAACAAATAAAACATACATGCTAAAGTCTTAAACTAGGATAATCTCATCATAAGATTGTCTACATTGCATGAACAACCATAGCAGAACAAAATAATAACTCTGGGCTGTCACAGAAACACCTAAATTGTTACACATTGCCTGGGATGAACAGGGTAGTCACCTTGCGGTGCAGCTTTCCTCGTCGCTGCTTCAGCATAGTTCCTCTCCAGCAGACCTGCCAGTCCACCATCCATCCAAAATTGGATTAGAAATAATATCATTCTCAATATTGAATGAATGATCCAGTAGATACCTTCCATTACATGACTTGCAATCAGGGACATAGAACTGAATATACCCCTTAGACAAAAAAATCTGTGGTTATACACTCTATAGTGGGACCTACTGTTCCTTCTGCATGTGGACGTAGACAAAAGCGACCCACACGCTCATAACCTCAATTGCTTAATGACTGGTTTCTCTAGCTCACTTCCAACATGATCACGACTCAACTTAGCCTCCATGATGTGGATGGCCATATTTCCATTTAGCTTACAGCTGCAGCACTACCTCTAAAGCTGCTATATAGACCGTTCCATCGAGATTCATTGCTAGTGATGGTGGTATCAAAATTGAAAGCATCTGCTCTGGGAAATTGCTGATGGTGAGACATAGGAGTCATAGAGCGATGAGTCCAAGTTTTTTTTTGAAAGATCACAGCGAATTTGCTAGTGTTATACTCTCTTTTAATCATTTCAAAATGTATGACATCGTTGATTCTTTGCACAACGTTTGATCATTCGTCTTATTCAAAAAATTTATATAAATATCATTTATTTTGTGGTGACTTGTTTTATCATCTAATAAAATATAATCTTAACTTATACTTTTATACTTTTATGTACTTACACTAAATTTTTGAATAAGACGAATGATCAAACATTGTATAAAAAGTCAACGACGTAATACATTTTGAAAAGAAGATGGTATTAAAAAATAAGTTTCTCATTTTAAGAAGAGAACGAGGCCAAATCATACAGTGCATGGTTAATTTGGGAAACCAGACCAAAAACCTGAAGAACAAGAAACACATTACTAGCAACCGTAACCATGGCAACAAAACTAGCAACCTTAAAACACGATGAGCCCAAGTGAAGAAGGCAAGCAACCATTGGCCCACCATTCAGGGTGTGACTCCATGGTCAGTGGACACCGAAGGTAAGCAGCTAGAGGCTTTTTGCAAATCTAGAAACCACAAAAGAGATTCCCAGTCAACAATTTTATGGTGCTCCAACTTTCCCAGAAACAGGATTTCACCCAGGACCTATCATGCACTAACGATTTTGACAGCAATATGTTAGGCCTCCACAGAATAAATTGCCCGTGTGCGTGTGGCATGAGTGCATCCAAAAGGCAGTTTTACCTATGAAAAATTAAAATGATTCTCACATTATTAGTTTTGATTTGTTCCTTTGCTGCCAATGCAAATCACTCAAAATAAACAAACCTTATAATGGTAAAAGAGTATCTCTTTTTTGGCTGCCTTGCTGATCCAACATAGGACTCCTTTGAGATGTAGCCCCCAGATAATAATGGAAAATCACTGTAATGATATGGATCCTAAGGGGCATGCATGTAAACCTTGAAACATGAAAGGTTTATTCATGGTTGGACCCCAGCACTAGCAATCTCTACTTTGTGCAAACCTGTTGTGGGGCACCTAACATTAGATTTTGATGTGGACAAACCTGTTAACAAGATGACCTGACAGGGCACTAAAAAAATATCCTCTCTGTCAGATATCTACCACCTAATATCTGCAATGCTGTGAGTTCGACAGTAATAATGGAAGGCACTTGATAACTTTACTTTAATTTTCATTGTTCAAGCACTCATAGGAAAATGACAGGAAAGAGTGCTACAAAATGACAAATAGTAAAATTCTGCGAGTGCGTCTACAGTATTCAATGACAAATATTGTAATTATTAGTTCAACAAGCTTTTCCAGAGCATGTACTCACTGATCATCAACACACGTGTAGTATTGTAGATCAAATATTGGAGGACCAAACTGACCTTTCATACTCACTCATACAAATACGGAAAATTAAGGCCCTTTGATGTTGATACTTGATAACCATTACCTTGCATGTTTCTATTTGTATAGAAGTTTTGCCACTTGATTTCTGTTTTATTCGCTAGGAAACATAACTTGTTTCCTAGAAGATAAATCTGAAAGAAAGATGGTCCATATCACTACGGCAGAAATGCAGAATACTAGTTGAAGCGTTTAAAATATGGCAAGCATAATTGTATAACTATCGAAAAATTTACTAAGGAATCAAGATAACCTGATGTGCCTATCCCCTCCCCTAAAGCAGTGGTGACTATTGTTTAACGCTGAGCCTCAGAGCTTCGATCAGTTGTAAAACCAAACTTTTTATGTGCGCAAGGGAACAAAGTATTATTACATATTAGGTGATTCCCCGCGCTTCGCTACAGAAATCACTAAGTAACTTTTAATATTTCTTTTAATAGTCGAGCTAAGAGTAAAAATTATATTAGTAATTAATAACAAATAAAATGGTTTGTTAAACTATATTCAGAGAGAAATAAATTTAGTAGACTCTGTATGAGATTGTAGATGAAATATGATGTCCCGTACTTTGATTATATGGATGAATATATGTTAAGTAATACAAAAATGATGGATATATATATATATATATATATATATATATATATATATATATATATATATATGTTAAAAATATTATAAAAATAATATGAAGAGAGATGATTGAATGTTGATTTATAGAATTTAATGAATTGTAAATGATGTTGCATATTTGCATGAGTTTTGTATGTAATTATTGCTAGTGAATGATGAGGTGACATGTTTGCATGTTGAACTTTAAAATTAGTAGGTTGTAACTTCATAGATAGTGTGGATAAGGGTATGATTTGAACTCAATATTCTTGGAAAGTATTTATAAATGCTACACAAAGATTTTAGAAATCTTCGTGAAACAGATGGGAGACCTACACACTGAGTTTATGAAGCTCACTCTCATCAGGTAGTGATTACGTTTGTTTGTGATTAGTCCTAAAGGGTAAGAATGATCACTTGTAACAACCAAATGATGAGCCAATTTTTCCTTGAAAAAAAACTGATGTCACCCTTGAAACAAGATAACAATATCTTTAGCATAATGATGCTTTCGTAGTGTCTATAGGTCTTGTCAACTGAGCATTCATGTTTTTTTAAGAATGTATTCAGGTCAATATTTGCATTTCAAACACGCTTTATCACACCAGCATTCCTATCCTGGTAATAACCTTGTTTGAAATGAAAACAACAGGTGGGCGAGCGTGGCGTCCAAATGTCTGGGGGCCAGAAGCAGAGGATTGCTATTGCGAGAGCAATCCTGAAGTCACCCAAGATCCTCCTCCTTGATGAAGCCACAAGTGCATTGGACACTGAGTCGGAGCGCGTTGTACAGGAGGCCCTTGACCTGGCATCTATGGGCCGGACTACTGTTGTGATTGCACATCGCCTATCCACTGTCCGCAATGCTGACATAATTGCTGTCATGCAGTTCGGTGAGGTTAAGGAGTTGGGACCCCATGATGAGCTCATTGCCAATGAGAATGGCCTCTATTCATCTCTTGTGCGCCTTCAACAGACCAGAGATTCAAATGGGATTGATGAGATTGGTGTAACTGGTAGTACATCCGCTGTAGGGCAGTCCAGCAGCCACAGCATGAGCAGGAGGTTCTCTGCAGCCAGCAGGTCAAGCTCAGCAAGGTCATTGGGTGATGCAAGAGATGCTGACAGCACTGAGAAGCCAAAGCTTCCAGTGCCATCCTTCAGAAGGCTACTTATGCTTAATGCACCGGAGTGGAAGCAAGCACTAATGGGGAGTTTTAGCGCAGTTGTGTTTGGAGGCATCCAGCCAGCATATGCATATGCCATGGGAAGCATGATCTCAGTCTACTTCTTGACAGATCATGCGGAGATCAAGGACAAAACAAGGACCTACGCACTCATCTTCGTTGGTCTAGCAATTCTCTCATTTTTGATAAATATTGGGCAACATTACAACTTTGGTGCAATGGGGGAATACCTCACCAAGAGAATCAGGGAACAAATGCTTGCAAAGATCCTCACCTTCGAAATTGGGTGGTTTGACCGTGACGAGAACTCTAGTGGTGCCATATGCTCACAACTAGCAAAGGACGCCAACGTTGTAAGTGCATACATCAGAATAAGTTTGTAGATTATAAATTGGAATTGTAACTGACCTGCCATGCTGCTGCTGCTGCTGCTGCTGCTGTTGTTGTTGTAGGTGAGGTCTCTCGTGGGTGATCGAATGGCTCTGGTGATCCAGACTATTTCAGCTGTGCTTATTGCGTGCACCATGGGTCTGGTCATCGCCTGGCGCTTGGCCCTTGTCATGATAGCAGTACAGCCTCTGATCATTGTTTGCTTTTATGCTCGTCGTGTCTTACTCAAGAGCATGTCAAAGAAATCAATACGTGCACAAGCTGAAAGCAGCAAGCTGGCTGCTGAGGCAGTCTCCAACCTTCGCACAATTACAGCCTTCTCATCGCAAGAGCGCATCTTACACCTTTTTGACCAATCACAAGATGGACCGCGCAAGGAAAGCATCCGGCAATCATGGTTTGCAGGGCTCGGCCTGGGCACCTCCATGAGCCTCATGACATGCACCTGGGCCCTTGACTTTTGGTATGGTGGCAGGCTCATGGCTGAGCACCACATTACTGCCAAGGAGCTCTTCCAAACCTTCATGATTCTAGTGAGCACAGGTCGTGTAATTGCAGATGCAGGAAGCATGACAACAGACCTAGCCAAGGGTGCAGATGCAGTCGCTTCAGTATTTGCTGTTCTTGATCGGCAAACAGAAATTGATCCTGACAGCCCTCAGGGGTACAGGCCAGAGAAGCTCAAAGGCGAGGTGGACATTAGAGGAGTTGATTTTGCATACCCATCAAGGCCAGATGTTATAATCTTCAAAGGGTTCACGTTGAGCATCCAACCAGGCAAGTCAACAGCCCTAGTTGGGCAGAGTGGCTCTGGCAAGTCAACCATCATCGGGCTCATAGAGAGATTCTACGACCCAATTAGGGGGTCGGTGAAGATAGATGGAAGGGATATCAAAGCATATAATCTTCGAGCCCTGCGGCGGCACATTGGACTGGTCAGCCAAGAGCCAACATTATTTGCAGGTACAATCAGAGAAAACATTGTGTATGGCACGGAAACGGCTAGTGAGACGGAAATTGAGGATGCAGCAAGATCTGCTAATGCACATGACTTCGTCAGCAACCTGAAGGATGGATATGACACATGGTGTGGTGAGAGAGGAGTTCAGCTGTCAGGAGGGCAGAAACAACGCATTGCAATTGCCCGTGCCATCCTGAAGAACCCAGCTATCCTGCTTCTGGACGAGGCTACAAGTGCGCTAGACAGCCAGTCTGAGAAAGTCGTACAAGAGGCACTGGATCGAGTGATGATTGGCAGAACAAGTGTGGTGGTGGCACACAGGCTCAGCACTATACAAAACTGTGACCTTATCACTGTGCTCGAAAAGGGGATAGTTGTGGAGAAGGGCACACACGCATCCCTCATGGCCAAGGGCCTCTCTGGAACATATTTTAGCTTGGTTAATTTGCAACAAGGAGGCAACCAGCAGGTCCAACACTGAGGTTTTGCATGAGAATATAGCTCGCATTTCGAAATTCACGCCCAATTCAAATCAGTCATCAGAACTCCAAGCAAGGATGCTCCTTATCATTTGAAATTTTGTGACAACGGGATATTTTTTTCTCCCATTGCTCTATCAGTATATAGAAGTGTATGAAGCTTGTAGTTTTCTTTTCTTGAATTATCTGCTGGGACTGTACTGTAATGATGAGAAGGTCAAGAAATATGAGATAAGCTGTATATTAGGTTGCATTTCTTTATTCTTCTGTGCCATATTAATTGAAAACTGCTATAGCTAGTGAACACAGTACCACATGGACTAGTAACAGTGTAACATCATAATCAGTGTATCACAGGTAGCAGAAACTATGTTCAAAAAGGTATTATATATTGAAAGAATTATTGTCCTTATGGGCTTTCAGAATATTTTTTAGATAATGGTTATCAATCCAGCCTCTACATCCCACATGGACCCCAAATGGGATTTCGGAAGATGTAAGGTTAAGTCTTAAGTTCAGAATGATGCTCCTTACAATCAAGGAGTGATAGCATCGCAAAGCAAAAAGATTGGAGCAGAAATAATCAATTGGACCAAATTTTAATGTGTATAATAGTTATTTAGTCTGCGCTGTTTGTTTATGATTGTTAATGAGTATGAATACCGTAGCAGCAGAGATGTTTTCTCATAACTGGTCTGTATAATTCAGTTGGTATACTATATACAAAATCTGAATCTAATAGTGCTAGCTTAGGTAGTTGGGAGTACATGATCTATGCTCTTCATCTTTTTGAAAGGAAATATGCAGCGGAGGTCCAAAATTACTACAATGGTTGAAGAAAGTGACCGAGAAGGCAAGAACAATGGTGTGGATCAGTAGTAGGACCTGCAAATAGAAAACCATGATATCAAAACTTCCTTTTCTATAAGGGAGAATCTATTGTTGCATTCATGAGCACATTTATTTAGATTTTCTATCTGTGATAGGGTAAATGGTGGTTAGTAGTTTGAGAACAATTAAGGATCAGTTCAATGGGAAAGCGGCATAAATCACCTGAAATGAAATTGGTGAAAGCTGATGATAGCTTGGAATAGTGACTGTGTCTATAACTTAGCATATGCTGAAGAATTCCAGGCTTCTATAGGAAAGTTTGGCTTCCTTTATGCTACTCTATGAAACATTTTGGCCCCCTCTATATCAGACTATGGTAGTATGGTACCATCTGAAATTTACTGCAGTTTTGACATTTTCAATTAGGCCAGATTACCGAACCAATAGATAGTTATAGACACTTGGATTTGCTTAACCCTGTATGAGATAGAGTACTATGATTGATTAAACTAAGGGTAATGGAAAATCCAAGTATTTAATTCCTTAAACATTTCTGAGTGTTTTCTCCAATTGAAACAGAAGGCACATGCTAACCTAAAGCTTGCAGTTAGTGTTCTTAGGGATCATAGACCGAGTTTTATTCGTTCTCGTCTTACCCAAGTTACAGTCTAAAATTTTGAAGCCATATGTTTTTTCTAAGCTGAAGTACTGCTTGTATTACTGCCTCTTCATGACACCGTTCCCCCTATCCTGAATACATTTGGTCCAGAAAAGTGTGTTTTTACATTTTGATTATTCCTTTATATCGAATATCAATCTCATCACCAAGCAAATTTTTTCCATCTTACATAATTTCAGAGATACAATTGTGCTAAGGTATATATGTTGGATACCTGCTGTCTGTAGGAGTTCATTCCATCGATAGAATGACTCTTCTACTGTCCATCCCTAAACTCGACGCACCAGTTTGGTAGCATTAATTGTGATGTTATATCTGTAATAAAATATTTGGTTTTTGCTGTAACATTTTATTTTCCTAAATTCTTGCTTCAGAATCTGTTAACCAAAGTGTGCATTGAATTACAATGATCTGGTTGTTATCATCCCATCATCTGAGCGAACAGATCCAACAAAGATATTTAAACAAAGAATAATAATTCTCTGCAAGACTGAAAGGAGTCTGTCGTGCCTCTCCTTGCCTCCTCACAATCTCCATGGCCACCTCTAGAGTCAAGAAGAAGAGGAAGAAGGTGCTGGCCGCCGGAGGAGGAGATGAATAGGGCTTGACCACGGCCGCGTGGCGTGGAGCCGGCCGTCGACGGGGGCGCCATACGCGAGGGGGGCGGTAAATGCTGCGAAATCGGGGATGGTGAAAGGAAAACAAAGCAGCGACAGCGCGTGGTGAGGAACTGACGCCTCCTCCCTCCTTCCTCGATAGCTCCCAGCCTCCTTTGCCGTCATCGGCCTCATCGTCTCCCCATGCATGTCAAGATCTCAGGTATGCTTCAGCTATTTGTTCCTAATGAACAAATACGTCTTTTAACATTGGCACTGTCGCTAAATTGTGTACAATACTCTGCAGGGAACAGAATTGAGCTTATTCAAAACATATACCTTTTGTTCATCAGGAACTGTGCATCTTTTGCTTTAGCACTAAAAAGCAAAATATTATCCAAAGCCATCATTAATTGACGGATGGATGGACTACTTCCGTCCAGCAGGGGAATTGCCAAGGGATATTATATCAAATGACAGACTTTATCTTATGTAAAGATTCCATGAAGCACTTATATGCATATGTGGTGAAATTGAGGAAGGTAGCTGAAGCATACCTGAGATCTCGACATGCATGGGGAGATGATGTGGCCGATGACGGCAAAGGAGGCTGGGAGCTATCGAGGAAGAAGGAGGGAGGAGGCATCGGTTCCTCACCACGCACTGTCGCTGCTTTGTTTTCCTTTCACCATCCTCGATTTCGCAGCATTTACCCCCTCCCCCCTCGCGTACAGCGCCCCCGTCGATGGCGGGCTCCACGCCACGCGGCCGCGGTCAAGCCCTATTCATCTCCTCCTCCTCCTCCTCCTCCTCCTCCATTGGCCAGCACCTTCTTCTTCCTCTTCTTGACTCCATAGGTGGCCATGAAGATTGTGAGGAGGCGAGGAGAGGTGCGACGGTGACGGGAATGGAGATGACGAGGTGTGGGTTGGGAGATTTGGGGGTGGCAGGGGTGGAGATGGAAAGGAGGAGGACAACAACGAGGAGGTGCGTAGGAGGTACCCTATCGCGGGCGTAGGGAGGGGAGAAGTAACACGATTTTTCTGCAAGAACATGGAAGGACCTTCTTGCAAAAAGAAGTCTCTGGAAGGATCAGGAAGAGGTTTTACAAATTGAGAGATCCGATGGCCCAAAACTTCCGGAGCGAATATTGGACGGTTCATTTTTGTTTGATGACGTGGCGCTGTAATTTGCAAGAACTTATTGCTTTCACTATTTTAGATTGCAAAATGTGAAATTCAACATTCTCGGCTTTCAAATATGTGTTTATTATATATGCAACTGCTTCCAGTTCACACTTTTTTTTTCTAAGAACGTAGTGACCCATGAACAAAACAGAAAAACCCTTTGCTGTAACTTCGATATGCTGTTCAACAGGTAAGGACAAGGTGTTTTTTGTGGAAATGTCCAGCACTAATACCCATGTCCCCATATCAAAACTTGCAATTAAGGAGTACGAATAATCATATGAACTAAAGGGGTTCTAATTTACTAACTAATGCCAATTCTCCAATCTGCCTTAAACCTAATGGCGAGAATTTCATGTGACAACTACTAACATCTTGCAGTAAAACAAACCAGTGGTTCACAGATATGAAGCTATGGCCAGAAATATTCCTAGAGAATGCCATAAGTAGCTGATTCATACTAGTGCAGTTTTGAACATACTTTTGGGTGATGATCTGCATATATGATGGTACAAGGCAGTGTAAACTTACTTTTATTAACATGAACAAACAAAGGGGCACAAGAACTTACTCAAATAGGCAGCTGAACTTCAGAAATGCCAGTGGTCCACTGCGTTGAGCGCTCTTCCGAGTTCTTCCTAACCTATAAGCAAAAAACAGATTGGCACCATCATTACAATGCACAACACATCAAAACCATGAAAAATCTAGCCTTACAGGAGTACATCGAAACTTGGCTACAAACCTTGAGGTGGTCTGGCACAGTGTAGAGCTCAACACTTCTTGTCTTTCACATCAATCTTCTGGCCCCCTCTTCTTCAACATATCTCAACCTTCAACGATCAGACACAAGCAGGCACGCTCGCTCGCTTCAATTCCGGCATCTCAAGATGAATGAAGCAAAAGATTGGCAAACGCACATGTTGGGATCCTCGATGGTGATGGCGGTCTCCTGTCCTGGATAACGAGATCCTCCTCCTCAGCATCCCGACGGCCGCTAAGCCTCCGCTTCCTCACGTACTTGATCTCCTCCAGAGCGACGCTACCAGGGGAGGGAGAGGGAGGCGTCAGCGAGAGGCGGCGGGGGCGTCCTTGTCGGCGGTATCCGCCTCCAAGTTTCGCTTGCGGACGTTCCTCCGCGTGGTGGGACGGCGATAGGGTTCCCGGCGAGGTCTGGGTAGGGTTCATTCACGGCAGGGTGGCCGCCGCCGGCAAGGTGGAATTTGGGATGAAACGAATTCCCCGTCGTCTCCGAGCAGGATGGGAGAGACGAAGGCGAGGCGGCGATGCGGCATACGCATCCGCGTACCGTTTACGTATGACGGGTTTACGCTTTCTGTCAGTGTAAGACCTGGTATTGATTGGGCCATTCAGCCGTTGACACAAATAATAGTGGGCTGCATTGTGGGCTATTTCCTTTCCTTTTTGGAAAAAGTCCATTTTGACTCTTTTTAACTAGTGATCAGATTTGATTCGTATCCCCAATCACAAAACTAAAACTAGATATGATAACTCTCCCTCAAACACAAAATAGATATGATAACGATAACTCTCCCTCAAACACAAAATAGATAAACTCTCTCTGTTATTTTAAAAGCAGTTTCTGCTGATGTGGCATTCATGTGATAGCCCAGTCATCAAATTTTTCTCTCTATCTCTATCTCTATCTATATTGTTATAAAAAATTTTAAAAAAAATATTGGGATTTTGGTACGCATCCGAGCTTTAGTTAATTTTTTTAATATTATAATATTCCAGGACAATTTCCTTTCGCATCGTGGGTCCAATCACAATTTTCGTCCATCGTCCGTATCACACACCCTCTCTTTGCTTCAACCCGATTGGTCCACCGTTTGTGTCATTCCGTCCATGAGGGTTATGCCAAAATGGATCGAGCTTCCCTCACGCTACACCTCATCGGACTCTTCCGAAAATCTCAAAAGAAACACATACAAACAAGTCCTAAAATTCCCTACAAAACATCCAATCTCTGGACAGGTCATGACTTCACCAGGCAAAGAAATACAAGCAAAATTTCAACCAAACAGATCGAGGCAAGAAACAAAAACCAAATAGATCGCTGAAGCCCGCGACTACTCCTCCTTCACCGGCCGCCCTTTATAACCTCCAGCGTCAGTGTTCCGCCTCCATCCACCATGTCGACAGCCAGATCTGCGGGCCGCCACCGCCGCCCCCCGAAGACCTCGTCGCCGACGTCTACTGCCTCTCCATGCCATCCCCATTTGCTCGACTGCGTCGTCGGTCGAGGAACCTCCATGGCCGCCATGTCGACTTCGACCGGGATCCTCCGCCCAGCTACCTCCATCGGCGCCACTGCCTGTCGTCCGCCGACCCCGACGCCCGTTGACCGGCATTGCCTCCCATTGCGATCCATTCTGTTTGTCTCTCCCTCATGCATACTCTCTCTCTCTTTGAGGAGCGGATAAGGAGATGCAACCGAATAGATAAGGAAGATGCAAGAGTTTGTGAAGCAATCCTATTTCGTGCAGATGCGTTAGAAGATTAACTTGTGCGCGTTCGAATTAGGCCCATGCGTTTCAGCCCACCGAGTCTAGCGCTGTTTCTGTTTTTTTCCCTTTTTCATGCGGTTTCAGTTGACTTTTTCTTTTTCATTTTTTACATATTGTTTGTTTTTTAATAAATTTACAATTAAAAAAATCATGTAAATTTTTAACTTAAATTTGAAACTTTGAACTCAAGATTTCAAAATTTTCAAGTCAAATTTAAAACTTTTGCCTTAAATTTGAAAATTTTCAAGTCAAAATTTAAAAACTTTCATTTTGAATTTTGAAAACTTTCAAGTCAAATTTGAAAACTTTTAAATAAAATTTTGAAACTATCAACTCAAATATATATTAAAAGATTAAAACTAAATATTATCATTAGCATTACGTATTATCATTAGCCTTAATAGGTGGAGCGTCGGCGGGAGCCACGGGACGGGCGCGTGCGCGACTTACGCAGCCAACTTGCGCGCGTCAGCTAGCCTCCCCGAGTTCATGAGTCCATAGACCACGTGTTGCACTGCTATTGCTTATTGCTTGCTACTCCTACTTGCTACCTTATCTCTACTGTTTTATTATTTTTCTCTATTTATTTTTTCATATTAGATATTGCTTCTGTGCTGTTTTTTTCTTTTCCCATTAGAGAATATTGGGTTTGCATCGTTCACTGTCTCATTAACTTCTGCGTATTACAGGGTTTAATATATTGTTTGCCTATTGTTATTGGGTGCTGATGGGACAGAAATTTTAGAAATTGCGGTAGTTTTGATATGGAATAAAAATTTAAACATTGAAAAAAATTTGGTCACATTTATTTTTTTTTTTGCTAAACTAAAGAAATAAAAAGTCCCAAAAAAAGAAAAATAGTTTCCTATTGGTGAGAGGGTCCGAATTACCAAAAATTTTGAAAATTCCATTCCAGAATTTTGAACCCTGATCTAGCCCAACGCATCGTGGGCTTGATCACCCGATCAAGTGTCTGTCTACGATGACTCCTTGCAAACTCCTTTCTTATCATGCAACACATAAACCATATTACACGAGACAAAATCTAGAGCATCGATGGTTTAGATCTTGTGGGCTCTTGGGAATCAATAGTACAGTGTAGGGGCACATGCAAATGCGAAACAAAATAAATTTGTAAGTTATTCAATAAGCGAAGAATATGTTTTTGTTATAGTGAACCCTAATCATTATCATAACATTATTTTTTCAGTTGCAACTGTTGGCGTAGAATTTAGACCCGCCTCGCAACAAAACGGGTTTCACATTTCCACGGCGGCCTGGGAGGTCTGCTTAACTCCAGTGCAGGTCCAATGGCTTGCCTAAGTGCGTGCAGGGCGTGCCAGTTGATTTGATCTGCAATCAACAAGAATAAACAAGTAAACCATGTGAGAAACGATGGTCGATCGGCCGATAGGCCGATGCTGCATCATGGAGGCCTGGCCGATAGGGCAAAGTTGTATCGGCTTACTTGAAGTAATAATATGATGTAACTGATAAAACAGATCTAACCCCATTGGCCCATGTTAATATGTTTATAGTAAATTACTGGAATCGGCCGATGAGGGTTGCATAAAGATAAATACACTAGCTAATACTCTAGTGCGAACTTATACAAGTCAATCGGCCAATATAAATATACCAATCACAGAGAGAGATCCTAAGAATACCCTGTAATCGATATGCTTATATTCACCAATCCGCCTGTATAGGTGGCAAACACATGCAAGAACATAGCGGATCACATGCATTAGGTAAGATCGGCTGAAACCCCGGTGCTATCCTTCGGAAAACAGGCTTTGGGTTAAACCTCGAAACACGACTAAGGTCGATAGCAACTCAGAGTGTAGATCGAGAGTTAACACAAAGAAAATCAAGTCGTCGATCGCTTTTGGGGATGGTAGATGCCTTAGATAATCTAGACGAGCAAGCTAATTCGATCATCGTCGGCAATAAACCCTGAAACGAGTTAGCCGCTGGCGAGATAGAATTAGAAAACCGCATCAAGATTAGCTAACACACGATAAACGACGATCACATCACAAGGGCTTAACGTGCCTAAAGCGACACGTTAGCCCCGACGATGTAGATCGTCGGGTACGAGTTCTTACCTCTGGGGAAGCAAGAACTCGTCGGGAGTTAACCTCTTACGAGGGTTGGCGATGCGTCGAAGGTAGATTAAACTTGGTTGATTGTGTGATTAATTGAGAGAGTCTCTATGTACAAACTACCGGGATATTTATACCCGAGAATACAACACGGTCCGTGTAGGACACGATCTTATCTCTAATTAACAAACAAGTCTTTGCGGCAGACTCTTGCCAAAAATTTGATCTAAATCTACTTGATTTACAAGATACAATTGCCTAAAACCGAGCCTTATCTCTATTTGGCAACCACCTTGAAGTTTATCTCAAGCCCGGACCAAGCCCACGCTGACTCTGTCAATTTCCAGCCTCTATTGGCCGATGACCATATTGAATCCGTATCGGCCGATACGCTCTTCCTGGTAACGCCTCTCCTAGTCCGATACGCCTACCGAGTCCGATACGAAACCTGGTCTAACTCCAATCCAGCCATTCTCTCCGCGTCGGTTTCTTCTCCCCTCTCCGGGCCGATTATGAAAATCTGTTGTTAACACATGCCCCCCAATTCCGCTTCATTATATAATGTGGCGGAATTAGCTCCGAAGAACCCATCGACTTCTTTGCTAGGGTTCGTCTGAAAACCGCGCGGATCCAGATTCGCAACCCTCCGCCGCCGATTTAGTAACCACTCGTGTTCTTCAACTCCGGTGACCCCTCAGCGTCCTATCGGCATCAACCCCCTCAACGGCGACCTCTTCGAAAATAACAATGGCTTTCGCTCCGTTTTATGCCTCCGAGATCCCTGTGGTAAGTCAGTCCCTTCGCATTTTCATTTTCTCGCCGAGTTCTTCAAATTAGGGTTCCTGCTCTTGCCCCCCGGGTCTCATTCTTCATTGTTGTTCTTATGACATAGGTCTTCAAAAATCAAATTTTGATCCCCACCAACGACAAATCATACCGATTCCTGCTAGGCCCCATGGGCAATTGCGACCCAACCTGGCTGATAAACGCTGAGACAAACAGAGTCCCCTTCCAACAAGCCAAGCCCAATGTTTCTTCGTGGAAACACACTTTCAGATCCTGGCCGTCGAAGCTCAATGGGTACAGAACCTGGCACAAGAGGATTGCTGCATCCAAACAGGTTCACTGGGACGAAATAGGAATCGGCCAATGCATTACCTTATCCCTGGCCGATACCAAGAAAAATGAACCACTTATGTCAGCGGCCACCTACTTTTGGTCCAGCACCTTGAACGCTTTCCTGTTCAAGCAAGGTCCGATGACCCCAACTTTGATTGACGTCAAGCTGCTAACAGGACTAGACATCCAGTCCGAGATCAATCCCTTCAGCCTCCTGGCAAACAGCGGCCATAAATTGAAAACCAATGAAATTGGAGGCTGGTCTGGATATATCTCTGAGCATATGGAACAAGGATCAGTCTCAGAGAGAGAACATGTGGCCTTCCTGACACTATGGTTAGAAAGATTTGTTTTCTGTGGATCAACCTGCGGCCCCACTCTAAATTGCCAACACTTGGCGCAAGCTTTGGTTGATAAGAAACAAATCCCCCTTGGCCGATATCTCCTGGGAGCCGTCTATCGACTGCTTCACTCTTGTAAGATCGAGATGTAGACTAGATGGGGGGTGAATAGGCGATTTAAAAACTAAATGACACCTAATCAAAACTAACCTAAGTTGCTAGGCTTGGAGAGGGTCAAGTCTAACTAAGCAACTAAGTTATGTTTTGCAAACCTAGGGTGATAGTGGCTCAATTGTATCTCTAGGAAAGTAAATCACACTCCTGTGTCAAAGTTTAGCAATCCTAGGGTGATAAGATCTCAAGTATGTCTCTAGGAATGTAAATTGCACAAAAGTAAATGTGACAATCAAATGAGACAAGGAGACAAGAGATTTTTCACCGAGGTTCAGAAACTTGCCAGTTTCCTACTCCCCGTTGAGGCGAGCCCAATTCCACCGCTCAACCACGAAGCCACCGCACGCTCCCTTCGTCAAGGGGTGGGCAAGGCGGGAGCCGGCCCACGGAGAGGACTACCTAAGCCTCGATCACTCGGGGTAGTTCTTCCTTCACTCCGAAGGTAGTGAACTCCAAACCACTCACAAACCGGCACCGGTCCTCCTCCACAATCTTCTCGGAGAGGTCACCGGACAACTCCTCCACAAGCAGTCTAGGAGGCGGCAACCTCCAAGAGTAACAAGCAATGACGTGGCTCGGAGATGATCAAGTGCCACACTAGCTCTACAATGGAAGCAAATGCACTTGACTCTTGGCTAGAACAACCTCAATCACTACAAGGGATGAACACTAAGCTCAAATGTGTGTACGAGAGATGCAAGGGGTGTATGCAATTGAATTGGGTGCCAAGAGGATCCCCTTGCTGCTGGTGGGGGAGTATTTATACTCCCATCCACCAAAACTAGCCGTTGGGGACGAAATCCACCAACTCTGTGTACTGCTGGTCAGACCGCCATTGTGTGTCCGGTCAGACCGGACTACTTCGCAACGGCTGGAAAACTAGCCGTTGGACTGCATTAAATGCACTGGGACCACATGGCCAAACTGCCGGTCAGACCGCCTGCAGCTCGGTCAGACCGCCATCGGCTCGGTCTGACCGAAAACGGCTCTGGCGGCTCTGGATCGGCCACCCCGAGCAACACCATCCCGACCTCCAGGGTGCCGGTCTAACCGCAAAAGTGCCACCGGTCAGACCGTCCTTATGTACCGGTCAGACCGCCCGATTGGAGCTGGTCAGACCGGCTGGGGCACTCCGGTCAGACCGCCACTATATGGCCGGTCTGACCGCCCCTGGTCAGGCCGAGACAGTGAATACAAGTGTGTGAAGAAAAGTGAGCACAAGTCTAAATGCATAATGACCTAATGTGGCAATTAAAATCATCTCTTTGCTAGGTCATTACCCCTCTTAATAGTACGGCAAAGCTATAAATAAACTAGCACAATTTTGATCGCCCAACGCCTCGATCAATTTAAAATGAAAACACTAGTTTATCGTCTTCTCTTCTTTTTTGCTTTGCGCCGTCAATTTTAATCCATCGATAATCATCCATGCGCACACATGATGTGAATCTAACTTAAATATATAGCTCAAAGACAAAGGTTAGTCCACAATTAGTGCTTGTCATTAATTACCAAAATTAACTATGGGGGCCTAGATGCTTCAATCTCCCCCTTTTTGGTAATTGATGACAAACACCACAAATATATATAATCAAACATAGAACACAAGGACATCTTACAATGAAATGAAAATGCTCCCCCTAAACATGTGCATATCAATCACAAATAACAATTATGGAACAAATGCACTCTCATTCACATTTCAACAAAGCACAAACACATATGGAACATACCATGTGAACTTCACATATGGATCAACCAATTTGCATAAGATGGTCACAAAAATATCAAACTCACATCCACCATCCATCATAGCACAAGTTCATCCATAAATCATAAGCATCCACTTAACAATAGTTCATCCAAGGGCTTACAAATAAACATAGGCTATTACAAGACCACGAAGGGCCTAAAACAATAAAAACACGCAAGATAGAGTAATAGCCCATACCCATACATAATATAGCCCAACCACCTTAGCTTACTAGATAGGAGGTAACTAACCTCACGACTACTAATCCCATCCCGAAGATAAAAAAACAGCCTAGGAGACGTTCTTCTCCCCCTTTTGGCATCAAGGACCAAAAATCTTCACTCTTGAGGTGGCGGAGGAGGACAGGAGATAGGATAGTAAGATGGACCGGAGGGACCACGGCGTCGAGAGAAAACATAGGCATGAGAGTTCTCCAAGGTAGTCATACGTCGGTCCAAAGTAGACATGTGCTGGGATATCCAACCAACCTCAGATCTTATGCCCCTCACATCCTCATACATTGCCTCATGCCCGGTAGGTAATCTCTGAATGCCATCACTGAGGGCATTGATGGCCCCAAGCACCGGGTTGAAGTAGTCTTGTGGAGGCATCCCAAAGTAAGCATATTGAGGATTGAAGAAATCATTTGGATCATACCCATGAGGAGGAGGTGCCGAGCTTGAGCTAGCTCCAGGGTGAGAAGAGGGCACCGTCCTAGCAGCACGGGGAGTTCCAAGCTGAAGGCGGGGCTTGTACTGCTTGTGCTTCTTTAAATTGTGCCCGATAGCCCCAAGCTTGTCTTGGATCAATCTCATGATATATGGCGCATAATAGATCCCCTGAGTGAAAGTGCCCTTGGAGATAGCAATTTCTTGCATTATGAGAGACACAACGTCAAACTGACAACCTTGAATGATAGCATCGATGACGTGCCAAGCCACCCCCCTAATGTCATCATTGTTACCAAGGCGAGGGAGGATGGTGGCTCTCACAATTCTGTTTACCACACTGGGGATAGTCCTCAAGCCTGCAACCTTCCCATGTGTGTACCGCACTCCATCTTCATAGAACTGAGAGAGATAGTCTATGGAGAGCGGATTGTGAGTGTGCTCCTCATGCAAATCATCTCCAAAATCCAAGCGAATGTTGAGGAGCCTCCGGAATTGCCGCCGAGAGATAGAACACTGGAGGGTGTCAGACATCCACTTCATCTCACTATAATCTCCAGCCACCCACACTGTAGCATAAAACTGGTGGATCAGGTCCTCGTTGTAATCTTGCTTGAGGGTCACAATTCGGTCAATGCCAACTGTCTTAAAAAGATCATGCAAGCTCTCAAATTCTGGGGTCTCATTGATATCTCTCCAAGAAATCCACTTGTGATCCGCAAAAGCTTTCCCCTCATAAACCTGCTCATACACTGTCTTCTGAAAGGCGGTGTGGAACCGGGGATCTGTGGTGTCTCTAGACCTCAAGAACTGATCATGATGCCTCAATATGGTATACTGAGCAGGATTCGTCATGTTCACCACAAACTGGATGGAGGGATCAATTTGCATCTCATCACTTTCTGCATCCTCATCCCCCCCACCACCACTGTCATCATCCCTACTTTCCTCCTCACTAGCCCCCTCAACATTTTCCTCAACCTCTTCATCACTTTGAGCATAATCCTCTCCGCTCGACTCCTCAGGCTCACTCACGGGATCCGGAGTGGGCGCACGATGACCATGGCGAGTGCGGGGAGGCATTACTGTCATAGAGCAAAGGATGATAGGAAATTAGCAACTATTTAGAGAGCACTTGAATATGTGAAAGAAGAGGAGTTCACTGCCTGTCAAGGGCGGTCAGACCGCTTGACAACGGCCGGTCAGACCGACGGCATCAGGCCGGTCAGACCGACGGCACAGGCCGGTCAGACCGCCGATGGCAGGGAGCTCAAACACCCAACTTTTCACAAACACAAAGTGAATCTAAAACATGCTAGGACCGATGTTTGCATAAGACAACGAGCAAGAACAACAAAGGATAGGTCTATTTCATCAAAAATTTACATAGAGGGAGGAACTACCCTTAACCCTAGAGATTGAAATAGACCGATTTGATGTGCACAAGATGAAAAAAGAATGATTACCGGTTGAAAGGAGTTGTATTTGCACCAAGAAACTACCCTCTATTGGTGCAAATCGAAGTCACTTCTTCCTTCACCTAGGGTTCCATGCCATGGATCACAAAATCAACAAAAACGCAAAGTAATCCATGGAATAGAGAGAGGAAGCGGAGGAGAATCACTTACAGTGTAACCGGAGTGATTTTGACGGTCGAACCAGAGGGATTTTGTGGAGAGAGGTGGCTAGGGCTTGAGGGAAGAGAGAGAGGGTTGTTTTTCGGGTAGGAGAAGTGAGGGGATGAGAAGGAGAGAGAAGGAGTCGGGTAGGAGAAGAAGGGGTAAAAACCCTGGGCCCACCTGATAGGCCGGTCAGACCGGAGGCTAGACTCCGATCAGACCACCTCACCTGGCCGGTCAGACCGCGCATATAGCTCCGGTCAGACCGCCAGGTCCCCTGCCGGCTGTGCACAGCCCTTGCACAAGCCGGCAATCCCCACACAATAAAATCCAATAAAACATTAATTTTTGAAGCAATTTTGAAATGTATGAGTTGGAATATTGCTAACCATGCATAATAATTGAGAATTATGATGATTTGCAACTTAACTCACTTAAGTGCTAGGAGGTGACCTTTTATGGTCTATAGGGGTTTTTGGGCGAATTTAATTTTCAAACAACTTTTGAAATATTTGGTTTTTGAAATAGGTTTGCATACCAAAAATATTTCAAAACCTCCTCTCTACCAACTTTGTTTTGAAACTTTTCTCAAATTCCTTCTCAATCTCATTTTGAGGATAAATTTCATTTTGACCAAAACTAAGAATCTAGTTTCTTCAAAAGAGGGCCAAAAAGGGCATTTTCATTCAAAAATTATTTTTCTTGCAATGAGAGACTTGGAAAACATATAGGGAACATTTTCATACATTTTTCAAGAGATAATTTTCAAATTACATTTATTTTGTAAAAGTTTTGACTTATGTTGACTTGGGCATTTTGAAAGCACTACTAGCACTTGTAGTTGATTTGCTCACACATAAGAGGAAATAGAGCACATGCAAAAGTGCAAAACTCCCCCTTAATGTGACATGCTCCATTTTCGCTAAGAAGAACCAAATGGCAATAAATCCAAAGCATAAGAGCAAATGAGAGCAAATATACAATATGAACAAGAAGCAACCATGGTACACAATGTCAAGCCACATTAGAGAAATCTATGACATTTAACTCATTCCTCAATTTGCAAAAGCGGGTTTCATCAAGAGGCTTGGTAAAGATATCGGCTAGTTGATCCTCGGTTCTTATGTGGCTAATGGCTATGTCACCCTTGGCAACATGGTCTCTTAGGAAGTGATGGCGAATGTCAATATGCTTGGTTCTAGAATGTTGGACCGGGTTATTGGCTATCTTTATGGCACTATCATTGTCACATAGGAGTGGGGTTTTGATAAAGGTTATGCCATAGTCCAAAAAGGTTTGTTTCATCCAAAGCAATTGGGCACAACAACTACCCGCCGAAACATATTCCGTCTCGGCGGTAGAGAGGGCTACAGAGTTTTATTTCTTGGATGACCATGACACAAGAGATCTACCAAGCATTTGGCAACTACCGGATGTGCTCTTTCTATCCACTTTGCAACCGGCATAATCCAAATCGGAATAGCCAACAAGCTTAAATTTAGCACCTTTTGGGTACCACAAGCCAATAGTTGAGGAATGTTTTAAATATCTTAGAATCCTTTTCACGGCCACTAAGTGACACTCCTTAGGAGCGGCTTGAAACCGTGCACACATGCAAACACTAAACATGATATCCGGCCTAGATGCGGTAAGGTAAAGCAAGCTACCAATCATAGAGCGATAAAGTTTTAAATCTATCGGTTTACCTCCCTCATCAAGGTCGAGATGCCCGTTGGTTACCATAGGTGTCTTGATGGGCTTCGCATCCTCCAAACCAAACCTCTTGAGTAGATCCTTGATGTACTTGGTTTGGCTCACGAACGTCTCATCCTTGAGTTGCTTGATTTGAACTCCAAGGAAAAAGCTCAACTCTCCAATCATGTACATCTCAAATTCCCTAGACATCATTTCACCAAATTCCTTGCAAAATACCTCATTAGTAGAACCAAATATGATATCATCAACATAAATTTGACACACAAAGAAATCATCACCAATGATTTTTGTGAAAAGGGTGGTGTCAACTCATCCAATTTTGAAATCCTTTGACAAAAAAAAATCTCTCAATCTTTCATACCAAGCTCTAGGCGCTTGTTTTAAACCATAAAGAGCTTTTGAGAGTTTATAAATATGATTAGGATTTTTAGGATCTTCAAAACCGGGAGGTTGTTCAACAAAGACAAGTTCGGCAATTTTACCATTTAGAAAAGCACTTTTCACATCCATTTGAAATAGTTTTATATCAAAACATGATGCAAATGCAAGAAGGATGCGAATAGCCTCAAGTCTTGCCACGGGGGCAAAAGTTTCACCGAAATCCAAACCTTCAACTTGTGTGAAACTTTGTGCCACCAATCTTGCCTTGTTTCTCACCACCAACCCGTTCTCATCTTGTTTGTTCCTAAAGACCCACTTTGTCACTATGACATTGTGGTCTCTAGGTCTTTCAACCAAAGTCAACACCTTGTTTCTTGCAAAGTTGTTGAGCTCTTCATGCATAGCATTTATCCAATCCGGATCACCAAGAGCTTCATCTACATGTTTGGGCTCAAGACAAGAAACAAAAGAGTAATGCTCACAAATCGAAGCGACACGAGATCGAGTTTGAACACCCTTACTAATGTCACCCAAAACTTGATCAATTGGGTGATCCTTGGAGAGAGAATTATGAATTCTTGGCGGCATAGGTGCATCTTGTGCCTTGTCCTCCTCCACGTCAACTTGAGCTTGGCTTGGAGTAGCGGAAGTAGTTTCCTCAACTTGAGTGGAGGTGGAAGGCTTGTCTCCCACTTTAACGGGCTTGATGTCTCCAATAGACATGTTCTTCATTGCCCTCATCAAGCCCTCATCACCTACATCATCCAAATTCTCGTGCCCCTCTTGGGAGCCATTAGTTTCATCAAATTGAACATCGGCGGTTTATTCTATGATACCTTTGTTCTTGTTGTAGACCCGGTATACCTTGCTATTTGAGGCATAACCTAGAAGAAAAACTTCATCACACCGACTTTCAAATTTGATTAGTCTAACACCTTTTCGATAAATATAGCATTTGCAACCAAAAACACGAAAGTAGGCAACATTTGGCTTCCTCCCAACAATTAGCTCATAGGATGTCTTTTTCAAAAGACGATGCAAATAAAGCCTATTGGTTGCATGGCAAGCGGTGTTTATGGCTTCCGCCCAAAAGGAATCGGAAACACCATATTCATCAAGCATAGTCCTTGCCATCTCAATCAATGTACGATTTTTTCTCTCCACTACACCATTTTGTTGAGGTGAGTAGGTAGCGGAAAGCTCGTGCTTAATACCAAGATCATCACAATAGTCCTCAATATTGGTATTTTTAAACTCAGAACCATTATCACTTCTAATTTTCACAAGAGTGCAACTAAATTCATTTTGGGCCCTTTTTGCAAACTTTTTAAAAAACTCGGCAACAATCGACTTATCATGCAAAAAGAACACCCAAGTGTAGCGAGAATAATCATCAACAATCACAAGACAATGACTATTGCCACCAATGCTCTTATAGGTTGTTGGGCCAAACAAATCCATATGCAAGAGCTCCAATGGTCTAGATGTGGACATGATACTCTTTGTAGGATGAGAGCATGCAACTTGCTTGCCGGCTTGACAAGCACTACAAAACTTATCCTTCTCAAACTTCACATCTTTCAAGCCCACAACTAAATCACGTTTTGAAAGGTTGCTCAATTGATTCATGCCAACATGGGCTAGCCTTCTATGCCAAAGCCAACCCAATGAAGTTTTTGCAACTAAACATGTTTTCAAATTAACTTCACTAGAATTGAAGTCAACCAAATAAAGATTTTCATATCTAAAGCCTTTGAAAACACAAGACTTGTCATGAAGGCTAGAAACAATAACCTCTTGCAAAAAGAAAACACATGACAAGCCAAGATCACAAATTTGAGTAACCGAAAGCAAATTGAAATTTAGAGATTCAATAAGAAAAACATTCTCAATTGACAAATCATTTGAGATAGCAATTTTACCTAACCCAATTACCTTTCCTTTGCAATTGTCTTCAAATGTCACTTTCTCTTGTTCTTTCCCTCCTACTTCAAATGTGGTGAACATAGCTCTATCACCGGTCATGTGTTGAGTACATCCACTATCAAGCACCCAATGGCTCCCACCGGTGCGGTAGTTCACCTACAAAAGAAGATCAAGCTCTTTTAGGTACCCAAACTTGTTTGGGTCGTTGGAGGTTAGAGACCAAAGCTTTGGGCACCCAAATGGTATTCTTTTTACCACCAAGTATAGGGGAACCCACATATCTAGCAATAATACTACCATCATGAGTCATCCTAAGCATATAATAAGAATCAAACATGCATGTCTTAGAAGGCTTACCACCGGGGCAATCATCCACCAAATGCCCAACCTCACGACACTAGGAGCAATACTTACCATTGCTCTTGACAAAACGAGTGGCACGGTGAGAAGGTTTCTTACCCTTCTTTGGAACGAATCCAAGTCCCTCCTTGTTAAGGATGTACCGTTGCTCACTCAAAATCTTGTCAAGAGTGTTCTTACCTTTGAAGCACCTCTCCAAACTCTTGTTGAGCTTGGTCACTTGCTCCTTAAGCTCATTGTTCTCAACAACAAGTGAGGCATCACAAATAGAACCACAAGAGCTAGAGCTAGAGCTAGGCATATCCATAAGATCATCACAAGAGGTAGAAATGCTAGATGATGCAACATGAGCAATATGGCAAGTAACACTATCATCAAGCAAATCACAAGATATGCCAACATCAATGTGAGCTCCATGTTGAGTAGTGGAAAAGAGGTTGTCATGAGCTTCCTTAAGCTTCTCATGAGAAATGGTGAGTCTCTCATGAGAGGTCTTTAGCTCCTCATACAAGACTTCCAAAGAAGCATGATTCTTCTTTAGGGCCTTGAACTTGGCAATCTCCTTCTCACTATAAGCATGGAGCTCCTCAAACATATTCACAAGCTCATCATAGGAAACATCATCACAATCATCATCACTCTCACTATCACTAAGAGATGTTATCTTAGAAGAGCCCTTTGCCATGAGACAAAGTGGAACGAAGAGTGATGGAGCCTCCTTGATGGCAACAACGGCCATCTTCTTCTTCTTGGAGCTTGCATCATCACTACCTCCTTCCTCGGACCCGGATGAGGCGGAGCTCTCCTCATTTGAGTCGCATTCCCCGATGAAGGCCTCAATCTTCTTTCCTTCTTTCTTGAGCTTCTTCATGAGCTTGTGGCCTCCATTCTTCTTCTTGGATGACTTGTCTCCATCATCATCCTTGGAAGGACACTTGGAAGCAAAGTGACCCTTCTCACCACACTCAAAGCACCTCAAGTTGGAGAGAGTTTTGTTGGGTCTTCTATTTCTTCTCCTATTTGAGTTGGAGCCCCTTCCTCTCTTCTTTCTCCTTCCCAAGAGATCATTGAACCTTCTAGCAAGAAGGGCAATCTCTTCCTCCAAGTCCTCATTTGCTTCATTCACCTTGCCTTTTCCCTTGTCTTCAACTTCGGCTTGGAGAGCAATGCACTTCTTGGATGGTGAGGCTTCCTCCACCTCCTTCTTCTTCAACTTGTACATGTCATTGGTGTTGATCTTCCCCAAGAGGCTTGCGGGTGTCATCCTTGACATGTCGGAGTTGATGAGCATGGTGACAAGGGTCTCATACTTCTTCGGTAGAGCCCTAAGCATCTTTTGGGCAACCTCAAGATCGGTGTAGTTTGCCCCAAGCCCCTTGAGATCATTCACAATGACATTGAGCCTCCCATACATGTCATTCACACTCTCATGAGGCAACATGGAGAATGTCTCATATTGGATCTTGAGGAAATGAAGCTTGGTATCCTTGTACTCGCTTGTGCCCTCATGGATCTCCGCCAACTTGTTCCAAATCTCATATGCGGTCTCAAGGTTGCTCACTCTATCGAACTCCTCTTGGCTCAAAGAGTTGAACAAAGCATTCATGGCTTGGGCATTGAGTTGGAGGCTGCGGTGATCAATCTCCGTCAAGGGCGTGCCGGTGATAGCAAAACCTACATCCACAATACTCCAAATATGGAAGCTCAGAGCTTTGAAGTAAGTAGACATTTTAATTTTCCAAGTGGAGTAGTTTGTGCCATTAAACATGGGAGCCTTCCCTACATGGTTCACCTCGTTCGACATCTTCTCTCTAGGCGATGAAGCCCAATCAAGAGAGACCAAGCTCTGATACCACTTGTAAGATCGAGATGTCGACTAGAGGGGGGGTGAATAGGCGATTTAAAAACTAAATGACACCTAATCAAAACTAACCTAAATTGCTAGGCTTGGAGAGGGTCAAGTCTAACTAAGCAACTAAGTTATGTTTTGCAAACCTAGGGTGATAGTGGCTCAATTGTATCTCTAGGAAAGTAAATCACACTCCTATGTCAAAGTTTAGCAATCCTAGGGTGATAAGATCTCAAGTATGTCTCTAGGAATGTAAATTGCACAAAACTAAATGTGACAATCAAATGAGACAAACAGAGTCCCCTTCTAACAAACCAAGCCCAATGTTTCTTCGTGGAAACACACTTTCAGATCCTGGCCGTCGAAGCTCAATGGGTACAGAACCTGGCACAAGAGGATTGCTGCATCCAAACAGGTTCAATAGGACGAAATAGGAATCGGCCAATGCATTACCTTATCCCTGGCCGATACCAAGAAAAATAAACCACTTATGTCAGCGGCCACCTACTTCTGGTCCAGCACCTTGAACGCTTTCCTGTTCAAGCAAGGTCCGATGACCCCAACTTTGATTGACGTCAAGCTACTAACAGGACTAGACATCCAGTCCGAGATCAATCCCTTCAGCCTCCTGGCAAACAGCGGCCATAAATTGAAAACCAAGAAAATTGGAGGCTGGTCTGGATATATCTCTGAGCATATGGAACAAGGATCAGTCTCAGAGAGAGAACACGTGGCCTTCCTGACACTATGGTTGGAAAGATTTGTTTTCTGTGGATCAACCTGCGGCCCCACTCTAAATTGCCAACACTTGGCGCAAGCTTTGGTTGATAAGAAACAAATCCCCCTTGGCCGATATCTCCTGGGAGCCGTCTATCGGCTGCTTCACTCTTGTAAGATCGAGATGTAGACTAGATGGGGGGTGAATAGGCGATTTAAAAACTAAATGACACCTAATCAAAACTAACCTAAGTTGCTAGGCTTGGAGAGGGTCAAGTCTAACGAAGCAACTAAGTTATGTTTTGCAAACCTAGGGTGATAGTGGCTCAATTGTATCTCTAGGAAAGTAAATCACACTCCTGTGTCAAAGTTTAGCAATCCTAGGGTGATAAGATCTCATGTCTCTAGGAATGTAAATTGCACAAAAGTAAATGTGACAATCAAATGAGACAAGGAGACAAGAGATTTTTCACCGAGGTTCAGAAACTTGCCGATTTCCTACTCCCCGTTGAGGCGAGCCCAACTCCACCGCTCAACCACGAAGCCACCGCACGCCCCCTTCGTCAAGGGGTGGGCAAGGCAGGAGCCGGCCCACGGAGAGAACTACCCAAGCCTCGATCACTCGGGGTAGTTCTTCCTTCACTCCGAAGGTAGTGAACTCCAAACCACTCACAAACCGGCACCGGTCCTCCTCCACAATCTTCTCGGAGAGGTCACCGGACAACTCCTCCACAAGCCGTCTAGGAGGCGGCAACCTCCAAGAGTAACAAGCAATGACGCGGCTCGGAGATGATCAAATGCCACACTAGCTCTACAATGGAAGCAAATGCACTTGACTCTTGGCTAGAACAACCTCAATCACTACAAGGGATGAACACTAAGCTCAAATGTGTGTGAGAGAGATGCAAGGGGTGTATGCAATTGAATTGGGTGCCAAGAGGATCCCCTTGCTGCTGGTGGGGGAGTATTTATACTCCCACCCACCAAAACTAGCCGTTGGGGACGAAATCCACCAACTCTGTGTACTGCTGGTCAGACCGCCATTGTGTGTCCGGTCAGACCGGACTACTTCGCAACGGCTGGAAAACTAGCCGTTGGACTGCATTAAATGCACTGGGACCACATGGCCGGTCAGACCGGAGGCCAAACTGCCGGTCAGACCGCCTGCAGCTCGGTCAGACCGCCATCGGCTCGGTCTGACCGAAAATGGCTCTGGCGGCTCTGGATCGGCCACCCCGAGCAACACCATCCCGACCTCCAGGGTGCCGGTCTGACCGCAAAAGTGCCACCGGTCAGACCGTCCTTATGTACCGATCAGACCGCCCGATTGGAGCTGGTCAGACCGGCTGGGGCACTCCGGTCAGACCGCCACTATATGGCCGGTCTGACCGCCCCTGGTCAGGCCGAGACAGTGAATACAAGTGTGTGAAGAAAAGTGAGCACAAGTCTAAATGCATAATGACCTAATGTGGCAATTAAAATCATCTCTTTGCTAGGTCATTACCCCTCTTAATAGTACGGCAAAGCTATAAATAAACTAGCACAATTTTGATCGCCCAACGCCTCGATCAATTTAAAATGAAAACACTAGTTTACCGTCTTCTCTTCTTTTTGCTTTGCGCTTTCAATTTTAATCCATCGATAATCATCCATGCGCACACATGATGTGAATCTAACTTAAATATATAGCTCAAAGACAAAGGTTAGTCCACAATCAGTGCTTGTCATTAATTACCAAAATTAACTACGGGGGCCTAGATGCTTCAACTCTGCCACCCAAGATCTGATGCTGAAGCACACGGAGGCGCATGGAGGACCATGGTGGTTTGTCCAACTCTAGTTAACTATTCACACCAACACCATAGTCGATCGGCCCCCACAATCGGACTCCTGCTTCCCCTCAAAGTACGCCGATCACGAAGATCCCAGAACCAGAAGATGCATGTCTTTTGAAGAAGCGGCCTCTGTTTATCCTGGAGCAGATTAATCGGCCGAAGACATGTCCACATGGTTCATCCGATTCTACACCGGTCTCCCATTAGTTAAGATGGACATGTTCATCTACACCTCAGACCAGGATTTCGAACTCCCCGATGATCTTCACTTAGACCTAGTGAACGACGATATGGAGTCACGGGAATCGTTCATGATCGGCATCACCCCATGCCTGCTCCCAGTAGGCATATTCCAAGGAAGAAGCACCAGCCTGTCCTATGAATTTTACAATCCCATGGTGGCTGCTAGACAGTGCGGGCTTGGACAACTTCCCATCAATTTATATTTCCATAAACTCCTAGAGAGCAGAGGCACGGTTTCATCAGCGCTGGTCATGAGCAAAGCACTAGAGATTGAAGTCCCAAATCTGGGTGATTGTGACCGATTGCATCTGAGCGCCTTCATCCATATCAGCTTTCAGGCATGGTGGCAAGAATGGGCTGCTCATATCTTCCATCAATCGGCCAGATTTCACTTAACAAAGCTCATCCAAGATATCAGCCCTCAAGTCCCCGATGGTCCGATTCCATCTGTAAGCAACAGTGGACAAAAGATATCATACGCAATGGTCTTGGCCCCATCGGGTAACTCTGTCATGGAATCGACTATCGACCTTACTGCCCCAAAGGTCTCATCACTGCTCCAGGGGCCGATAACCAAAGAAGCCACCAAAAGGAAGGCGCCAGCAAGGGACAAGCCCCACAAACCTGTGAAAAAGTCCAAGGCTGCCGACCAGGCCGATCCTGTAGAACTGGACCCCTCCGTAGAAGAATTCCTCGATGAACAAGTAATAGAGGAGGAGGTCAATGCAACTGCTGCCGATCTAGCTGAAGAAGAAAATCCATCAGCTGAAACCGCTAAAGAACCATCGGCCAAAACCACTACAATCCCATCGGCCGATGACCAAGTCGTTGCCGCCCAAGCAAGGAAAACCAGACATGCAGTCCGCAAGGTTAGCGCATTTTCCTTTACTGAATCTACGCAATCCCCTTCTGTTGGTATGCTATAATTTGATATCCTTTTCAGGCTGCCGTGTCATCTGCGCTCAAGGAGAGAACTCAATCGGCCCCTTTAAGAACTAAGAAAACAACCTTGCAAAGGCGTGAACAAACCAAGGTCCGATTAAGAACTCCTTCTCCTTCTCCACCACCATCTCCGATTGCTTCGGTAAGAGTTGATCTTTTTTGTTTTATTCTTTTAATGATAGAGATCTGATCGTCCTTGCTCATCCCTCTTTAGCCGCGTGCTCCATCGCCCGCACC
Organism: Oryza officinalis; assembly: GCA_008326285.1. Taxonomy (NCBI): domain Eukaryota; kingdom Viridiplantae; phylum Streptophyta; class Magnoliopsida; order Poales; family Poaceae; genus Oryza; species Oryza officinalis. The sequence goes on along the minus strand of BDMV01000002.1, from coordinate 8,096,813 downwards.
ACATCGGCCAACGCCTTCACCCACCGTTTCAAGACAGCAAAAGGGGGCCGATACAAGCACAGCCGATGCTTCAACACAGGTAAACCAGATCACTTCAAATCCCTTGCCGATTTTTATTTGACCGAGCTAACCCTGCCCCATCTTGTTGTTCGCAGAACTTAGCCGATATGTTCTCTTTTGACATCGGCCAATTTCTTGATGACGAGGACCAAGAGCCACCTGTCACGGCCAAGGCATCAATCTCTGACGATCTGAAGAACCGGCTGTCCGATATCGTCAAGCGGCTGGAGTCGTCATTGGAGTACTTGGTGGAGGACTGCAATCCCATCAGGAGCAGAGTACAAGAAATTGAAGATCAATTGCCTGAAAACCTGATGGAAATCCTAACACCGGCCATCTTCTTGGAACAATATCGCTTCAAGCTTCAGAAGGCTAAAGAAAGAATCGCGGAGAGGCGGGAACGCGAGAGCTTGGAATCGGCCTTAATCGCCAGCAAAGCTCAAGTCAATTCTGATAAGACCAAGCTAGACGAGTTGGCCGTTGAGCTGATTGTCTTGAACAATAGACTCGAAGAACTTCACCGCCTCGAAGCAGATCTCGTGGCCAAGCTGGAAGCAACACGCAAAGAAATCCAAGAAATCAAGGCTGGGATAGCTGCATCGCCAAAGGGCATAGAGGACCAGACGGCGAAACTGAAGGCATCGGCCAAGTACTTGGCAACCCTGAGCAAATCCTTAAAACCGATTTCAGGGTCGATGGCCGATGACGCCCAAGCCATAGAAGACATTGATCAAATTCGTCGTAGGGCCATTGCAGCTATTGAAAACTTTATAGGGTGATGTAATATATTTGTGTCTTTCTTGTAAACTGATAACCTTTTGCCTTGACTAACATAAATCTCATCGGCCAATCAGCCGAATCTGATCTGAACAAATCTGAAGAAATCCAAACTCAGGTAAATCATATATTGCATCGGCCATTCAGCCGAACTTAACATGAACAAACCTGAAATAGCCCAAGCTTGAAAAAGTTGTTTAAAGTCCATAAACTTGAACCAATCTTGATAAACTTGAAGAATGTTGTGATTTTGTGCTTGTATATATAGATGCCCCCCAAATTTTGGAAGATGAGGACTCATGTTCTAAAATTTGAACTAAGGGCGATAATGCATATCGGCCATCTAAAGACGATGTATACCACATCGGCTATTATCATAAATCGGCTGGAAGGCCAATCATGAGTCGATCCATACGCTTGGATAATATTTCTTTAAGTATTTGCCGTTAAGAGCTCTGCCATAAACTTCTCCATCTAATCCTCTGAGCAGATAAGCATTACGGGGAACACATCGATGAATCTGAAAAGAACCTTCCCAATTAGGTGACCACTTGCCGAATTTATTATCTCTAGAACCAATCGGCATTATTAATTTTCAAACAAGATCCCCTTCTTCAAACGACTTGGCAACAACTTTTTTATAATAATGACGAGCAACTCGATCTTTATCGCGCTTTATTTTCTCCAATGCCCTCAATTGGACATGTGCCAAGTCATCCAGCTCGTCGACCATAAGATTATGGTACTCATCGGCTGTCAAGTCGTCTTGCAAGGCAATCCTCCTTGAGCCGATGTTGGTCTCCCACGGCAGCACAGCTTCATGCCCATAAACCAACTGATAAGGCGGCACCTGAGTTGCACCATGACAAGCCATCCGATACGTCCAAAGGGAATCGGCCAGCGTGGTATGCCACCGTCTCGGCTGTTCATCAATTTTTCTCTTGATTAACTTGATTAAAGTCTTGTTGGAAGTTTCTGCCTGCCCATTAGCTTGCGCATAATATGGAGAAGAATTCAATAGCTTAATACCTATGCTTTCAGCAAACTCGACAAACTCATCGGACACGAAAATTGATCCCTGATCTGTAGTCAATGTCTGTGGTAGTCCAAACCGGTATATTATATGCTCTTTGACAAATTGAATTGCATCCTTGGAATCAACCTTCTTAAGGGGAACAGCCTCAACCCACTTTGTGAAGTAATCTGTAGCCACTAGTATATATTTGTGTCCCTTACTTGATGGCGGGTTTATCTGGCCGATCATATCTATTCCCCATCCACGAAACGGCCACGGCTTTATGATTGGATGCATAGCCGATGCCGGTGCTCTCTGAATTGCTCCAAATTTCTGACAATCTTGACATCCTTTATAATACTTGAAACCATCCTCTAGCATTGTCGGTCAAAAATATCCAACGCGCTTTAAAAGCCATCTCATTTTATGGGTCAATTGATATGTCTCACAAATCCCTTCATGGACCTCGCTCATAACAACTTTGGCTTCTTCGAGACTCAAGCATTTGATCAAGACACCATCAATCGTCCGATAATATAGATCATCGTCCAATAAGACATAATGTAAAACTTTATACTTCATTCTTCGTGACGCCGATTGAGAAGGGTTTCTCAAATACTCGATGGCATCAAACCTCCAGTCATCGGCATCCACGGTAGCAATTTGAATCTGAACATCTTTAGCCATCGGCTTGTATCCTGATGCCCCCTGAGCTAAGTCATTGGCCTCGAAGTTCTGCTTCCTGGGTATATGCCTCATTGTCACAATCTTGAAAGCTTGTAACAACTCCTTGCACTCCTCATTGTAAACCCTGAGAATATCATTGTTGCATTCATACTCCCCAGAAAGTTGATTAATGACCAACTGTGAATCACCAATGATCTCTACGGAATCGGCCTCAACCTCTTGTAATAACTGCAAACCTTTGAGAACAGCCTCATACTCTGTTTGATTATTGGAATAATAAGGCTTGATAGTAAAGGCAAACTCGAAGCTTGCCCCCCGAGGGGATATGATGACTAGGCCGATACCGCATCCATGTCTGCAAACAAACCCATCAAAATACAATGTCCATGGCACAATATCTGAATATGCAATTGAATCGTCTCTATGCTGAACAATAAAATCGGCCAGGGCTTGTCCCTTGATCGCTTTGGCCGATTCATACCGTAAATCGAACTCTGTTAAGGCAAAAATCCACTTCCCAATTCTTCCTTTCAACACGGGGGCCGATAACATGTATTTCATCACATCGGCCTTACTTACCACAATGCATTCATTGGAAAGTAAATAATGCCTCAATTTAGTACATGAAAAATATAAGCACAAACATAGTTTCTCCACTGGCGTGTACCTTGTTTCGGCATCCAGCAACCTCCTGCTGAGATAGAAAATAACCCGCTCTTTACCATCAATATCCTGAACCAAAACTGAGCCGATAGACTTCTCATCGGCCGATAGGTATAGCCTGAACGGAACTCCCTTCTGTGGAGGAATTAGAACTGGTGAGGAGCTCAAATATTCTTTGATGTCGTCCAGCGCCTTTTGCAGCTTGTCACCCCATGTAAACTCTTGATCGTCTTTTATCTTCAATAACGGAGTGAACGGCTCTATTCTTCCTGATAGGTTTGATATAAAGCGTCGGACAAAATTGATCTTGCCGACCAGAGATTGTAACTTGGTCTTGTTCGTCGGAGGCTTGATCTTCTTTATAGCATCGATATTCTTCTGCGTAATCTCAATTCCTCTTTCGTAGACCAAGAAACCCAAAAACTGACCGGCCGATACGCCAAAGGCACACTTGTTATGGTTCATTTTGAGACCATATTTCCTTGCTCTTTCAAGTACCTTGCGTAAATCGGCCAAGTGCATATCATACTCTCTTGACTTTACGACGACATCATCGATGTATACTTCAATCAAAGAGCCAATAAGATCATGAAAAATATAATTCATGGCCCTCTGATAAGTAGCCCCAGCGTTTTTCAAGCCGAAGGTCATAACAACCCACTCGTACAGGCCGATTGCCCCCGGACACCGGAAGGCTGTCTTGTGGATATCTTCCTCGGCCATGAAAATCTGGTTGTAGCCTGCATTCCCATCCATGAAGCTGATAACCTTGTGTCCAGACGCAGCATCAACTAGCAAATCGGCCAACGGCATAGGGTACTCGTCCTTTGGTGTTGCTTTGTTTAGATCTCTGAAATCGATACACACCCTGAGCTTGCCATTTTTCTTCGTCACTGGAACTATGTTGGAGACCCATTCCGCGTATCGACAGGGTCTGATAAAGTTGGCATCGTAAAGTCTTGTGATTTCTGCCTTAATAGCTTCGTGCATATCGGCCTTAAATCTCCTAGGAGCTTGTTTAAATGGCCGACAGCCTGGTTTGATAGACAACCGATGTTCTACGATCGATCGGCTTAATCCTGGCATCTCATGGTATTCCCATGCAAAACAATCCATGAATTCTTTCAAAAGATTTATCAAATTATTCTTATATTCCCTTGGTAGGTTAGCACTTACAAATGTCGGCCTAGGCCTATCACCTATTCCTATGTCAACCTCTTCAAGTTCATCGGCCGACGTAAAGCCTTCTCCCAACTTTCGGTCTAGTTCATCCACCGCGTCGTCTGTGTAGGGACTAGCTTGCTCATCTTGAACAGTGGATGGCGCATCTTTGTTAAAGCAACTGCTTGTCTTGATCTTCAATCGTCTCGATATCACAATCAGTTACTTTGAGGAAATCGGCGTCCCAAACTCGCCCGGACAAGCAGTCGATTCCCTCCATCTCCCAGACTGCGAGATCGGCATTGGCCATGTGTACTGACCGATCGGCCTGCACGATCTCGACCTGGTCCCCTTGCCATTGTATAAGGCATTGGTGCATTGTTGAAGGGACGCAACAGTTTGCGTGGATCCAATCCCGTCCCAACAACAAGCTGTAGGAACCCTTTCCATCGAAGACGAAGAAGGTGGTGGGTATCGTCTTGTTGCCCACGGTGAGTTCCACATTTAGTACCCCCTTCGTCTCAGACGCGTTGCCACCAAAGTCTTTCAGCACCATGTTGGTCTTGATGAGGTCTTCAGGTACTTTTCCAAGCTTCCTGAAGGTTGTGTACGGCATTAAGTTTACCGCCGCGCCGCCATCGACCAGCATCTTCGTCATCGGCCGCCCATTAACGAACCCTTTGATGTACAACGGCCGGAGGTGCCTATAGCTGGCGTCGACTGGCTTGTCGAACACGGCTTGATCAGGTGACAACTGTAGTTTAACCGAGGACTGCTCGTCATTGGCTACCGCTTCATCGGCCGTCTGCACGCTGTACTCCGCTGGCAATATGAAAACCATATTAACAGAGGCCGATGCTACGCCTTTACCTTTTGCGGACACAGGAGCTTGAGCTGATTTGGAGGTGCCCTCGTCGACCTTGGCCACCGCTGATTTTATTCTCCACTCCTTCTTGGTCTTGGCCGGTCGATGGGCTATTGTCGCCTGTTGCTCCTGGATCTGCTCCTTCCTCCTTAGCCTCTGAACCCGCCGTTTTTGTGTCTTGCTAAACACGTCTCTTGGGCACCACTGGGGTTTCTGGACTTGCTCCTCGTCCTCGGTCTGATGATCATGGCGCATCGGCCCTAGCCTCTCGTGTACAGACTTTCTCTGCTAGCTTGGCCGATGCACTTGCTTGCCCGAGCTGCCCTGATAGGAGTCTTCTACGTCATTACATGCAGGGCACTCTTCGATGGATGGCAACCTCATTCCTTCATTCCAGCAAAAATGAAAAAATTCGCACTCCCAATGAGGGTCATAGGCGTTGTCTTGATCGGCGTAATCCTGTGCTTGTCCCTCCCGCCTTCGCTGATATTTTCTAATCAGGCCCTCGGAGGTCTGATGAGGTTGCTTGCCGGTCCGATGGCCATCGCCGTCGGTCCTATCCGCCCGCACCATGTTGACTGGGAACGGATGTCCTTCTATCTTCATCGGCCGCTTGGCATCATCAATCTTAATCCTACCTTGCTCGATGGCCGATTGTATCTGTTGTCGGAAGATTTTGCATTCGTTGGTATGATGGGAATATGTGTTGTGCCATTTGCAATACCTTCTCTTCTTGATTTCTTCGGCCGATGGCAGTACATGACCCACTGGCAGCTGTATCTGCTTCTCTTGCAGGAGTAAGTCAAATATTTTGTCGGCCTTGTTGATGTCGAAGTCATATTTATCCTCTTTGTAGCCCTTCTTGGCCCACTGGCATGCTGTTGGCTTCTTCATCCGGGCCCACTCGGCCAGGTCGACATCGGCTTCTTCTTCATCATCTTCGTCGGAGGCGTACTGATAGACTGTATTGATTTTCTTTGCGAACTTCTTTGCCTCCTGGAATCGTTGCTTTTGGGCCGATACTTGTTGGGCTAGCTGTGCTAGGCTGTCGAATTCCTGAGAGGAGAACCTCTCTCGTATCGGCCCCAGTAATCCTTGAAATGCCAAGTCAGCGAGCTGTGAATTGGTCAAACTGAGGCTGTAACACCAATTCCTTATGTCCCTAAATCTTTGAATGTACTATGGGACCGATTCATCAACCCGTTGCCTGATGGCAGTAAGATCAGACAGTTTCATCTCTTGCACGCCGTTATAAAAGTATCTGTAAAACTGCTTTTCTAGATCTATCCATCCTCTGATGGAATTGCAGGGTAAAGATGAAAACCATGTAAATGCTGACCCTGACAAAGACAGAGGGAAAAACCTCACCCTCAACGCCTCTATGGCCGATGCCTCCCCACACTGTGCTAGGAATCGGCTCATGTGCTCGTATGTAGAGACGTTGTCTTGCCCTGAAAACTTGGAGAAGTCCTGAATTTTGTATCGGCCTGGCAATGGCACTCTATCGAACTCCTCGGGGTACGGGTGCTGATACACCGTAGAACTCTCCTTGGGCTTCAAACCGAACTGATCTCGCATCACCTCGGCTATCATGTCGGCCCAGTATCCTGCGGGCCGATGCGGGAGGTCTTGCTGGTAAGATTGTTGCAGGCCCTCTGCTTGATATTGCCTGGGGGAGTACGGTTGGTAGTGGTGATTCAGGTTCTGTGCATCGTACTGCCCTGCGGTGTACTGCCGGTAGCCTTGCGGCGCATTGTACGTAGCTGCTTGCGGAGGGTTGCCAGACATGGGGATCTGAGGTTGTCCGGCCGATGGCGGGTTAAGTGGAACTTGCTGCACCGGCTCGATCACTGGTTGTTTCCCCTTCGTCCATTGTGCATACTGTTCCTCCGTGATGTGCTGAGGGCTTCCTCCCGTTTGCCTGGTGAGGACCAGCGGCAAGGTTGATGTCGGTTGCGCCGATGGAGGTGGCATCGGCGCCGTCGGCTGTGGAGCCGTGCTGAGGTCGTTCCTCAAGGTCCGATAAGTAGGGAACTTATTTTCTGGAAACAAAATCGGCCCTTGAGGCTTGTACTGGTGAATTGAACCATCTAGGATCGACTTGACCGTATTGGTCAACGTATTCACCAGGATCCCCGACTGGTTGACTAGCACAGAATGAACTGCGGAGTCGATTCTGTCTTGCAACGTCGGCGCAGCGTTTTCTTCGGACTTGACGGCGTGGTCGTGTGTCACCGCCAACGTGCTGGCTCCATCTCCAGGGCTCGGCATTACCACCTTAGATTATTGGATAAGGGTGCCTTGCCGAGTCCTAGAGTATATCTGCAGGTTCATGTTTTGGAACTGCTCGATCAGCTTTTCCATCTCGGCTTTCTGCTCTTCATTGAGCTGGTCGACGGTCACGGAGACGACGTTCTCCTCGGAGATCTCAGCCTGCTTTGACATCTTGCAGTGGTCTTCTTGTTGTTGCGAAGCTTGCGTTCTTCTGGTCCCACCGGGCGTGCCAAAAGCGTGTTGGCGTAGAATTTAGACCCGCCTCGCAACAAAACGGGTTCCACGTTTCCACGGCGGCCTGGGAGGTCTGCTTAGCTCCAGTGCAGGTCCAATGGCTTGCCTAAGTGCGTGCAGGGCGTGCCAGTTGATTTGATCTGCAATCAACAAGAATAAACAAGTAAACCATGTGAGAAACGATGGTCGATCGGCCGATAGGCCGATGCTGCATCATGGAGGCCTGGCCGATAGGGCAAAGCTGTATCGGCTTACTTGAAGTAATAATATGATGTAACTGATAAAACAGATCTAACCCCATCGGCCCATGTTAATATGTTTATAGTAAATTACTGGAATCGGCCAATGAGGGTTGCATAAAGATAAATACACTAGCTAATACTCTAGTGCGAACTTATACAAGTCAATTGGCCAATATAAATATACCAATCACAGAGAGAGATCCTAAGAATACCCTGTAATCGATATGCTTATATTCACCAATCCGCCTGTATAGGTGGCAAACACATGCAAGAACATAGCGGATCACATGCATTAGGTAAGACCGGCTGAAACCCCGGTGCTATCCTTCGAAAAACAGGCTTTGGGTTAAACCTCGAAACACGACTAAGGTCGATAGCAACTCAGAGTGTAGATCGAGAGTTAACACAAAGAAAATCAAGTCGTCGATCGCTTTTGGGGATGGTAGATGCCTTAGATAATCTAGACGAGCAAGCTAATTCGATCATCGTCGGCAATAAACCCTGAAACAAGTTAGCCGCTGGCGAGATAGAATTAGAAAACCGCATCAAGATTAGCTAACACACGATAAACGACGATCACATCGTCAGGGATTAACGTGCCTAAAGCGACACGCTAGCCCCGACGATGTAGATCGTCGGGTACGAGTTCTTACCTCTGCTCTAGGGAAGCAAGAACTCGTCGGGAGTTAACCTCTTGCGAGGGTTGGCGATGCGCCGAAGGTAGATTAAACTTGGTTGATTGTGTGATTGATTGAGAGAGTCTCTATGTACAAACTACCGGGATATTTATACCCGAGAATACAACACGGTCCGTGTAGGACACGATCTTATCTCTAATTAACAAACAAGTCTTTGCGGCAGACTCTTGCCAAAAATTTGATCTAAATCTACTTTATTTACAAGATACAATTGCCTAAAACCGAGCCTTATCTCGATTTGGCAACCACCTTGAAGTTTATCTCGAGCCCAGACCAAGCCCACGCTGACTCTGTAAATTTCTAGCCTCTATCGGCTGATGACCATATTGAATCCGTATCGACCTTTACGCTCTTCCTGGTAACGTCTCTCCCAGTCCGATACGCCTACCGAGTCCGATACGAAACCTGGTCTGACTCCAATCCAGCCCTTCTCTCCGTGTCGGTTTCTTCTCCCTTCTCCGGACCGATTACGAAAATCTGCTGTTAACAACAACGTACACCAAACATCTTTCTAGTAAATTAAAAAAAAATGGAGCCCATGCATGCGTTATCCGCTCTCTACACTCTACTAACCTCTCTCCCTGTCTTTCCCCTTTTTTTTCTGCTAACCTCTCTCCTGCTAACCTCTCTCCATTTTTTTCTGCTAACTACAATATGTTTTTCTTATGTTTGTCCGCAGCAGGACGGCGGCTAACAGCAATAGGGCCACGGGACAACGACGGGAAGCGGCAGCGCCGGTGGCGGGACGACGGCGGGGCTCTCCTCTCTCTCCCAGGAATAAACTTGTATGGGCGACAGGCGCTGGGTGCGCTGCGTGCGTGCCCCGCCTGGATGGCTGACGCGTGTACGAGCCTTTCATCGCACGGCAGCTGGTTGCGACGTGGCTGACGGAAGGCAACAGGCAGGAACGGCTCGGCTCGGCGCTCGATCCTTATCGGCTCAACTGGAATATGAATGTTCCCGAGCTAGAATACGGAAGGGCCCGATCATGCTTTGAGCCCTAGACTTTTGCGGCTGTTGCACGCCACCGCCGTACTACCGCCGCACGCCGCCACCGTTGCCGCCGCCGCCGTGGCCGCCGATTCCATGGATGAACCAGCCACCGATTCACGCGCACTAGGAGATGCTGCTGATGGTGGTCGTCTTGAAGAACAGATAACGCAGGTCAGCTATGTTAGTAGATCAGATCGTTGTGCCTTTTCTTCTCGATCTGTTGTTTGCTTTCTGACATATAGCGTGCATATTTCACATTCACAGAACACCACGACAATTACCATGGGAGCAGAGACTATCGGCACCATTTCGCAGACGTCTAGATCAGGGGAGAATGAAGTACCTGATAAGGTAAAAATAAAAATTTAACAAACCTTCAGAATATATGATATTCAATTTTATTTTTAATACAACTTGAATTGAAAATTTATATGTATAGGAGGTGGCTCGTAAAGTTGGGCAAAATTTGATCACTCCTAAACTTGGAATGAAATTCCAATCTGAGGATGAAGCATATGAGATGTACAACACCTATGCCGGCAAGGTTGGGTTCAGTATTAGAAAGAGCAGGACAAAACACCGTCGAGATGGTAGTCTATGTCAAAAACATATAGTTTGCAGTAGTCAAGGACATCGAGAAAATGACTCATCACAAAAGGACATTTCAAGGACAGGTTGTCAGGCTCGTGTCCAGTTTAGTATCAGCAAAGAGGGGATTTGGACGGTGCAAAAGGTTGTAGAACAACACAATCATTATCTTGCTAGTCCAAATAAGGCACACAAGCTGAGATCCCAACGACAGGTTATAGAGGCAGATAGGAAATTGATTGGGCAGATACGGGAAGCTGGAATGAAGCCAGCCCAAGTTTATGAGTTTATGAAGTAGTTTTATGGAGGGGAAGAGAACATACCATTTTCTAAGATGGATTGTGATAATGAGATTGGTCGCGAGCGTAGACAGTACTTAGAAGCCAATGATGCACAAACACTATCTGAATATCTAAGAAATAAACAGTTACAAGATCCTTCATTTTTTTTATGCATTTCAGGTAGACAAGGAAGATGGTCGTATAGCAAATTTCTTTTGGGCAGATGGTCAGTCTATCATGGATTACAAATGTTTTGGTGATGCCGTGTCATTTGACACCACATTTAAAACTAATAAGTTTGAAATGCCTTTTGCTCCGATTCTTGGCTGCAACCATCACAAACAAACAATCATTTTTGGGTGTGCACTTCTATTTAATGAAACAATTGAATCATTTGTTTGGCTTTTTGAAACCTTTCTAACGGCAATGTCAGGAAAGCACCCGAGCACAATTTTTACAGATCAAGACGCGGCTATGGCAGGAGCAATTGCTTATGTATTCCCAAATACAAGACATCATCTTTGTTTGTGGCACATCTGCCTAAATGCTGCTAAACATCTGAGTCATGTAATTCATGAGTCGGATAAGAAAGGTAACAAGTTCCTAACAGATTTCAAAAATTGTGTTTACGAAGATAGGTCAGAGACGTACTTCATAGAGAAATGGCATGAATTGTTGGCTAAATACAACCTTGAGAATAACTCATGGATGGCAAACCTTTATGCTTTGAGGGCAAAGTGGGCTGCAGTGTACCGTGACTATTTTACAGCAGACATGAACTCAACACAAAGGAGTGAAGGTATGAATAATGTTTTCAAGAAAAGATTTCGTAGGAGACTTGGTCTTTTGGAGCTCCTTGTAGAATGTGAAAAGGTTGCAGCTAGTCTCCGTGCAAATGAGTTGGATGCTGATTTTCAGTCACGTCGAAAGACCCCAGTTCCATACACTCCAAATCTACCAATGTTGAAAACCGCAGCTGAATCATATACACGGAGAATGTATTCTGAGTTTGAGGAAGAATTTAAGAGACAGTTCACATTGACTTGTGATTTGTTGGAAGCTGTGGGGACAAAATTGACATTCTTTGTCAAGTATATGGAGTCTGACCGTGGAGCAACAATAGTATTGAACACTGAAGATTCCACCATTACATGCTCTTGTCGGATGTTTGAAACCGTAGGTATGTAAACTGTTTACATTTTAATTTATACAATTATTCAGGTTTCATTGACAATTATATCTTACAGGTTTATTGTGCAAGCATGCTCTTAGAGTCTTCAATATGAATAGAGTATACAATTTGCCATCGCAATATATACTGTCTAGATGGACAAAATATGCGAAGACTGGATTTTATATTGAGACGCAAGGAACTGAGACAGGAGATTTGAAAACACAGGCAGCACTTATATCTCGACAGGCCACATCTCTTGCATTGAAGTGTTCGCCATCAAAAGAACTTCTTGATAAATTACAGAAAGCCATACATAACTTAAACCTAGAAGCAGATACTTATCTAAGTGAGATGCATGAAAAATCCAATGAGGTTTCTCCAATTCAAAATGCAAGTGTCCAACAACCATTAAATGGTGTAATATCATTTAGAATTCCTGAAGTAATAAAAGGACCAAAGAATACACGTTTCAAAAGTGCTGTTGAAAAGAAGGCAGCGAAGAAGAAGAAGAAGGATGGTCAGAAAAAAGGTACTGATCTACCCACTACCTTTTGCTTATGTCTACATTTTTTTTGAGAATTGGATTATCATATAAATTTCATTCTAGGTGAAGAACAGGAAAAAAAAGATGTAGAAATCAGAGATGAATGTGCTCATCCAAACCAAATAACTGTAAGACATTAGCTCTGAACACTTCAAATATTCTCTGAACACTTCAAATATTCCCTTGCAAGCATGATTTCTGAACACTTTCTTATGCTATACATGACAGAATTCTAATGTTGGGACATCTTCATTCATGGATGTTCCTTTCCTGCAAGGTGGATATGCTAATTCGACACTGACACACTTCAATTTAATTCCACAACCTGGGGCAATGGCTGCACCATACATTCCAGGAGGATACACAAGCCTCCTAATGGGAGTTGATCAAGATGCTACAGTGCAAACTGCTGTTAGGAAGTTACATTTTGAAGGAGTGCAAAATCATGAATCTATGTAACAATGCTCATTTGCTGTCAAGTGACAAACTGAAATGAAACATGTACAATCTGTTGGCTTTGCTCTGAATAATGCATTTCAGAGAAACAATGAGTGAACTCTATAGTCAGTGAACTCTATAGTCTGTCAGTGAACATGTACAATCTGTTGGCTTTGCTCTGAATACAAGTATCAGTGAACTCTATAGTCTGTCAAAACTATCCACACATTTATATTCATCAACACATTTACATTTACAAGTATCAGGAATCCATAGTTTCAGAATCATTTGACAAATGGGTCACGCTGCTGTAGTAGGTGCATACATCTTGTTTCTTGCAATTTCCCAGATTGGTTGGTAGGACCAGTACACATGTGGGATGGGAATTGGCATTTCCTCGAACACCATCACTGCGTTCCTCATGGCATCGTACAGAGCCCTGCTCACTACCGCTCCTTCGAGCTGCTCCCAGCCATCCTGAATGCAAAAGCATAATTAGACAAGGGAAAATTTTGAAGAGGAATCAAGCAATATTAAACTGATTGATGGATCTGCAATGAGCACTAGCGCCGGCTCTCCGGCAGGGGTGCTCCGGTGAGGGGATTTGGACGCGAGTTGAACTATTCCCGATGGTGAGCGTTCCTGCAGAGACAGCTTCGGCGTTGGGGGCGGCGTCGGCGGCCGAGACTGCGGCGGCGCCGGAAGAGCGTCCCCGACGAGCGCGGCCTGAGCTGGAGGCTGGCTCCTCGCGAGGAAGTGCGGCGGCTGGTGCGTACGGGACTCTGATTCGATTTAGAGCCGAGCCGCTGCTGGGAGCCGATTGGGCCTGTTTGCCTTCCGTCAACCGCGTCGCAACCAGCTGCCGTGCGATGAAAGGCTCGTACACGCGTCAGCCATCCAGGCGGGGCGCGCACGCAGCGCACCCAGCGCCCGTTGCCCATGCAATTTTATTCGCTCTCCCACCCTGGCCCCTTCCGCCCCGGCACTGGCGGCGGAGTGGCCGGCCGAGTGGCTCCTGGAGAAGGGTCAAGGGCCATATGTTGATGTTGATGAGCTCGCCGATGCTGCTGACCCGCCGCTCCACCATCTTCCGGTCCTTGGACTCCCCGCCGCCGATCGCCTTCAAGATGTCCTTCCACTTGAACGTCACCGCCGGGAGGTCCAGCGTCGGCGCAGGCTGCTCGGACTCCGCGACTCGCCGTGTCGCTGCCTCCACTTGCCCCACCGCCTCCAGCAAAGCAGAGGACGTACTCCACCACGGCGGCGGCGGCGTCATCGCCCTCCTCACCTTCCCCTTCCCCATGTTGCCCTCGAGGTCACCATGGCCGCCGTCGTGCTCGTGTTAAGCAGGTACCATCGATCTCCCCATGACCGTGATGCGCTCGAGCTCTTGCAACCCAGAACACCATTGTTTATAGCTCGCCCTGACCGCTATCATTCATCTTCACCCGAACACAGTCATCGAGCTCCCCCCCCCAGTCGCTGCCCTCAATCTCTCACCCCCAGTCACCGCCATTCCTACGGCCTTTACGAAGCTTGAGGTCCAGTGGCCCAACGACGTGTGTGGATGACAACCAGACGGTGGCATCGTCACATGGAGGACGACTAGACAGTCGTGGCATGAAGGCAACTTCTGGAAGGTGGCGGCGCAAGGAGGATGAATCAGATGGCGTCGGGAAAAGGAGCAGAGGATGGCAGGAGCTCGAGGGTGACATGGAGAGAGATCGAGACAAGCGGTCTCGGCAAGGGGAAAAAAGAAAAGAAAAAAAAGGGAAAATGTAAAATAAATTGTGGTGGCCCCACTTGTCATTTGATGCAGGGCTAGGGGTTATGCCGCATCACGTCCGTGCGACACACCATGTCGAATTTTAGACCGTCGTTGGTATATTTAGCAAGTGAACATGAGAAAAAGAGGGCCGGGACCTGCATATTTTGCATATGATTGGAACGAACATGGGTTTGGCCTGATCGATGGTGGTGCCAAACACAGGTCCATCCATATATGTGCGGCTCCTGCAACAGGGTTGTAGACAGCAGAGAAGGAAAACCAATCTAGCTGCTCGTGTCGTGGTCACCGCACACACTCTTGGAGCAGGAGTAGAATAGCAACATCAAGGGCTTTTTACCTATGTGTCATTATAAAAATTCAAAATTCGTTGTATACCATTGAGATGAAAAAAACTCCTCAGTACCCTTGCTCAAAGTTTCTTTTACCTACATACCACTTCTGTCACATTGCCGTTTTATTCTAACAGAGCTGACTGTAGGCTGAGGCTAAAATTACCTTTATGCCCATCAGTAATTCACTAGACAGACATCCGTCGTTCTTCCCCCGCTCGATCCGGCCGTGAGGAGGGAGCCGCGGCGGCGGCGGCTGGAGGGAGGACCGGGCGGCCGTGGCAGCAGGAGCTTCGCGCGGGTGGGGCGCAGGGCTTCGCGCGGCCCCTGTCCGCACGCACCGCTCCGCCCCGTCGTGCAGCGCGCTGGCCGGGATCCTGCCGCGCACCGTGCCGACGCGCCGCCACGCTAGGCCGCCATTGCGTCGCCCGGCCGACGCTCTCCTCGAGCCACCGGCGCCCCGCGCCGTCCCGCGCGAGCCGCGCAGCTATGTCCGGCACCCCAGCCGCATCACCGCGCCAATGCCGCGCCACCACCGGTGCCGCTCCGCCCGGCCGTGCCGCGCGCCGCGCCGACGCCACCCGC
Organism: Oryza officinalis; assembly: GCA_008326285.1. NCBI lineage: Eukaryota > Viridiplantae > Streptophyta > Magnoliopsida > Poales > Poaceae > Oryza > Oryza officinalis. Next base: position 8,081,416 of record BDMV01000002.1, on the reverse strand, counting down.
GCGCCGCGCCGCGCTTGGCCGTAAATACAGAGCAGAGCAGTCCACGGGGGGTTTGGTCATGTTCAGCCGGGGCAGATGCTCCTGAACACGGGCAGCCTGCGGCGGTTGCTCGGACCGTACAGCACGTTGGTGATCAACTCGTCCTCCTCCTCGGTCAGCGGCCACGCGAACGCCTCCCGGGGACTCGGAGAAGACGACGGCGCCGGCGGCGGTGCCTCTGTTTCGGGCTGCTGCTTCGGAATATGTACACTACTGAATACAGTACAGCGGAGATATGTACATCAGCTTCACAGGATACAAATATTCAGTTCAATCCATATATCGCAGAACAGAGGCTAGTTAATTAACACTGGCTGAATTTCTTTGAGAAAAAAACAGTGGGCGAAGGCTGAGCCGCTGAGGGTGTTTGCGCAACGTGTCCTCCTGTGCTCAGAGCTCCGCGTCGGAGGGTGTCCGTTGCGCCGGCGAGGCAGCTCCCTTCACCTTCTCGCTGGCCTTCCCCACGGCGTCCCTCGCCGCTTTCGCCGCCTGCTCCACCGTCTCTTTTGTCATCTCCAGGCTCCTCTTGGCCGCGTCCGCCGCCGCGCTGGCCGGCAACCTGCCGCGCGCTGCGCCGACGCCACCCGCGCGCCGCGCCGCGCTTGGCCGCCGCCCGAGCCCCAGCAGCCGTCGGCGCCTCCCTCTCCTCTCCTCTGGAAGAAACACGGGCAAGAAAGCAGGGGAGAGAGAAAGAAGAGATAAGAAGGAAAGAATGAAAATTTCGATGCATTCCATAACTGAGGGCAAATTCGTCTTTTCCGCTGACAGTTAACTGCTGTTACAAGCAAAACTGACTGAAGTGGCAATCTGTGGAAAGAAAACTTTGGACAAGGGTAACGAGAAGTTTTTTTTCATCTCAATGGTATACAGCGAATTTTGAACTTTTATAATGACACACAGGTAAAAAGCCCCAACATCAACAAGTAGTTTGCCAGTCAAAACAGGGGTTAAAAGCTTTATTTTATTTAAAAAACGAGGATAAAATCATGCACCCCAAAAAGAAAGATAACATCACAATTACACTGGTACGGATCAAGTCATCTGTGTCGGATGGAAACTCTCATCTATGTTGACGAATGGTTTGGTCACGGATTATTGGTCAATGATGTGAAGACTCATCTATGTCGGCCCGACAGCCGTCACCGATAACATTCATCTTTGTCGAGTCTAAATAAAAGACCATCTGAGTCATCCGTAACGGGTAATAGTTACGACCTGTCATGGATGAAATTCATAATTATGAACCTTCACGAATGAGAATTTACAATTTTTATATTTTAAATGCATAAAAAACCATAAAATATTCTAAATATTACTAGGATATTTCAACCATAATCATACATCACTAGATAAAAATTCATTATTTTTCAAGTGACATATCCATGCACGCCATATGTGGGATTCAAACCTAACACCTCTCAACCCATGCAAACCAGTCTTATCATCTCACCTATATACAACATGTTGATAGGTGATAAGATGTTATTCTTTTAACTATTTTGGTCCAGATATGAAACACAAATTTAAAACTTTAAATGACTTCAAACGAGAACACTTTCAACTATAAAGTTACAGATCTCATCGAGCTCTACAACTTTAGTGTAGAGTATGTCTCCATCCAAGGTCGTTTGAAAAAATCAAAAAATATTTTGGAAATATATCACATCACTTATAACACATTTTCATGGATGAAAACAATCTCAAATAAAAATATTGTCAATTAGAAAGTTGTAGATCTCATCAAACCCTTTGACTTTTGATATAGACCATGTCTCCATCCGAGATCATTTGAAAATTTTCAAAATTATATTTTTCAAAATAGATCTCATCACTTATAATGCATATTCAGGAATATAAACTACATCAAAAATGTTGTTATTTTTAAAGTTATAGATCTCATCAAGATCTACAACTTTTATATAAGGTATGTCTTTATACGAGGTTGTTTGAAAATTCAAAAAAAATGAATTTTCTCTCGTCCGTGACGGTTCGTAACTATCATCTTTCACGGATAACGTTATCCGTGAAGGGTGGTAATTAAGACCCGTCACAGATGAGTGTGCTCATCTTTGATGGGTTATCTCATTACACCCATCATGGATGGCATGTTATCCGTGACTGGGTGTGGTTGTGACCAAATAGGTCATATGTGACGTATTAGAACTACGACCCGACAAAGATAATCTTATATTGGTGACGGGTCATCTCCAATAGTCATATCTTAAACGTGATATTTTTTGAACCTTTAGAGATAAGTCATTCAAAACGAGTTGCATTAGCCCGACATGAATGGCTCGTCAAAGATGCTCGGATATGTACTACTGTTACATTGTAAGGTGAGAACACATTTGCCCCAATTAAATAGACTATAACCATCACATTCACGGAACGGCCACATTGTACATGCCTCTATTAATATTGCTGCTACGTGCATCGAGCCCTATTTCAAATCAAAGCAGTACTGTAAACAAAACTATCAAATAATTAAAGGTAGGAGAGTACTACTCAAGAAAAGTAGAGGCAAAGGGTGAAGATGATGCATGGATAAATATTGTAACCATGAAAACATCGGGGCTCTTATTAATATTGTCATCAAAATATAGCCACCTCGACTATTTTATCGTGTTTAATTAATAATTTATTAATTATACACCGTCAACGCTTGATCCGACAAATTACACATGCATGTAATCTGCTACAGCAAAAAACCCGTGTCACTGTACTAATAAATTATACGGTACGTCCAAAGTTCACAATAATTTATATTCAGGAACTACTAAACTAAAAAAAGAATGATATCACACAATGGTCAATACTTTGTACATCCCTCTAATGGCCAATACATTGTACATGCCTCTACAATATTGCAGGGTACGTACAATTGCATAACATTTTTAAAGCATTAAAAAAAGCTCTAGTTATTCTACAGCACTGTAAAGAAAATCCTCAAATAATTAAAGGTAGAAGAGTAGTACTCCATACTATTCGACAGAAGTAGAGGCAAAGGGTGAAAGATGGTGCATGGACAAAAATAGTAAATCTGGATGTATAAACATTGATAAGTGGAGCTTTTATTAATATTGTTATCCAAAATAGTCACTGCACCGTTTTATTGTGTTTAATCAATTAATTAATTAACAATGAGAACTATTATACAAAGCAGAGAGTTCAATTTAGCGTAAGTAGCACACCTCATGGCCACAGTGCCGGTCCTGAATTTTTGGGGGCATAAGGCGAGATAAAAATTAAGGCCCTATAATTAAATTTGTACACAAACGAAAACTTTTTATTATAGTAGCAAAGGTGATATATTTAATCATCATGAAACCCAATTTTGTACTAATTGGTGACAATCTATGTTCATCAATATTATCAGAAATATATGAGAAAAAATTATGGCGGAGCCAGGATTTTAATACAATGGGGGCAACTATTTTCCTTTTTGGAATGTGGGCCAACTTATTAAGCAACAATGATCATTAAAAAATACCATAACCATATATGATCATTGGCAAAAAGAGAAACAAGTTTTCAATGGGAAAAAAATTCAACTTGTAAACATTTATAGAGCATAGTATTGCATTAGTTAAACACAATAGCTTGTCACACAACAATATAAGATTTGGTTGGACTAAGGAACAAAGACACATGGATTTGATGAAATTAGTGCAAAGCTAACAAAGCTTTGTTGGATCTGACCTATAGAACTGGACTGAAGTTCTTTGTATAAACTGCTTCCTTGAGTTACTGAAAGGGTCACTTAGGCCTAGAGAGGGGTGAATAGACTAATTAAAACGAAAAGCGAAAGCTAAAACTAAAAACAGGTCTGACAGTCCGATGTAAATCAGATTGTCCGAAGTGGGATCAGACTGTCTGACAAGCAGAGAAGTACAATAACAAGCTATAGAACCGCCACACAACCAAGAGTAAAAGCACAACCAGCAGCTAAGCTATAGCGGCACAAGAGGGCAATAAGTGAAGTAAGAAGGAGAATGAATATCACCGAGATTTCATGCTGAAGTATTTCCCGGAGTTTAAATCCTTGAGGGGATTGTACTCTCCGTTGAGGAGCTCACAAAGAACCGAGTCTTTTTCAACCCTTTTCTCTTGAGGTTGCACAAATGTACTCCTTCCACTAGTGGTATCTTTTTCCTTGTGGGGACGAGATCCGGCTTTCACAAACTTTCCTTGGCTCACCACAAATAGATCGGTGGCTCAAGAGCGACGCCTAGCCGTCTAGGATCCTCAACTTCCAAGAGTAACAAACATCACACAACTCTTGGACAAACCCTAGTGCTCCAGATCGAGTGAAACACACACTAAGCTCCCACACTCCAAATCCACAACCACCAAGATCCAACACACAAAGAGCAAGGAAGGATTTGAGAGGGAGAAATAGCTCAAAAATCCAAAGCACCTTAGCACCAAGCTCAACCCAAAGTGAATGAGAGTTGAATGAGTTGGATAACCCTAGAGAAGGGTTATGTGGAGGGTATTTATAGACCCCCCAAAATGTGGCCGTTGGAGGGGAATCTTTTCATCCCATGTCGGATAATCCGAAGTGTCATCGGATAGTCCGATATTTTTAGCCCCCAAGCAAGCGAGAGACAAAGAACGAAGTTCTGTAAAATTTCAGATAATCTGATCAATCGGATAGTCCGATGTCATGTCGGATAGTCCGATGTCATGTCGGATAGTCCGATATTTTTAATAGCAAGAACTTCATCCTCAAACAGCGACTCAAGTTTCATTGAATTTTGGAGTCTCTGGATCATCGGACTATCTGATCCAAAATCGGATACTCTAATTTGGACTTAGTAGAAATTCACTCCAGATAAATATTTCAATTGAAGACAAAGAGTGAAGTTCCTTAGTCTGAAATATCAGACAATCCAAAGTGCAATCAGACAGTCCGATGTTATTTTAAGCCAACTCTCAGTCTAGAGACAGAGAGTGACATTCCATGAAATTTTGGACTGTCTGGTACATCGGATAGTCTGATAGCAAAACAACAGGAACACTTAAACAAAAGATTTTGAGCACTAGTGTTCAACCAATTATATGCATGTGGTGTCCCTCTTAATAGTACGACATCCTAAACACAAGAAAACAAGATTTACAAGGGGTTACCACAATCATAATGCCGCTAAGTTCTTATTCAAACTTCAACTCCTTTTTATCATTGTATCTATCTCAACAAAAGTCATTAGTATATCTCTATTTGTGTTATCATTAACACCAAAACAAAATAGGGGTTCTAGATGCACTTTCAGTTACCTCAAACCAAAGCAACTAATTTCTCAAAAAAAAAACAAAGCAACTGATAAGGTTGTGTTTGGCACTTGTGGTTGGGAATTAATCCCTCGCGCACGTAAAGCAGAATGACTCATTAGCACATAATTAATTAAGTATTAGCTATTTTTTTAAAAAAGATGAATTAATATGATTTTTTAAGAAACTTTCTCATAGAAAACTTTTAAAAAAACACACTGTTTAGTAGTTTGAAAAGTGTGCGTGCAAAAAACGAGGGAAATGAGTTGGAAAAGGAGGGAGGAAGAACGCAGCCTAAGGGAGGAAGAAATGAGTTGGTTTGCGTACATATTGTACCTTGGGCTTCCCTAAAGAGGAATTATATAGGTATATAGGCTTTGGGGCCTGGCTCCTTGGGGGGCCAGGGCGGCCGCCCTGCTTGCCTTACCCCAGGGCCAGGCCTGCATGGCCGTCAACCCGTCCTACTCCCCTTCCCTCTCCTGCTCCTCTCCTCTCTTGATATAAAAAAGTTACTCATGTTTAAAGTTACTCTCACGTTTACCTGTATGTTGATTATGTGTATAGTCTACCCAACTACGCCCACCCATCAAACTCACCCCTTCCAACTTAAAAAATATATATCTTGGTAACTCCATTTTTAATAATGTGTAAATTACATTGGTTATATTTTGAATTTTAGTGGATTAAATTAAAAAAATAGTTCATATCAGTTACTACATGTTAACTATTAATTTTGAATTTTATAACTAAATTAAATTCAAAATTCAAAATCTATCCTAAAATATCTTCGATTGTTTTCTTGTTTTACTAATAAATATAGAGTTATACTCAGTTACTTTGAACTGTGCAGGATATATAATTAATCTTTTTATGTTTTAATATTTCTAAACTTCGGACTTAATAATTAGTAGTTTGTAATTGATATAACTCTTCTTTAACCTAAACTTGTTAAATATAAATTGAAGAGTTTATGATATTTCCAATTGCATATTTTATTTAGTTAACACCAACCCTAACTACAATTTACACAATTTACGGTCATGAGTGTATGGTTCATCTAATAATAGCCAAATCTTCATACTTAACCCATCCCACACATTTTTAGCCTCGGTCAGTTCCTCAATCCAAAAAATGACTTCTTTTTTTACTCGTGCCACACATATCCTAAAAAGATTAGAATACCCTTCACTTTAACAAACCCCAATACATTTGTCTGCCACTTTTTTGAACTCCAATGTATCTGTCCTCTACTTCTTCAAACTTTAATGTATCTGTCTTCTACTTCTACTGAAGAAAACTTAGGAGGCTTATAGTGATTCCTACTATAAATATATATTTCACTATAACTTAGCTAAATATATAAATGGCTAGGCCATTCGATACTTAGTAAGTAAATCAACTTATGTCAAAACCTTCGTAAAAACTAAGCTAAATTAATAAAATCATATATAAAAGTTCTTCAATGGGATCAAAAGTCACGCAAAGTGCAACTGTCTAGCTAATACATAAGAGAAAATATCAGGTGCTACCAAATAGTGTTGTGCTACCATACTTACAAAATACATTTAAAATGTAAAAAAAGTGAAAAAAATTATGACATGTGCAACACTATGGCATAATGACAACACAAAAATCTACCAAGCTTACAAAATGCATCTAAAAGTCAAAAAAATGTGAAAAATTTTTGAGACGTGTATCATTATGACCGGTATAGTACAGTACGGCACAAAAATCAACTTTCCTTTTAAAAAATGACATGTCTTATGTCGTTACCTGTTTGAGCACTATTTGGAAAGTACGAATTTATCTCTTTTCTCTCCACGTGTACATGAAATTTTGAGTTAATTTTTTCGTGGTACTACATATACATATGTCATAACGTTGCACACCTCAGAAAGTTTTTCACATTTTTTTTTACTTTTCAGATGCACATTTTAAGTTTAGAAGCACGTACAGTACGTAACATGGCAAATGCTCGGTAGCACATTCATGAGATTCTCTTAAATACTCCCCCATTTCATGTTATAAGTCAAACTTTTTAAAATTTAATCAAGTTTATATACAAATATAATGATATTTTTAACATAACATAAATATATTATCAAAATATATTCAATGGTATATCTAATAAAATTAATTTAGTGTTGTAGATGTTGTTAAATTTTTTAATAAACTTAAACAAACCTAAAAAATTTTGAGAAAAATAATCAAAACGGCTTTTGATATGAAACGGAGAGAGTATATATAAGTCATCGATCACACACGCACGCTCTCTCTCTCTCTCTGTCAAGTCAGAGAAGCTACCATCTCAGCTAGCAGCTACCTAGATGAACTAGCTGGCGATCACGGCCATGGGCGGCGATGGAGGCAGCGCCGGGAAGAGCAAGGCGAAGCCGGTGCTTGTGTCGTTCATGGCGGTGTTCATGCACGCGGACGCGGCGGACGTGGTGTTGATGGTGTTTGGGCTTCTGGGCGCCATTGGCGACGGCATATCGACGCCGGTGATGCTGCTCACCGTCAGCCGCATGTACAATGACCTCGGCCGCGGCGCCGACATCGTCGAGCAGTTCAGCTCCAAGGTCAACATGGTACGCGCCCCTCATCGCCCAGAGCTAGCTCGGACCTGAATGAGATGATTGAACTGAAATTAAATGATCTCGATTTCACCATAACGCGAGGAACCTCGTCTTCTTAGCCGCCGGTTTGTGGGTCATGGCGTTCCTAGGTGAGCTCCTATAGCATTATTGTGATTTCCTGTTGCATGTCACTGCTGAGCCGGCGACACTTCTGCAGAACTTGGCATCGTTGACGAGTTACCTGAGATGAGTCGGAGTGACTCGTCGTAGATGATCTTATCCAGTGAGGGCTTGTTTGATTTCTAGAGATTTAATTCCTGAGAGGATCCTATTCAGGGAGGGATTGAGTGGATCCCTCTCATGCCACTCAAACCCTATGAGGATATAAATCCCTTTCTCTTGATTCAAAACCATGTGTTCGGTTGAGGCTAGTATTTAGCTATCAAAATTTATTTGCTATTGATCAATAAGAACAATCGATAACAGCCATAGGAGTGAAATTTGACAATAAAGAAGAAAAAGATGAAACTATGTCATGATTTACTTGAGATAATTAGCCAGGAGATAATTAAGTACGGGCCCATGCACATCATGCATCATTTGCTACTGGTGCATCAAATACACATTGATGAAGCCTACAGAAAAAAGTGAAATATGACATGATTCACTTGAGATTTCTACTTAGAATTTGCACTCCTGTGACTTGTCAAGCTATAAAAAATAAACACGAGCTGCCACACTAGTACTCTCCTAGGCCAAATGGTTACATCAGCAACATACAGTAGTTCAGAGATCAACATTTGTTGCTCCTGCACAAAACCAGCATCCTGTACATATCTGCTCATCCACTCCTCAGTACTTGAACCAGGATCCTCTCAAACTTAATTCCTTCCTCCCAAAGCCTGTAGAGAAGAAAGAAGTTTCCTTCAGTTTTCGGTTGTAAACTGCAATAATTTAAGCAATGTTGCCTTCTGTGCAGTGAGCAATTGTCTCAAATTTCCTATTGCATTTTGAAATTACAGCCCACTGAAAATATGGATGATAAATTGCATATTAAATGAAGCATATTAATTGCTTCATATGAAAATGAAATCAGTTTCGGTTTCATATATAGCGAAATGGTATTAGTTTCAAAACTAATTTGATTTGATGTTAGAATGGAGTACATACATTTCAGGTACCACTAATTTAGATATATTACTCAGATACCACTACTAACTTAGAAATCCATTCCTACTAATTACTCCAATTAAGTAGAGTCAGTTATAGTCCACTAGCTAGCTAGAAACATGGACATGCATATGAGATTAAAGTTAGCATTGCATAATGCTACATCTAGGACTGCTCAAGAATGATAAGGCGCAATACACATCACATAATTAAGCACACTAATTTAAGCTTTAGGATAACCACCTTATCTGATTTAGAAAAGATTGTGCTGCTTGTGGCCAAAATTTACAGAACAATCTTGTAGTTAGGTGCACCCAGATCAAGCAACCAGCAAGCAACCCAATCCAAGAACCAAGCAAGCCACATCTCACTGTTGGGTGACACAAGCAACAAGAAGCAACCTAGTCCAAGAACCAGAGGAGGAAGCAGATCTGGGTGATAGGATCAATGGGGAAGAAGACCAGATCAAGAAACCACAGTAGGCTATTTACAACAGAAGGACACCAGATCGAAGGAGCACCCAAATCGATGCAGATGAGCAGCGGCTGCGGTGTCACCGAGGAGGAGGGAGCAAGGTGATGTCGCTGAAGCAGGTGCTTGTTATCTTCTGCACGCTTTCCTTCATCAAGCTGCTGCTCCTCTCACCAGCTCGCCGCCCGCCACCCCTGCAGCAGCAGCAGCAGCGCATGAGAGAGAAAAGCAAGAAACCCTAACCGTAGACATGGAAGAGGAAAGGGGAAGGAGAGAAACTTACTGGAGAGAAGGTGATCGTCGAAGGAGACGGCGGAGGAGAGAGCGTTCCGCTGCGGTCCCTGTCGCCTCCGAGTCGTGCCGCTGCCGCAGCCGTGTCGCCTCTTGCGTGTTGCACCTTCGTCTCGAGGAAAATTTCCATGCATCATGGATAGCTGATTTTTTTTCCCGGCCTGTTATGAAGGGGAAAGGCCATGGTAAGCTTGGACCAAATCAATCTCGGGCTTAACCGAACAAATATTTTTCTGTGGGCCGGGCTTTTATCCTAGCCAGGCTGATCCACGGGGATTGGGCTACAATCCCGGCCGAAACGAACAAGGCCTGTCGGATGACATATCCATGCATAAGCTGAGGGGTAGGCTAGCCCCACAGTTTTTTTTCAAAAAACACATAAACCTTGACTTTCATGTATAAATCCAAAAATTTTAGAGAAATAACATCACTTAAATACAAAACAGTAGTAATTGATCAAACTTAAACCTTCATTGATCTTATATATAACGAGTAGCAAAACAGTCTAGTAAAGATGAGCTACAGGGTCACATGCCATATGTGAAGTGTCGAGGTAATGGCCCAACACAATATATCTGTATCAACCCAAAACCAACCCCCCTCATAGATGATTCACAAATAACCTGTGATCTGTGACGAGTGTAGTTTCACCACCCGTTAAAGATGACTCACTCACCCTGTCACCCTTAGCAAGCCGGTGATTTGTGAGAAACTTTTTTAAACACTACGTCTACTCATTTCTTGCATGTCAACTAAATGGCGATGAAAAAATTCAAAAAAATTGACAGATAGACTATAATATATCACTTCATAAACATGTAAGTTCAAATTCAACTTCTGCAAGTTAAGTTGTAACAAAAATAACAAATTTGACTGTGAATATACGTATACTAGTGAGAGTTTAATTTGTTATTTTTGTTTCAACTTGTACAAGTCAAATTTGAATTGCATACTTATGAAGTGATATATTACATATTAATCTATCTTGTTAATTTTTTTGAAATTTTTCTATAATAGATGTATGCAAGAAACAGGTAGACGTCCATCGGAGAGATTAATTAGAATTCATCTCCGGTGATTTGTGTGTTGTATAAGTACAGAAGGGTATTGCTGGGCGCGGACGGCGCAGCGGCAGGCGTCACGGATGCGGACACGATACCTTCGAGCGATACTCCGGCAAGACGTGGAGTACTTCGACCTGAAGAAGGGATCAACGGCAGAGGTGATCACCAGCGTGTCCAACGACACCCAGGTGGTGCAGGACGTGCTGAGCGAGAAGGTGCCCAAGTTCGTGACGAACGCCGCCATGTTCGCCGGCAGCTACGCCGTCGGGTTCGCGCTGCTGTGGAAGCTCATGCTACCGGCGCTGCCGTCGGTGCTGCTGCTCGTCATCCCGGCTTTCATATACGGCGGCGTCGTCATCGGCCTCGCTCGCCGGACAAGGGAGAAGTGCACCGACGCCAGCGCCATCGCCGAGCAAGCCGTGTCGTCGGTGCGGACGGTGTACTCGTTCGTGGCGGAGCGGACCACCATGGCTCAGTTCTCGGCGGCGCTGGAGGAGTCGGCGCGGCTCGGGCTCAAGCAGGGGCTCGCCAAGGGCGTCGCTGTCGGCAGCAACGGCATCACCTTCGCCATCTTGGCCTTCAATGTCTGGTACGGCAGCCGCCTCGTTATGTACCATGGCTACCAGGGAGGCACCGTGTTCGTCGTCTCCTCCGTCATCATCCACGGCGGCCTGTGCGTAACACCGTCCACCATGTATAATTCTTTGACGTCGGTCACAGCGGCGACGCCTCTGACATGCATGGATGCGAGTGCAGTGCGCTAGGGTCGGCTCTGTCGGACATGAAGTTCTTATTGGAGGCGAGCTCGGCGGCAGAGAGGATCCTGGAGGTGATCCGGCGGGTGCCGAAGATCGACTCCGAGAGCGACACCGGCGAGGAGCTGGGCAACGTCGCCGGCGAGGTGGAGTTCCGGAACGTGCAGTTCTGCTACCCGTCGCGGCCGGAGAGCCCCATCTTCGTCAGCTTCAGCCTGCGCGTGCCGGCGGGGCGCACCGTGGCGCTTGTCGGCGGCAGCGGGTCCGGCAAGTCGACGGTGATCGCGTTGCCGGAGAGGTTCTACGACCCGTCGGCCGGCGAGGTGATGCTCGACGGCGTGGACATCCGACGGCTCCGGCTCAAGTGGCTGCGAGCGCAGATGGGGCTCGTGAGCCAGGAGCCGGCGCTGTTCGCCACCAGCATCCGAGAGAACATCTTGTTCGGAAAGGAGGATGCCACGGCGGAGGAGGTGGTCGCCGCCGGCAAGGCGGCCAACGCCCACAACTTCATCTCCCAGCTGCCGCAAGGCTACAACACACAGGTAATCATTCTTCGATTGCAATTCCACCCAGAATCTTCCTCAGAATTAGCATTAATCTCTACTGCTAATCAATTAATCTCTACTGCTAATCAATCTGAGAAAAGAAATATTTGATTATGTTACTGTTATTCGTACTAAAAAACGAAAATTTACCTTGAAAGCAACAAAAAAACCGCAATTATGATCAGTGGCTAATCCAGAATTTAAGGATTGAGGGTATCGGCCACGAGACCAATGTATTGCTGAGAGCTTAGCGATGGCTAGGTGAATGGTTGTGTATATATGTAATCAATAAAGAAAGATCAGCTTAAAAGCGATTTGTATGGTTAACATAGCATAGGCATCCATAATCTAAGCTACATGTCTCAGTGAATAGGTTGAGGGAGGACTAAATACAATGTTAAGTTCAGGTGTACTTTTAAACACTCTAAACTCTCCAAGGATCCCAAGATTATTTGGATATGAATGATACTTCATACTTCTACTACGATACCACCTAATCAGGAATTGGAATCAATAAAAAGATCGTGGAACATGGATTTCACCTGACCTAATAATATTGTGGCATGTTGCTTAGGGACAAACAAGTAACTTGTGGTGGTGCAATCATCGGTGCCGCTGCTTCAGCATAGTTCCTCTCCACCAGACCATTCCCCAGCAGACCTGCTAGTTCCTGGCTATTATTTATGTAAAGGGTTTTGACCAACAATTGCTAATAGGATATCATTTATGTGATACAAAAGCATAATCATAATTAAATAAGTATCTTTGAATATGAATCTAATAAGTTATATTTTCTTTCAAAAAATTATATCCAACTCCATAATAGAGTTATTGTTGGTCAAAATTTTTTTTCTAATGAAACGAACTATGGCTTATATTTTGAAATGGAGAAAGTAGTTTTTATATGTTCCTCTGCTGCCAATGCAAACTAGTACTCGAAAGAACCTAACCTTTGATGGGAAAAGATTATATCTTTTTTTTTGCTACTTGCTGCTCCAACATGGGACTTCTGTGACATGCGGCCCCCCAGTTGATAATAGAAATCGCTCTAATGATACAGATCCTAAGTGGCATGCATGTAAACCTTGAAACATTTGGTTTGACCACATCACTAGTAATTTCTACTTTGTGCAAACCTGCTGTGGGGCACTGAGCATGTGGCCAAACCTGTTAAATGGATGACCTGAATAATATCCACCGTCAGATATCTAACAACTAATATCTGCATTGTTGTGAGTTTGATAATAGCAACTTCAGGAACTTTGTAGCTGAACTTTAATTTTAATTGTTCAAGCACTCATAGGAACAAGACAGGAAAGAGTTCTACAAAATGACAATATCCAATGGTAAATATAGTACAATTATTAGTTCACCAAACTTTTCTAGAGCATGTACGTTCAACATGTGTAATGTCGTAGGTCTAATTTTTACTAGTGAAAAGTAAAACCAAAGATGGCACTGAAATGAGACACGTCATAAAAAGAAAATGCACCGTTGGATGCAAATGGGGACAAAAGAGAAAAAAGAAGCATCATAGACCATCCGATCAAACAAGAAAAAAAAAAAAGACAACGTAACGGAACTGGAAGACTCCCGAACAGTCAGGTGAGCCACTTTGCATTCAGCCCTTATCAATGTTCTTTTTTCTAAAAAAAAAAAAGACCTCTACATTGATCTAATGAAGCCTAGCAAATTTATGTCAACAAACAAAAGTACTCTGCACTTGCTTTTTTCTTCTTTTTTTTCTTTCTGAAACTTATTACTACACAGGCGACTGTGGAACAGTTCAAAATGATAAAAAAAAATCAAATTCAAAACGAATGTGTGCACTACTTTTGATTCAAATTATCTGCATATAAAGCAGTTACACGCTTGCTTAACAAATTAATTAGAGGCTAACACAGTACTATATTGTATAGAAGTATAACTCAAACGCAAGAATATGATCGAATTGTAAGAGCCTATATTCAAACTTTCTGTTTTAAGATAGTTTGCGTAATTTTTATAAAATATGGTTTAAATAAAGAACAGGCCATTTGGTGCTGATAAACATAACCATGTATGTTTCTACTTGTATAGATGTTTTGCCACCTGACTTCTTTTTTATTCGACAGGAAACCTAATTTGTTTCCTAGAAGATAAATCTGAAAGAACGATGGTCCATATCAATAATGCAGAATACCAGTTGAAATGTTTAAAATACTGCAATTATAACTATATAACTACTGAAGAAATGAACTAAGGAATCAAGATAACCTGATGTGCACATTCCATCCCCTAAAGAAGTAGTTACTAGTATTGTTTACTACTGATTCTCAAGTGTTTTCAATCAGTTGTAAAGCAGGCTTTTGACGTGGGCAAAGGAACAAGGTATTATTACATGTAAGAGTATGATCTGGACTATATCTATAGGAGGATAATAGCAATCTGGTGCCTTATAACTCAATAATCTAGGGAAGTATTTATAAATGTTGCACAAAGATTTTAGAGATCTTTATGAAACAAAAAGGAGACATGGCAAGCCAACATTATCTCGCAGTTTAAGAAGTGCAATCTTATCAATTGTCGATGATTATGTTTGTTTGTGTTAGCACTAAACGGTAGAATGCTCACTTCTAACAATCAAATGAGCTGAAACAAGATAACAATATCCTTACCATAATGATGCTTTCATATTATCTATAGAACTCATCAATTAAGTGTTCATGTCAAGATTTTGCACATATCGTTAAGAATTTCAAGAATGTTTAGCTTATAAGCATTCCAACCCTAATAACATAGTTTGAAATAAAACAACAGGTGGGCGAGCGTGGTGTCCAAATGTCTGGGGGGCAGAAGCAGAGAATTGCTATTGCCAGAGCAATCCTGAAGTCACCCAAGATCCTCCTCCTTGATGAAGCCACTAGTGCATTAGACACTGAGTCAGGGCGTGTTGTACAGGAGGCCCTTGACATGGCATATATGGGCCGGACTACTATTGTAATTGCACATCGTCTATCCACTATTCACAATGCTGACATGATTGTTGTCATGCAGTCCGGTGAGGTTAAGGGGCTGGGACCCCATGATGAGCTCATTGCTAATGAGAATGGCCTCTATTCATCTCTTGTGCGCCTTCAACAGATCAGAGATTCAAATGAGATTGATCAAATTTGTGTAACAGGTAGTACATCTGCTGTAGAGCAGTCCAACAGCCACATCATGACCAGGAGGTTCTCTACAGCTAGCAGGTCAAGCTCAGCAAGGTCATTGGGTGATGCAAGAGATGTTGACAACACTAAGAAGCCAAAGCTTCCAGTGCCATCCTTCAGAAGGCTACTTATGCTTAATGCACCAGAATGGAAGCAATCACTAATGGGGGGTTTTAGTGCAATTTTGTTTGGAGGCATCCAACCCTACATATGCATACACCTTGGGAAGAATGATCTCAGCCTACTTCTTGACAGATCATGCAGAGATCAAGGACAAAACAAGGACCAACGCACTCATCTTCCTAGGTCTTGCAGTGCTGTCATTTTTTCTAAATATTGGGCAGCATTACAACTTTGGTGTAATGGGGGATACCTCACCAAGAGAATCAAAGAACAGATGCTCACAAAGATCCTCACCTTCGAAATTGGGTGGTTTGACCGGGACGAGAACTCTAGTGGTGCCTTATGCTCACAGCTAGCTAAGGACGCCAACATAGTAAGTGCATATATAAAAATAAGTATGTATATAATTAAAACATAATAGTAAGTGACCTACTATCCAATTATTGTAGGTGAGGTCTCTCGTGGGTGACCGAATGGCTCTTATGATCCAAACAATTTCAACAATACTTATTGGATGCACCATGGGACTGATCATTGCCTGGCGTTTGGCCCTTGTCATGATAGCAGTGCAGCCTCTCATCATTGTCTGCTTTTATGTTCGTCGTGTCTTAATTAAGAGCATGTCCGAGAAATTAATACATGCACAAGCTGAAAGTAGCGAGCTAGCTGCTGAGGCAGTCTCCAATCTCCAGACGGTTACAATTTTCTCATCCCAAGAGCGCATCTTACGCCTCTTTAACCAAGCACAAGATGGACCACGCAAGGAGAGCATCCGTCAATCATGGTTTGCAGGGCTCGGCCTTGGCACCCCCATGAGCTTCGTGATATGCACATGGGCCCTTGAACTTTGGTATTGTGGTAGGCTTATGGCTGACCACCAAATTACTAACACGGAGCTCTTCCAAACCTTTTATATTCTAGTAAAATACAGGTCGTGTAATTGCAGAGGCAGGAAGCATGACAACAGACCTAGCCAAGGGTGCAGATGCAGTCGCTTCAGTATTTTCTATTCTTGATCGGGAAACAGAAATCGATCCTAACAACCCTCATGGATACAAGCCAGAGAAGCTCAAAGGCGAGGTGGACATCAGAGGAGTCGATTTTTCATACCCATCAAGGCCAGATGTTATAATTTTCAAAGGATTCACATTGAGCATCCAACCAGGCAAGTCAACTGCAATAGTTGGGAAAAGTGGCTCTGGCAAATCAACTATCATCGGGCTCATAGAGAGGTTCTATGACCCAATTAGGGGGTCGGTGAAGATTGATGGAAGGGATATCAAAGCATATAGTCTTAGATACCTACGGCGGCATATTGGACTGGTCAGCCAAGAGCCAACACTATTCGCTGGTACAATCAAAGATAATATTGTGTATGGCATAGACATAGCTAGCGAGGTGGAAATTGAGGATGCAACAAGGTCTGCTAATGCACATGACTTCATCAGCAACCTAAAGGATGGATATGACACATTGTGTGGTGAGAGAGGAGTTCAGCTGTCAGGGGGGCAGAAATAACGCATTGCAATTGCCCGTGCCATCATGAAGAACCCAGCTATCTTGCTACTGGATGAAGCTACAAGTGCACTGGACAGCCAGTCCGAGAAGGTGGTACAAGAGGCACTAGACAGAGTGATGGTTGGCAGAACAAGTGTGGTGGTGGCACATAGGCTCAGCATTATACAAAAGTGTGACCTTATAACTGTGCTTGAAAAAGGAACAATTGTCGAGAAGGGCACACACACATCCCTCATGGCGAAGGGCCTCTCTGGAACATATTTTAGCTTGGTTAGTTTGCAACAAGCAGAAAAACCAGCAGGTCCAGTTCTGAAGTTTTGCATGGCAAGACAGCACCCATTTCCAAACAACACATGGTTCAAATGAGTTGTTTTCTATGACAATGGGTTGTTTGTCCTCCCATTGCTCTATTAGTATACAGAAGTGTATGAAGCTTGTAGTTTCTTTTCTTGCATTATCTGTTGGGACTACACTATAATGATGATATTAGGTTGCATTTCTTTCTTCTTTTGTGCCATATTTATTGGAAACCTCTATAGCTATTGAACACAGTACCACACAGACTAGTTCAAATGTAACACCATGATGACATCATCAATGTATCACAGGTAGCAGAAACGATGTTTAAAAACGGTATTATATATTGATAGAATTATAGTCCGTATGGACTTTAAGAAGATGCAAGGTTCGGTACAAATTCAGAATAACGCTCCTTCTTATAGTCGAGGAGTAATAGAATCACAAAGCAAAATCATTAGGGCAGGAATAATCAATTTTACCTACTATTGGCTTCTAATTAAACATTCTTGGCTTTCAAATATGTGTTTATTAATTTATTTATGCAACTGCTTCCAGTTAGCACTTTTTTTCTAAGAATCTAATGAGCCATGGACAATGCAGAAAGCTTTCTTTTGTAACTTTGATGTGTGGTTCAACAGGTAGGGACATTTTTAGTTGTGGGAACAGCCAATAGCACAACACTAATACCCATGTCTCATATCAACATTTGCAACTAAGGAGTACGAAATACTTGTATGAACAAAAGGGGATTTCTAAGTTACTAGTACTAAATAAATAATGCCACTTCTTGGATCCGCCTTAGACCTTATGGCGAGAATTTCATATAACAACTAACAACAACTTGCAGAAAACAAATTAGTGTTTCAGAGATCATAAAACTATGGCCACAAATCTTCCTAGAGGATTCTGTAACCAGCGGATTCACGCCAGTACAGTGTAGTTTTGAGTTTTACTCGTAGGGGATGTGATGAGCTACATATATGATGCTATAAGGCAGTGTAGATTCCGCGGTAGAGTGTGAGCTCATCACCTGGTGGGGGCGCCGCCGCGCCGAGGCGGCGTGGGAGGAGTAGGATCGTCGCAGACCCGGACACGCGAGACGAGTTCACCGGGCGCAGCGACGGTGGCGGATCCGGGCGGGGTCAGGAGCCCCGCAAATGTTGTGGCGGCGCTGTCCCGCTCGACCGGCGGGCGGAGGCGCCGGCAACACCGACGAGGAGGCGGGTGGGGAATACCTGGCATCCGCTTCTCCGTGCGGTTTACGTATTATACCGCTTTACGCTTTCGGTGAGACCTGGTATTTGGGCCGTTTAGCGGTCGACACGAGTTTTCAAAGGCCCATAGCAATGGGGCCGGTGTTAAAGTGGGTCGCACCGATGAGGAATTTCTTTCTTTTCTTAGCTATTCTTTTCCTTCCGAAAAATGATACTCTTGTATGCTTAGAACAAAATGCATCTCAAAATACGTTGCAATATTGTCACGACCTGAAGTTTTTCTTTTTCTAGCCTTAAATCAATTAATAAATAGTCTTAAGAAATTGTTTAATTTAACCTAGAGATAAACCCTAATTAATAAATGTATTTAATAAGTGGAATTGGCATGGTGAAAATTTTCTTAAGTTTCTCATGTTAAAATATATTAACAGGATTTTTAGTGGAATTTTCAGAGAAAAGGAAAGTAATTTTAATAATTAAAAATATGATTATCGAAATTAAATTAAATTCAAACCTTTTTTTCCTTTTTCTTTTCTCTTTTTCTTTCTTTTTCCGGTCGTGGGCCGTTTTCGGCCCATCCCACCGCCGGCCTGCCTCCTCCCGAGCGCCCACTCCCCTCTCGCTGGCCCAGCTCGAGGCCGCGACCCAACAACCTCCCGCCGCTCCCCTCCATGTCACCGATAGGTGGGCTCCACCTGTCAGGCCCGTTTCCCACCTCCGACCGGCGGAGCCAGAGGCGCCAATCGCCTCTCTCGCTCGTCCCGGCCCTCTCCACCCACCTCGCACGCTCGCTTGCAACCGCCGCCCACCTCCTCCGCTTTTTCCCGCGTGCGCCGCGCCCGCGAGAGGCCGAGATTCGGTTTTTGAATCCCGACCATCTCTCTCTCCCGCACACGTCGCCGGCCGTTTCCGCCTTCTCTGGCCACGTCCGGCCTCTCCTATGCCTATAAAAACCACCCCCGCGCTCTCCTCTCTCTTTTTTCCAAAGCGTCGTCGTCTCCTGTGCCCTAAATCGCTCTCACGCCATCGTCCTCTCCGCCACCGCTCGTCGCCCTTCTCCGGCCGCCACTAGGACCGCCGCCTAGCCGCGCCATCGCCACCTCCGCGCTCGCCAAGCTCGCCTGCACCTTGGCCGCTGGTCGCCCGTCGTTTCCCGTAGTCGTTCGTCGTCGTCGCTGTCGTCTTGCACCGCGCCGGCCGGCCCTCGATGAGGAGCTCCTCCTCCTTTTTTCCCCTCCCATTTTCTTCCCATGGCCGCTGCCACCGCCTTCCGGCCACTTGACGTCGTCTCTCGCGCCGCACGCCACCGCTTCCCGCGTCGCTAGTGGTTGCCACCGACGACCGCCGCCTCTTAGCCGCCGGATCTGCCACGCAGCAAATCGGGGTTGTTCGTTCAGCCGCCCACGTGGTCACCGCGTCGGTGCCACATGTGCGCCACGTGGCGCACTCGTCCTCGGCCGGTGGACTTGGTCCACCGTGCGTCGCCCGCCGTGTGTCACCGACGGGTGGGGCCCGCCTATCGGCGTCGACTCCTCCCCTCGCTGACGTCAACGGCTTCTTTAATGCGCAATAATTCAATTTAGGGTTTTTCTATTTATAGTAAAAACACATAGAATCTTCTAGAATTCATAACTAATTCATCCGAGTTCCATTTAAGTCCATTCAAATTTCAGTAAATTCATAAAATGCTAAGAATCCATTAAAAATGGTTTTGTTTCCTGTTTTAGTAGACTTATAGCCTATTTTGCATGTGTGCTTTGTATGCAATTTAGATTCCAGCGTTTTCGAAGCTCCCTTTTACTTCGAAGTAGTTGCAGAGGTTCCAGCAGCACCAGAGCAAGGCAGGTCATACATGTTAATTGATCATATTGTACCTGTTTCGTAAATGTCTCGCTTTCTATTAAATATTCCATTTATTTTACAATATCATGTGGGATAGTTACCTATACTTGGCCATAACTTGTTCATCTTGTATCATCGATAACTTGGGGCATAACACGACTAGATGTTGGTTTAGGAGATGCTTAGCTGTGCTTAGATTAACTAGCTCACTTTGAAAAATCTCACTAATATCTTAGACTTTGATTAATGATGATATATATGGACATGTATCACCGTGATATTAATTCAACTAAAATATGCCTAATGGTGAGCTGTGGGCGCATGGTTTTGATAGACGCGCCCATGGCAATTAAGGACCGGTTCGCGAGAAACCCTGAAAGAATTAGCGTACTTACCATAAGCCAACATGGGCAACAGCTGGACTTGTAGTGTAGCTTTTCCCTTTCTGACGTACCAGGTAAGAGTGGGCATGATGGAGTTTGGATGGGCCCTGCGACGATCTATGTGGTTTTCGAATTCACCTAGACACAAAGAGAGGCTGCCTACCTTGGTTTTAAGGGTGGGAGCGAAACCTGAAGTGTGGTATGCTTGATTAGGGAGGGTTATGCGAAGGGTCCTGTCATAGTCTCTTTCTGGTATACCGTGGTGGTATGCCAGCGCAAGGAAACGTGTTGTGGGGCTATGTCTTGTGGGTACAGTTGTACACCTCTGATCAGAGTAAAATTATTCGAATAGTCATTTCCGCGGTTATGGGCGATCAATCAGATTCACCGTGATTAATTTCATCATTAATAATTTGACTTCATGGAATTGGCTTAGCACAGGGGTTGGTTGGGCCTGTCGCAACGTGGTATAGCTTTAGACAGTGATGTTTAATGTTGTTTAATTACATTGTATAGTTTTACTAGTTTTAACTATTGCTTTTAAATGACTGCTTTATGCAAAAGAATCCCTAACCTCCTTTGGAATGACTTGCATCATATCTCCTCTATTGGTATGACTTCTTGAGTGTAGTGGGTAGTACTCAGTCTTACTCTATCCCCCCACATCAGAGCTGGAGTACTTCTCGGATGGAGGATACTCGGAGGAATAGGTTTCATCACTGCCGTCAAGGATGCCCGTGGAGTCGAGTCACCACGCTGTGAACGTCAAATCTATAGTTTTAAGCTCGCTTTTACTTTCCGCTGCATATGTATGACTTTTAAGATGTTTGTAAGACGTGTATCTATGTATCAAGTTTGTCGTTTGTGTATCCTGACTGGTCCTGGACAAGGGTTTAATGCACATTCAACTTGGATTTTTTCAGGAATTTTTGGGAATATCTATTACTCCCTTTATTTCATATTATAAGTCGCTTTTTATAGTCAAACTTTAAATTTATAGAAAAATATAATAATAATTTAAATACAAACAAACAAATTATCAAAGTATATTCGATTCTAACTTTAATGAAACCAATTTGGTATTTTAAATATTGCTAATTTTTTATATAAATTTGATCAAACTTAACAAAATTTGACTATGAAAAAATCAAAATGACTTATACCATAAAAAAAAGTGGGGAGTATTACTCGAACAGCCAAACTCCTGATATTCACAATTAATACATACTCCCTCCGTTTTAAATATACAAAGTTATTGATTTTTTTGAAGATAATGCTTGACCGCTCATCTTATATACAAAGCCTGGTAATTTGCCAACACGGCAAGCTCAAGTTCTCCTTAACATTATCTCCTCTGTCCACACAGTTTTGATCCAACGATGGCGATGCCATCTTTGGTTTGCTCTCAACGATTCTGTGGTGTACACGTAAAGTTTGTTATGGGTTTTGTCTGGAACGACCCTGGTGAATGATCATTAGCAGAGCTTGAGAGAAGGAGAGCCCATTCACCAACTGATCACTCAACGACGGCCCGATGTCTCTTCTGCAAAAGGAGGAGAGACGTTCACGCTCTCTCCTCCACTATTGTCTCGCTATCGATCTTCTCTTGTACGCTCAAGTTACACGTCTTTTCAGCCGAGTGACCTACGATCGCCATATTGATTATTGAAACGTTGTGCGTCATAGGAAACTCTGAGTGTGTACGTGTTCTTAAATATATTTTGTTAACTTCTTCTTCTCTTTTGTTTTTCGTGCACGTATTTATTTCCTATGTTAAATGATACGTTTTTTAAAATAAGTCTTTAGAAAAGTTACTTTAAAAATTATATTAATATATTTTTTAAAAAATTTAGCTCATACTTAATTAATCATACACTAATGAGTCACTCCGTTTTACGTGCGTTGAAGATTAGTTTCAACAAACGAACTCAGCCCTATAAGCATATCTCCGTGTTTTCTAAACTTTAAAAACACGCAAACATACCTATATTTTAGAATATATATAAAGATGATAATTAATTAAGTTGCCAAGACTCAAGTCTCATATTGCCACATGTGAGTACTCTGGTTGTTGCCCTACAGATTGTCATCTTTGTTTTATCGGCTACGGACAAAACTTAAACTTTAAACTTTAGAGTTAATTTCAAGGTTTTTTATCGTATTTTATTTTTTCAATTTTATTTTGATATAAAAAAATTTATTCATAAATTAATTTTATTATTTAATTAAAATAATTCCCGTCTTTTTAGCCGTGGATCAAACGAAATCTAGTGTGTGAGCTTCAGAGGTAACCATTATTGTTGGTACAGTACTAGCTAGCACACGCGACGCCAACGCGATCACATCGCCGATCGGCATCATGAGCCATGATTTCGTGTAACCCCCGCCCCGTGTGTTCCGTCCCGCAGTGGAGTAGTAACACGCTCGGATGGGCCGCACCGCCCACGACCACGAAGGCCCGGCCGCCACATCACATTTATCCCATCCCCGCAAGCGCACCGCGCACCACGCTGATCAATCTCACCGTGTGATAACACAGGTTTTCCCTGTATATCATCGGTCCATCCGATCCACGCATGTGTGCGAGACGACGTGTAGTGTACGTACGTGCTACGTACGCGCGGTGGCAGGCGGACGCAGGCAGCGCACATGGGCCGTAGCCCGTAGGAACGGATCGATCGGTCGGTCGGTCGCTTGCCTGCACGCCGGCGCGAGCGCGGCCGCTGCTGCATGTGGCGGCTTTTATTTCTCTCTCCACGCCTGATCGGTTGGTGGCTTTGCTTGCTGGTCGTCGCGTCGGCTGGTGGTTGGTTGGCCGCCCGCCCGGTCAGTCTAACCCAACCCAACCCACGTCTCGGGTCAGAGATGCAGAGGCACTAGTGCCTTTTTTTTTCTTGCTTGCTTTCTTTCCTTTTTTTATTTTTTTAGAAACCGAACATTTTTTTAAACGATGGATGGAAAGGCGGTGGGCATGATTAAGGGGGAAAAAC
Source organism: Oryza officinalis (assembly GCA_008326285.1). Classification (NCBI taxonomy): domain Eukaryota; kingdom Viridiplantae; phylum Streptophyta; class Magnoliopsida; order Poales; family Poaceae; genus Oryza; species Oryza officinalis. The sequence goes on along the minus strand of BDMV01000002.1, from coordinate 8,057,673 downwards.
CGAGCAAACGGAGCAAGCAAAAGAGACGAAAGCAAAAGAAGCAAGGCTGGGGTAAAGTAGCAAAGAAGGGACAGGATTAAAGTACTAGAATGTTGTGGTAGTAACATGAACATGGGGGTTAATTTTCACAAGACTAGAAGAGATTAACAAACAGAGGTAAAGCTAAGGAGCAATGATTTGATTACAGTCCATTTAAGAATCCAGACTGGGTATTGTTTTCGAACACTATGTTACGCCAACTAGAATATCCAGTTAACTGCATTTTTTTCTCGAAGGAAAGTTAACTGCATATTTTGACTGTGTATAGATTCAACGTGGTTATCCTTCTTTACTGCTCGTTATTTTCCCAGGGCAGCGGCATGTGTGAGTGCGACTAAGGAGAAGGAGGTGCCACGAGCTTGTTCTCACGAGTTAACCCGGTTTGGTGGATTTCTTGTCAAGTTTGGTAAGGAAAAGTCCAGATCGACATGTTGCATTTCAAGTTTGTTAAAAACAAACAAAACCATGGATAGACACACCGATTCTCAGCTATTCCATGCAGATACATGAATGTGTTGTTGTTTTGTGTTTTTCATACTCTCGTGCCATTATACAGTGCTACAAAATTTAAAGGCAGCGTCTTATGATCTTACGCGCGCGTTTATTGGTTTTTACCCACCAAAAATTTTGCCTTTTACTTGTCATCTTTAATATATACAACACCAACTTATATACCATGTTAATAGAACATACGGACTTAATTAAATGACATCGTTTAACGATACACGGTCAATATGATGAAAACAACGTGGTTGCAGCTGTACCATTGAATAGCGCTTTCNTCTTTCCCCCCCCCCCCCCCCCCCCCACCTGGTTATCCTCATGTGCCCAATCATTTAATCGATTCATATGTTGTATCTTGTATGCTGCCATCTCTTAGGAAGATGAGAGCCAAGATCATCAATGTTATTAACAAGGAAAAAAATCAGAAAACTACTACCATAAAAATATGCAAATTGTAATCATGTGACAATATATGATATGTAGGGATCTAAACCACATGTCAATTAAGGCACATGTAATAGTATTTTTTTTAGTTCATATTTTTTATTATGGCACTAAGTAAAATGACTTGATTGATAAATGAGGACAAGTGATGAGATCAGTACCGATGACAAAAGTATGGTTTGTTGTGTACAATGGCTTAGGTAGGAAATTAAAAGATAATAAGATCTTAGCAACGAACCAACCTGTGTTCATGGTATCATGTAACTTTCATCACTAACAACATATGCAAGCCTGTAAAATTTGCCAATTACTTCAAACTTACAGAAAGACTAGAAAACACTATAACACTATAACATGTATAGTTTATGCTTGTTAATGTCATGATGATATCAAATGGTACCTAGGTATCAGATCATGGTAATCACGGGTATCATGTATTCATGTTTGATCCTTAGTCCTTATATGCTTATGTCAGCTAATACCTAGATACTAGTACTGGTATCTACGAATATCATGTATGATACCTATGGTACAAGATCAAGTACCTACAACATCGTGCTGATGTTAGCACACAAACTATTCCGTTGGATTAAATGATACATCGTTCTCTAGTCACCCACTTACTTTTATCGATCAATCTAGATCCTCTGTGATACTACAAAGCACTATTGTAGCTATAATTCTAAGTCTACTGTAGTGTTTCGATTCAATGAACAGTGCACGAGTATTCTAACTAACGTCGTCTTATTTTGCTGTACCTCTTTTACTATATCAGAAATACCATAAAGATGCATTTGGTCAATTGGTTTACAAATAAATTATGAAGACAATGTGCTACCACTCGTTAATGTGTCCCTTTGTCATATCATCAAGCTAACGCGAAAGATCTTGCTACATATTTTTATATACCAAAATTCATATGAAATATCAACATCTCGCGTAGTCTAGAGAACCTTACAAAGAAAAACAAAAGAGAAGACGACCCAAAAGGCAATTATTTTTTTTAAACAACAACAACAAAAAGAAAAGAATCAAAGAGGTCTGGTCTGGGAAAGAAACTGGGAGAAAGAAAAAGAGAGGCACGCGAGGGCAGAGCCAGCCAGGGACGGTGGCGGTGGCGGTGGTGGTGGTGGTGGGAAGCGAAGCAAGCGGGTGGGCAGCGACGCAGCGTCGTGGGCGGTGGCAGCACAAACAAGCAAACCTTCCAATTAACTCCTCCCCCCCACCTTCCTCCCCATCCTCCTCTTCTCTCCTCTCCTTCCCCCACAATTCCATTCCCAATCTCCCCCCCCACCTCGATTCCGATTCCGATTCGCATCTCCCACCGCCCCTCCTCGATTCCCGAGCTTGGCGGCATGCGTCGCGGCGGCGGCGCGGCGGAGGACGCGGAGGCGGCGCGGTTCCGCGGGGTGCGGAAGCGGCCGTGGGGGCGGTACGCGGCGGAGATCAGGGACCCGGCGAAGAAGGCGCGGGTATGGCTGGGAACCTACGACTCCGCCGAGGACGCCGCGCGTGCCTACGACGCGGCGGCGCGCGCGCTCCGGGGGCCCAAGGCCAAGACCAACTTCCCGCTCTCCCTCCCCCACGCCCAGCCCCAGCTCCACCACCATCCGCACCACCACCACCACCACCACCTCACCTACCCGCCCTACCCCACCGCCGCCTCCGCCGCCGCCGCGGTCGCCAGGCCGGCCAGCAGCAGCCTTAGCTCCACCGTCGAGTCGTTCGGCACCCGACCGCGGTCGGTGCTCACGCCGCGGCCGCCCCCACCGCCGCCGATCCCCGATGGTGACTGCCACAGCGACTGCGGGTCGTCGGCGTCGGTGGTCGACGACGACTGCACGGACGCCGCCGCCTCGCCGTCGTGCCGCCTCCCGTTCCAGTTCGACCTCAACCTGCCTCCTGGTGGAGGCGTTGGTTGTGTCTACGACGACGAGGAGCTGAGGCTGACGGCGCTGCGGCTCTGAGGCTGGAACAAACCACCGGTCGTTGGAGAAAGAGGAAAAGGAGAAAAATATTTGGTTCTTCCCTTCTCTCGTACCCGACATGATCCCTCCGCGCTTTGTGTTGTTCTTGTTTACTTGGTCTGATGATGATGATTAATGTGACCCGATCTGCGTATCTGCCTGCTTGCTGCTGGTGATAGATGATGATTGCTGCGTCTCGCAGCAGCTCGCTGTGGTTGTGCTGTAATATAGCAACATTTTACTTGCTTCCTCCTGTGAGGAAGCAGACAGCTAAAGTAACTTATTTTTCATCTTTAGCTACATGTGCTCATCTTGTTCTTACCCTTTACTCTTTTAGTTTTTTTCTTTCTACTTTTTGGAATTGGGAAGCTTGAAGCATCCCCTATTTACTAGAATAGTCAGAAGGCTTGTAGCAAGAGGAAGCTTAAATGCCAGAAATATACAGCTGAAATTCGTTGTGGTAAAGCAATGATCTAGATCTGCATTTCAAACTTGTTATCACCTTTGACGTCAATACTTTCTTCTTTCCTCACATACCCTAATATTAAGCTCGTCTTGCTTCCCTGATGCCTGTGTTGTTAACATGTTATTATGTCGATCCACACCTGTTGTTCCTACATCTAGTTTCACATTGCTGTAAATTTGTGTTATAGCATAAGACTGCTTTGGTTGTTCAATATAATTCCATATTTGTGTGATCAAAAGAAATTCAAATGAACCAAGTTTAGAAGCTATTTTTTAAGTGGGTAATATATAAAGACCTTCAGCTATGAATAATGCAGCAGCCATTGGAATTTAGCTGAAAACCAGTATCATGGATAATTTGGCATCTGATTAGCTGATTCATTGGACTAGCCGTAATGAAAGTGGATGATTCTATGTGATGTAAACTGAGGTTCACTGCCTTGTAGCACCATATGACATTGGCATCGAGATGACAACGAGCTTAATTCTTGCAGGTAGAAAAGTTATGCTAGTAACATAATGTGTTCTAGCCTAATATGTGGAAAATGTACTTTTCTAATATACCATTATCCTGTCAAATCTTTTCTGTATGATGTATGCTGACATTTTTTTTGTCAAATCTTACGCCTACACTGATTTGCAGGCTTGCCCACTAAACCTCACATCATTTCTTCTGCCTGTATATGGAAAGATCACACAACATTGGCAATCTTATTTGGGTTTTCTTGTTACATTTATGGAAGGAAGCATTGACCAAAACAAATGAGAAGGAAATATTCTTACCTAAATGAAGCTAGTAATAAGTTGTGTTAGTTGTATGATACTTTGTTTATATCAGGGGTGACAATTCTTGCAAATTATAAAGTTCTATTACCAATATAAATAGTGTGCCTATGCACCTAGCACACTTTGTTTACTTATTTCCAATTTTGATTTTTTTTAATGCAAGTCGTGATTTTATCTTGAACGTCATCAATTCATGTCCGCTTGCATTATCCTATTTTTTGTGTGCATCGATAACATTTTCTTCTGATTTCATCAGTTATGTTGGGATGCAACAAAAATGTACTGCATCCTTTCTCTTAATGTCCCCACTAATGTTTCAATTTATGTGAAATTTGGATATTCAGTGTCATCTAGAAAACATGGTCTGGGAAATACCATTGTAGCATATATGAAAATGTAGACATGTTTTCCATAATTGAGTTTGCAAATTATCATGCACTCTGGTTTTTTTTACTAATAATGTAAGTTAATCTTTAACACTATACTTTCTACTTGTAGCTTCAGGTGATCAAAATTTTCTATTTTGCTATTAACTTTGGTCAATTATTATGCAGTTATCTACATGATTACATTTCTTGTTCAATAGGAAATGTCCATCTGCTGTTTAAACATCACCAGTGAGAACCTATGGTAGGAAAAAGTAGTCCAGATATCATGTGAACACATCTTATTATGTACTAGTAGCTATTAACATGGAAAACTTTTTTATATATTTGGGGTCCCGGTGGTAAAACTAGCATGCAGTCCTGCACTTCTTTTATCCTTTCTTCATGTTTTGCCAGACATACCGTGAACTAATAATCCTGCTGATCTACAATTGGATATAACCTAGAAACATTGTTGCCAACAAAGTGGTAAAAGTCCAATTGGAATGGGAATGATTTGGGCCTATACAGCAGATATTGGAACCGACTGATGCATGTGACCTGTTTGTGAGTGCTTCTTTCTAAACACTTACACATTACTCTAAACTTGTGATCGATTCTTCCAAACTCTGGGCTGAGTAAAGTGCAATTCACTAAAAACATGTTTTTGCGATAGTATTTGCTGGAGCATTTGTTTTCTTAACTTCTCTGTTTTGCTTTGCATATTTGTGCTTGCATGTCCAATAGTCTTCGGTACTCCATCGCCCCAGCTGCCTGGTTAGATTTAAGGGCATTATTGAGCATGGTAGTGTTTATTTCCTCACATACTATTGGACATTGATACTGATAAAAAGAAGCAATAACTATTCTTCATAGACAGATTCAAGTTCCCTGTATCAAGTCATGATGACTGGGAAATATGTCATGACAATTAGATTTAAGGGCATTATTGAGCATGGTAGTGTTTATTTCCTCACTTACTATTGGACAGTGATACTGATAGCAAGAAGTAATAACTATTAATTATAGAGAAATTCAGGTTCCTTGTACCAAGTCATGAGGACTAGGAAATATATCATGACAATTGATTTCCTAGCTTGCAGATTCACTTCTGAAAAACCTTTCTCTGGGAAGAAGCATAGCTGTGAGGATAAAATGGAAACTGGTTTGTTAAAAGCACCTACCTGATTAGAATCACTTATAAAATCTGTATCTTTTGAATGTAATTTATCTTGAGAAAAGGTGCAATTTAGCATGTGCGGTGGGCAATATGTAAAAACGAAGTGTACATTTCTGCTCTTCTTCTTGCTCAAGTTAACTGTCTTGTTACTGTATGGCATCCATAGCTTGTCTTGATTGATGATGGCTTTGGGTTTCTGTTTGTGTCTTTTCTTGCTCAAGTTCATTATGTCTTATTTTATTGATTTGATGATGCTTCCAGAGTGAATTGATCTAACCAGGTGTGCTTCAGTGATTGCATGAGTATGAATATAGTCAAGTTGGAGTGGACTCTAATCTACTCCATGAACCAAATGGTGTAATCATGGACAAGGACAAGGTGAGGCGAAGCAGAAGAAAACACCCCCTATACTAAGGACTGGTGCAAAGATGTAATAAACCTTACGGTTATTAGTTATGACATATATATGTTTGACATGTTGGGCCCCTAGTTGTATTTGTCTGGCTAAATATCTCTGGCTAAATATACTTGATTGCCTCTCATTGTAGGAACTGTTAGTCACATTTTCTTTGGCCTCTTATTGCAGCATGACTGATTAAAGAAATAGCTCGATGACTATTTTCTGCCATAATATTTTCAGCTATGCTCATCATGGAGTAAACTCATCACTGCATTTGCTGATTTTATTTCTCACCCTCCATATGACTGGTTTGATTTTGCTTAGTGGCTCTGGGATCCATATGCAGTTACAATTATATTAGTGCATCAGTTTTGCATGCCTTCTCTTATTTCTCTTGTTAAGATCTGCTTTTCTCCTTTTCCCAATCTAAATCCATTGGGGCATTCAATGATTGTTGGTTTCACATGCCTCTGGTTTCTTTATCATTTTAGGTATTATTGGTGGCACTAGTTCCAACAGACCCGGCCACTCAGTCACTGACTACCCACTTGTTTATCCAGTAAAATGCAACATGAGCAGATTCTGGGGTTACAAGTATGGTAATGACCTATTTGGCTATTTCCCTGTGCTTGTCTTATGGCATTATGTATAACACTGGAGAGCTAATGGTCATAATGTTTAGTACCATTTTCTGTTGTACCTTTCTTTGTTTTGTTGTAACTTATTTAAATAAAAAATGGATATGGTGATTGGTGAGCTCTGTTTCATTCCTTTAAATGCGTGTATCCGAATGATTGTTGCAGTTTTTTTTTCTCCATACTTTCTCCTGTCAAGTACTGCTAATCTGCTATCATCTTGTTAGTTTCTGGAGCTAACCTTGATGTTTGCTGAACATATATACCTCACGATGTTATTTACTGCTAGAAAGCTAAAAAACCATGAAGCTAGCCACCAAAGGTGCCGCAAATCTTGCGTGCATATTCACAGCTTTTTCCATGATAATCTGGACGCTTGTGCTGTTGTGCAGAGTTAGCTATGCTAATGGCTATCACTACTATACTAACATTTTATCTTAACATCTGCTCCGACATTGTTGCCATTAGTTTATTGATGATGATCTGATTATTATTAATTTTCTTTACACTCTGGATTAAACTGACTACTGCTCTCTGCTCCTTTGTTTCAGCTGGCTGCTGCTCCAGATCTTGCGCGTCACTGCCTGCTCACCAGCACGCAGGAGCAAGCTTCCCATGTGCCTGATGTCGCGCCGGTGGTGTGCAATTCCGGCGACAACGACGGCGATGGCGATAATAATCGATCATGGGCGCTCGTAATGAAGCTTCTTCAGTTATGGGGGCCGCCATTTGGAGTCGTTTTTTTTTCATCATCATCAAGCCACCGGCAGTGCGTCCGCTTGCTTCTCTTAATTTTCTCTTGCAATTTGGTCGCTTTCCGGTTTGTGATGATATCTTAAATGCATCAGCTGTTTGATGAAATGTGAGCCAGCTAATGTGGCCTGTACTGCCAGTGCTTTTGATGTGCCGGAATGGGTACGTATTGCTGCTTGCTTTCGTATGGCACCAACATGAAAACATTGCCGAAAGATGTGTATACTCGGAAGTACGAAAGACCGTGCAAGATTGCACGATATGTATTTGCTCTTTTTTCTCTTTTTGGTGGATGTGGTTATCTCAAATGTGTACAGCAGAAGAATAAGCGAAGTTTGTATAAAAACAATCAACAAAGATCATTGGATCTTGACTTGAGGGGTTCTGAGCTCTTGAATTCTTGCCCTCATTTTGTTATCTTTGAGCAAGGCTCGTTCAGTTTACACTTCTTTTTTACCCAATGGGAGAGAAATACGCTCCCAATTGGGGTAGAAAAGGTTTGTTCAGTCTGAACAAACAACCCCTATCTGACAGAGATCTTGACATTGCCTACGGCACACAGGAACAAAAAGAAAGATATGCAGGGGTAGCTCCGGTTCAGTCCAGTAGTAAAACAAACCTGTTGCTCTAGGACAAAACCAGGTGCTGTTCATACTTTGCAACTTGCCAAAGATACAACTCCTTATGAACATGATTGCATTACCAAAAGCCTTAAATACTACACTTTGCATGTTCATATGCTGCATGGACCAGGTGAGAAGAGGGAGGAGGGTTGCAAAAGCAGAGCCAACTCAAGAAACAACCACCATGTCCTTGGGTAGGTAGGAGAAGGTTAAGGCTTGAGCTGTTCTTCTTTTTTTTTTCCTTTCCAGTTTCCTTCACCTGCAACTCTGTTACTATCTACATAAAGGCAGTAGTACACTGGCAGGCAGGGCAGGGGCAGCACATTCTCTCTTCCAGCTGCCACCCTGTTCAGTTTTGCCAAGCACACAGGCACACAGCTGGGTAATCTCCTTTAATTAGGAGTTTAGGGAGGCTGTCAGTTCTGAACCCCAATCATAAAACCATCCCTGCAGGTTTGGTTGGTTTCTCTGTCCTGTCCTGCCATCATTCCTGCTTCAGCTTTCTCTCTCTCTTCTCTTCTCTCCTTTCCTCTTGAGAAAGAGGAAAGAGAGAGAGGAGGAGAAGAGGAGCAATCAGCCAAGAAGCCAAGAAGCAGAGGCCTTCTTCTTCCCCTGATCTGTTGTTCTTCACCAGGCAGAGCATATACTTCATGGCTGTGAGTACATTCATGCGCAATTTACTGATTAATTTACATCTTCATCCTCTTCTTACACTTGATTTTGATGCTTGCTTGTGTCTGCATCTAGAATTAAGGACCCAAATGCTTTGAAAGATGATCCATTCTTGCTTGATCATGTGATCATGTGGGTGGGATATTCTTCTTTCTCTCAGCTCAATTACTGCTGCACATAATATCACCATCACCATCATTTTTGAAAAAAAATTACTCGATTAGTGCCGATGTGTTCAAGCCAATGATCAAATTAGGCTCATGAGTTGGCTAGATTACTACTACTACCACCACCACCCCCATGTGCAAGATGCAAGTTGGTAACATGCATGCATGCACAGTTGCACACGGCAATGGATTATGGATATGGGCAGATGGATGGTTAGGCATGCAGGGCAGAAACCAGAAACATGCATTGCTCTGAGCCTCAGCCGGCTGCACATGTGCATGCGTGACACCATGACAGCATGATCCGTGCTAAGATCTTCATGGCAAGTTGGTGCCAATTAGTGGCATGCTTGAGGAGAAGAAAAGAAATTTGGCTAGCCTTTGCTTGGTTTAGACGACTAGTAGACGTCAAGGAGACTCATGCTGGAAATGACAAGGACATAGGGTGATTTGTACAGATTGGAGTTGGCTGGATGTTGGACTAGTAGTTGGCTCATCGTGTTTATTATTCTTTTTTTTTTTGTTTCACCTGACTTGTTAGCATATGAGACGCGTATTCGTACATTTATATGCTGATTGTTCTTAATTAGGTTATTTTTGTAGGCGTATCTGGCTGTCGTGTTGTCATGCTGTCTATTGATGGTATTCGTAAATAAATATATTGTTTTTGCATTTTTAGCTAGCGCAGACAGAGGTCGAAAGTTATACTTCCTTCGTTTTTTAATAACTAATCATTTTAACTTTCTATTTATACTTTGGCCGCTACTTACCCTTAAATTGGTAGACCCAAAGTATTATGTTTACATTTATGACATACCTCACTTTAGTAACATGACATTATTTTTTAGTGTTTGTAAATATTAAGAAAAGAAAAAGACAAGCGGTCAAAGTTCGAAAATGAATCCTCTTGACTAGTTTCAGTTATTATGGAACGGAAGAAGTTTCTTGGAAGAAAATAAACTGACTAATGTTTCTTTGTAAACAAATTTAGAGTAATTTTTTTCACAGTGAAATTAAATTACGTTATATGGCATGGTTAATCTCATCTTGAGATTCGTGCAGGGACAAGGCCCCGTGGTGCCCAAGTTCGGATCGTGGGACGCCGAGAACATCGGCTACACCGTCTTCTTCGACAAGGTGCGCGAGAACAAGACCGCGCCCACGCCGGCGGCGGCGGCGCCGGCGACACACGACGACTACGAGTTCGATCCCTACGAGCACTACGAGAACCTGAGCAGGAAAGCGGCGTCGCGCCCGCAGAGCTCGCACGGACACGGGCACGGGCACGCGCCGCCGCCGGCGCACCACCACCACCGGCCGCCGCCGCCATCGCACCAGCAGCAGCAGCATCACCACCACTACCCGGCGTCGCAGCGCAGCGGCAACGGTTACCACCGGAGGAGCGGCAGCAACGGCAGCAGCGCGGCGTCCGAGGCCAGCAGCCGCGGCAGCAAGTTCTCGCCGCCCAAGGCGTACCAGCCGCGGTACAGCAACAACAGCGGCGGCTACCTGGCAGCGCCGCACGGCGGAGGCGGCTACGGCCCCGGCGCCGGTGCGTACGCCGCGCCGCCCCAGATGCATCATCATCACCACCACCACCAGCACGCCGCGCCGCAGAGGGTGGCAGCCTCGCCGCCGCGCCACGCGCCACCGCCGCCGGTGAGCCGCGCCACGAAGGCGGCGTCCGCCGTGCCCAAGTTCGGCGTGTGGGACGAGCAGAACGCGGCGGCGGCGGGGCAGGGCTTCACGGTGCAGTTCGAGAAGGTGAAGCGGCACCGGGAGGTTGCGAGGGCCGCCGCCGCCGCCGGGCCGGACGTCACGCCGCGCATGTCGCCGGCGCAGGCGGCGCCGGCGCGGCATCCTCGGAGAAAAGCCAAGAAGAGGTCCTTCCTATCAAAGGCACGTAACTTTAGTTAATTAATTATTTAGTTTAATAATTCATTTGCAACTTTAGTTAATTAATTATTTAATTTAATAATTCATTTGCTTCTTCGAGTTAAAAAAATTAAACATAATTGCATGCTTTGTGAATTGCAGGTGTACAGGTGCATGTTCCCAAGGGTGAGGGAGTGATGCAGAAGCTGGATTAATATTTTTTAATCCGACTTAAATTAATTACTGTAATACTCCCAATCGCATACGCTTTCGACAGGAAATGTACTCTGTAATTAATTAATGTTTGTTCTTGTTCATTACTATTACACTGCTGGCATAAACCAAATCACAATATGATGAGCTTGGCAATGTATGCATCTGCCTATTCTTGTGCGGAAATTGTAAATTTTGACTTTAGATATCCGGAAAATTTTGCGTATATTACCCTTTGCAAGTTTGCCCTCTCGCTCAAACCAGATTCATTTTGAAACGGTGAATCTTGCCAAACTTCTTGTGCAATTTTGTGAACTTCTATCACCCGAATCGAATTGTTTTCTGTTCCAGAGACTCGAAAGATTGTACGCGTGTACGGCCAAATTTAGGCCCATGGACCTCAAATTCTGGGAAAATCACCAGACCCTGAATCTAAGCCCATGGTTAGCCCGTGGTCTTGACCGACGGAACAAGTCTACAGTGTCTCCCTCATCTCTTTCTCTCGATTGAATGTCTCCCTCACTAGTTAGACTTGCTAAGTCAGCATGTGAGACCCAGATGCCAGAATTTAATGTAGTAAAAAACGCAATACAAATTTGATTCTCCCATTGATTTGAGATTTAAGCTAGTTTTCTGACCATGATGATGTGCCGCCATATATTTATCGATTTTTTCCCCTCTCGTCAAGAATCCAGTACAAATCCTACGCATTACAAAGGATCAGACAGATCAGATGATCTGTTCGATCAGAATTCAGAGGACGCCTTGCTGGTAGCAGATGTCGAGCGTGTGCTGCGCCATGATCCGGTTCACCTTCTCCGTTGGGTGGAAGGCGTCCCAGAAGAGGTATTTGCTCGCGTCGTCGCACGTCAATGGCGCCTCGTCGTTGCACATGAACCCCATCTCGAACCTCCCCGTCGCGCAGCACCCCTCCTCCACGTTCTCCAACCCTACCTCCCAAAATATTGCAACATATTTGAGTGGGTGACCGAGCCAGAAATTTTCTAGAGCCTAGACAAAACCCGCTACAATTCATTGTATTTTTTCAAGAATAGGATGTATATCGAAATATTTTATCCAGCATTAGATTGCATCATATAATTGACCAAATCTTGTAGATATTTAAAACTTATGAGACCTATTTAATTTCAACCAATGTTTTACAAAGTTTCATTTAGATTTTTAAAAATTCATGAAAATCCCTACAGGTTCGATAGTATATTTATATGTAATTTTATCATCTTTAAAAAAGTATCAAGAGATACTATATTTTCGATCCAATCTACTACTATAAAGCAAATGAAGCAATATGTGTTTTATCTGATACGAAATACAATTTACTATTTTTTAGATGCTCGTTACTGGTAGCAATAAAGGAGGTGTGACTCACCGAACTTTTCCGGGTGGGTAATGAGGTCGACCATGTTGTCGTAGACGGGGATGAAGGCGATCTTGAGGCGCGGGAGCTCGGCGCGGAGCGAGCGCACCATGGCCTCCACCTTGCCATTGTAGTCGCGCGCCACCCTATTGTACTCCTCGACGCAGCCGCCGCCGCCGCCGAGGAGCGCATCGGTGGTGCGCTCCAGCGGCAGGCAGCCCATCGGCGAGAGGCCCGCGAACGTGACGCGCCGCGCGCCGAGGCGGTGGATCGCGGCGAGGAACTCGCGCGCCGCAGCGACGAGGAAGTCCTGGTACTCGCCCACGGTGTACTGCGCGAACCGCCCCGTGGCGAGCATGTAGTAGTTCTCGAGGAAGTCGTTGGTGCCGATGCTGACGACGTGGAGCGCGCCGCGCACGACGGCGCGCGCTGCTGCGGCGCCGGCGTGCGCGCGCAGGCGGCGCTGGTAGTCCCGGTAGTACTCCACCTCCTTCCACAGCGGGATCACTGACTAATCGGACACGCGTTAATTAATTTTGCACTTGCGTGTCAGCTCAAGAACAGATCGATCGCCATGAATTCGAGGTGAGCTCGATCTGATATGAACATGCATGTGGCAGATGATGTGTCTGTCCATGGCTGCGGGCGGCGAGTGATTTGGAGTAGGTGAAGAGAGTGTGAATACGTCACATGCATCTTCACGGATGCATGAGTACTTCTCGTTGCAATTAGTAGCATACGATTTTGGTTGGGACCGGGACAACCAAAAGCAATGCTGCTGGATTCTCTTGGTCAAAACTTCAATATTTGTACTACTGATGATAGTGTATAGTTTTCACTTAGATAATTATTATTACTGATGATCTTGGCTTTTGTTTTTTAAAAGAAGATCTTAGCTTTGCAAAATGCCCGTAAAAAATTATCCTCATTGATCCAACAACACTAAAATCTTGTTTATTTTGAGACAAATATTAATCAACTCTGAGATTAGTCTTAGTCAAGTGCTTCAACCCTACAGTTAATAGCAAGATCATTGCTAATAGTATGGTACCTAAACAGTAGTTGTCAGGAACCCTAAAACAAACCCTAAATCCTAAATCCTAAACCCTGAAACCAGCTAGAAATATACTCTATCCCAAAATAACTCAATCTCCCAATACAATAAATTTGACCTGTCCAAAAATAACTCAACCTAGATAAAATGTGACCCATAAGACCATTTTTGTTTAAAGCCAAAATGTGACCTATCAAATTATTGGCATTTTAAATAATAACTTTTCTAGTGTTTGGTTTGCTACCAAAATATGTCAACAACACATGTAAGTTGCCAAAAGAATTGGCACTACCAAAAGTTATTTAGGTTTTGACATTGTCAATATTTTGGCCCGGTAGAAAATCAAACATACTCATAATAACTCAACCTAGATGGATAGGACCTATCCTTTATTCAAATTTATTGTATTATAATGGATCATATCTCATCTTATATTGAGTTATTTTGGGAGGAAGGGAGTACTCCCACCCCAGTGAGCAGCTAGCTATGCAGCAGACGACAATCTCAGAGAAATATTCCTACTCAAATTAATGAGTTAATAATAAATTCAGAACCGCATGCATGTACAACCATGATTAGGCAATCAAATCAACAGCTCTCTGTAGAAGACGCAATCGGATGAATCCAGCATTACAGCTAGCCATACTTAATGCCGGCACAAGTGGTTGCAGGAAGACGAAGAACAGAGCAGGGAAACACATACCCATTATGTGTGATTTGTTCTTCTGACAAGTCATCAAAAGTTAACCGAAGCGTACAACCATTTTTCTTTTCCATTGTTACAGCTGATGACAGTGGTGTGCATGCAACAGTGCCCGGGAAAGAGGGATTTGGGTCCCAGTGCATTCAAGTTTTAACAACGAGACCTAACGTCGAACGAACTGCCTTAATTGCAGACAATTTCAGCCGACTCGAGCAAGTACTATTATTCAGAAACGGCAAGTCTGAATTTCTTTTTTTGCTCGCAGTGCATAATGCTGTGATTGATTCTCTGGAAAAGCCATAACTTACAATGCACAATGCTGTTGTATTTGATTCTTTCGGAAGGGCACAACTTGCGATGCACAACGCTAAATTTGATTCTTTGAAAGAATTTCATTAAAATAGATTTGATCTTAGTGTGAACTGTAAAGAATTGTATGGAGATGGTTTTCATCCCTCAAAAAGACATCCCCTCATTTCTTACATGTCACCTAAATAGTCATTAAATTTTTTTAAAAAAATTGATAATATAGATTAATATGAAATATATCACTCCACAAACATGACCGAATTCGATTTTTACAAGTTACAACAAAAAAATGAATTAAACTAAAAATTTAGGTGACTGCAAAAAATGAGAGGATATCCTATCAAGGAATGAAAAACATTTTCCCTGTATAATGTTGTACTATTTGATTCTTTGAAAAGACTATACATAATTTAGGTAATTTTACTATCTTTAAGAAGTTATCGAGAGGTATCATATTTTTTACTAGCGTAAAATTTTGTACACCAAAATACTAAGTATCTCAAGATACCAAAAGTCATTTTTGATGTAAAATTAAAGTAACTCGAGCTAATTTGTCAAGAGCCGTAAAGTTTCTCATATAACTTGTAATGCACAATGTTGTATTTGATTATTTGAAAGAATTTCATATAGAATTTGATCGGCGTGTGAATTTCGGAAGTATTTTGCTGAGGAGGAAGGCTTTGCTGATAGTGATCGATGGTGGTGTTGGATTAGTTTGGAGTTTGGATCGGAGTAGCTTTGCTTACCAGGACGCCGGCGGTGGCGTTGTCGAGGCCGGTGCCGGCGGAGGCGAAGCAGACGCCGCGGGCGAAGTCGGCGATGCCGTAGGCCGGGTCGAGGTAGGCCGGGACGAGCGGCGGCAGGCCGAGGGACTCGGAGATGAAGTCCGGCGGGAGGCGGCCGTTGCCGAACCTCCCCGTGGCGCGCGCGCCGCCGGGCATGTCGCGCCCGTACGGCGGGAAGTCGCTCCGCAGCGGCGTCCCGATCTGGTTGTTGTTCCCTGTGTCCACCGTCGAGTCGCCGAACACGATCACCGCCGGCACCTGCGCCGACGCCGACGCCGCCTTCTTCGCCGCCGCGGTCCAGCCGCGGCTAACCGCGACGAGGAGTAGCAGCCGTAGCAGCAGCGGCGACGCCATTGCAGCTACGTACGTGTGTAAGCAAGCTAGCGCGCTGGTCGATCGGAGTCAGTGACACTGAGTGAGTGTGGTTTATTGTTGTCGAAATAAATAGAGGTGCGAGAGGTGAGCTGGTCACCGTCCAGTGTGCGACACTGTATCAACTCTTCAACAGTGCAATATGAATTCCCGCCGAAGTGACCGTAGCTTCACTGGATTTTGTTTGTTAGTGATTGAATCTATTCGCCCAAAAACGAGACGTTTGCGATGATTTGCACTTTTTAGCTAATTATTTTTTCAATGATAAATGATGTATCCTTAACAGCAAAATATTTATGATAATTTCGTCAATCTCAATATAACGTCGATTTATGATTAAGGAAGCTCCGGTGCTTACGAGTCCGTGAACGGTGAACACACATTTGGTTCTATGATTGCAGCGTGCGCATCGATTTGTGAGACTCACATACAGCAAAAAAAAGTTTGGAGAAAATTGTAAATTATGCGACTGAGTTCGAATGTGTTCAACCCCAATTTGCAACAAATAATATTTTAATTGTCTAAATTTGGCTCATGTTTGGAGGTCGATTCTGCTGTCTGACACACAATAATAGGCTCCCCAATTGTGTTGGGTGTGTTTGATGTTTTTGGCTCACGGTTCGATTTCTTCCCAGTTCACACACGGGAGCTGCTTATATAGCGGTAGAGTGTTTTGTGTGTATTTATAGAGGATGGGTGTGCATGCACGTGTATATGAATGAGATTTGTAATATATTTCTTTAGAAAATGGAATTGGTTCATGCACGAATTAACGTGGTGTTAACCGTTTTGCTAATTGCAACAAAGTGATGCTATTTTCTCCTCTGACCTATTATACATATTATCAATTTGTCACGGAACATTTGTCAAGCTTCTAAACAGTGTTGTTTTAAAAATGTTTTCTATAGTAGTATTTATTTTAAAAACTTTAATAGTTATTGCTTCATTTGTACCTCGAAATATTCTCACGAAATCAGATAGTCTACCATCTGTCATCTAATTAATCAGACAAAAAGAAGAGTTCTTTAAATGATTTAGAGAGAGAGAGAGAAAAAGTAATGTTTCATAGGACTTTTCAGTGCATTCTAAATTGTTCTATTTTCTTCCCACAAAGAAAAATCACATTTTGGGTAGTTGAGGAGAAGTCTACTCCATTGATGTCTACTACCCGTTTTCATATTATAAATCGTTTTAACCATTTTCTCAATCAACCTTCTATAGTTTTGACTAAATTTATAAAAAATATAGTAATATTTTCAACATAAAACAAAAAATCTATCAAAATATATTCAATGTCAAATTTCATAAAACTAATTTAATATTATAAATATTACTATATTTTTTTACAAACTTAATCAAACTTTTCAAAAAATTGATTTAGAAAAAATCAAAACAACCTATAAATGAAACGGATGGAGTACTTGCTTATCATCATCGTCGTGTTCGATGTATTGTTGAATTGTTTACAGCACGCAGCAGCAGCTTGCGTGGGCGCGTTCATAGGAAGACGTGGAGGGTGGTGTTCATCTTGGCGTCGGCGATGGCGCGGTGGAGGCGCTCCGTCGGGTGGATGGCATCCCAGAACGCGAACTTGCTCGCGTCGGCGCACGTCAGCGGGCTCCGCGCGCCGCACATGTACCCCATCTCGAACACCCCCGTCACGCCGCAGCACCCGGCCTTCACGTTCTCCAGCCCGTACGCCGCCGGCGCCGCCAGCACGGCGGCCACCGCCCCGTACACGTCGCCGTACACTATCCTCGCGCCGCCGCCGCCGCCGAGCTCCTCGTTGAGCCTCGCGATCACGTCCTGGAGCCCGGCGTTGAAGCGCTCGGCGACGGCGTTGTACTCCTCGGTGCACGCGCCGCCGGTGGCGCGCTCCAGCGGGAGGCAGCCCATGGGCGGGAGGCCGTTGAGGTCGACCTTGCGGGCGCCGAGAGCGTGCAGCTCGCGGACGAACGACTCGGCCACGCCGAGGAGGTAGTCGCCGTACGCCGCCGCCGTGGAGTACTCCGCCGCGTGGCCGCGCGCCACGGCGTAGTAGTTCTCGAGGAAGTCGTTGGTGCCCATGCTGACGATGTAGAGCGCCTCCGACAGCGTCGCCGCTGCCGCCGCGTCGTCCCCCCGGAAGCTACGAAGCCTCGCCGCGTACTCCTTGAAGTAGTCCAGCTCCTTCCACAGCGGCAGCACCGACTGCACGACGCAACCTCACAAATTACTCCATGGATGACAGCCGAACACCATGAAAGTGTAGCTAGCTACTCTTCTGCTCTAATGGAAGGCTTACGAAAAGATCGGAGGTGGCATTGTCGTAGCCGGCGCCGGCGGAGGCGAAGCAGGCTCCGGCGGCGAGGCTGCTCATGTTGACCGCCGGGTCGAGGTAGGCCGGGACGAGCGGCGGGAGCCCGAAAGCCTCGGAGATGAAGTCGACGGCGAGGCGGCCATTGGAGAACCTGCCTGTTGGCCGGCCATTTCCGCCGCCGCCGCCGGCGAGCTGGAGGTCGCGGCCGTAGGGAGCGAAGTCGCTCCTGACGAGCGTGGAGAGGTAGTTGTTGTTGCCCGTGTCAACCGTGGAGTCGCCGAACACGATGAGCGCCGGTACCTTGCCCTTGCCCGCCGCCGGCGGCTCGCCGGAGAGGACGACGACGACGACGACGGACAGGTGCAAGAAGGCGGCCGCCACCACAAGATCACGCCGCGAACACATGTTCTCGCGGCTCGCTGGTCGTGTCGTCCGTCGCGTGTAGGTTTTCTTGGCTCGCCATGAGTGGCTTTTGGAGAGGTCGGCGAGCTACCGGAGACCGGCCGGGGAAGAGAGGTGAAGCAAGCTAGTAGGTGATGGTTACCAGGTTCAGGCCAACTACTGACGGAGACTGCATTGGAAGCTTCCATTCCAGTTGTTCTTCGTCGCACTGTTTGAAGATTGCATTAATTAGGACGATTTCTTTAGGAAGTAATTTGACTAATTTCACGAGAATTCCGGAGGAATTTAACTGTAAAATGATCAAAAGGAAAAGATAGCCGCCAAACAGATAGTACTAATGAACAGAACATTTTTCTTATTTTTTTTTGAAAATTTAAAATTAACCATGTAACTTTTCATTTAGAATATAAACAACATTTTAGCCATGCCACACGCTCAAGACCCACGTCCAAATCCTTGCAAAAATAAAAAATTACTTTAAAACTATATTTAAAACATAAAATTTTCAACATTTCATCTTAAAATCATATTTTAAAAAGTTCAAAAATATCAAAAGAATTTGAGAATATCTTATTAATAACAAACGGGCTGAAACCTGAAAGTAATCTAAGGAGAAAGGTAAACAGGCCGAAACAAACGTGAGGCCCATACACACACCCAAGCCAGCTTATCCATCCTCTCGATTTCTCGAAGCTTCCAACTCCGGCGAAATCCCGAACCCTCCTCCTCCTCCTCCTCCTCGTGCTCCTCGTCGCCGGCGGCGATGCTCCCGCAGAGCCAGAGCAGCTCGCTGCAGCGGCTCAACCACGTCGAGCAGGTAATTCCTTCCTCCCCGAGATTTCCCCTCCTTTGGTTCTCTGTACCGTCTTCTTGGGGGGGGGGGGGGGGGGGGTTCACTGGATCTTGATCTTGATGCGGCGCGGGGGGATTTGCGCGTGCAGATGATAGTCCGGGCGGTGAATCTGGCCGGGACGGTTATGGAGGAGTTGGGGAACTCCACTGGGCCCCGCACCGATGGCGTCGCTGGCCACTGCCGCGAGTTCATGCTCGCCATCAAGGTACATCTTCACCTCCTCGCCCCAAGATCTGAATGCTTTCCTTGACCTTGCCGGCAAAACAACTAAGGGCCTGCTTGGATGTTTGGTGATCTTTTACACCTGCAAATTATTTCCACTGGTAATTTTTAGGGCCCCCAAAATAACCTTTGTATTACACCAGAATTTCTATCCCTTCTAAACCCTTGTTTGGGTATTATGGATGCTAGCAGCAGGTTACAGTATGAACAAAGAGCTAATTGAATACTTTTTCCTCAAGAAACATTGAACATTTATAAGGTTTGGTTTGTGTGGAATAATAATCAGAACTACCAGAATGAACCTGTCTTTGTTTCAAGATTTTTTTGTGATGATCATTCTGGAATTTGTTCTGTACAGAAAAAAAGATCTTGGTGAATTGTTCAGAGAAAAAATGTTCAATCTTGCCTTGAATTCATCCAATTACTATTGTTATTACCGAGAAATAAAAATTTACACATCTACCCAGAAATTACAAGAGCCACCTAAATCATCACAATTACACAACATTCCTGATAAAAAGAAATCAGCATGTTTTCCTTAAAAAAAATGAAAAACAGCTCGATGAGCAATCGAACTCAGAACAGCAACATCTACCCAGAAAGTACAAGAACCACAAAAAAAAGAAAGAAACATATTTCCTTCCACTGAATCTGAGCAACCAACAACAATATTCACCACGCTGACACACATCTCCTGCAAGAACTAGCAACCGCAAGAAGTCAAACAGATCGTTGGATCCTAGAACATAGGTGAACAGAGAGAACAGGTGAAGCCGTTTGGGTGGCACAATCTGATGCTGACTGGATTCTCTTCTCTCTCCCCCACCCCCCCTCCTCCTCCTCCTCCTCCTCCTCCTCCTGAAGCCAGGATAAGGCTGGTGGGTTCTGGGGAGCAAGGTTGTCGTTGTGGGCGATGGTGACTTCGGATCCAAGTGGATTGAAACCTTGGACGAGAGCACCATTGGAACAGGGAAGACGGGGCGGAGGTGTGGAGCGCTGCGAGGAAGGGAGAGACAAGGCGAGCTGCTGCCGTGGCAGGTTGGAGCGCTACGGCGGCAGGGCGGAGTGTTGCGAGCTAGAGGCGAGGCGAGCCCGACTTTTGTCGGATAAAAAGTGTGGGCTCCTGAGGCCACATTTTCTTTTTGGGTGGAATGGGCCTAATATGGAGGTAAATTTAGTTGGTTACAGCCCATCCAAGGACAACTTTTGTATTTACCCCTGAAAAAGATTTGGCTTGTATTTTACACTGGTATTGGGCCAAAAACCAGGCTTCCAATCAGGCCCTAAGAGGAAGAAGAGTGGTATTGGTAATTGTGGCAGAATCAAAACGGTGAGAAGAACCCACTGATACTTAACTAGAAGTCATCATGTTTCAGTGTGGCTATTTAGATTTTTGTGCTTGCTAGAAGCATCTCCATGGTGTAGTGCTGTGTCAGGCTGTTATTTGCATGCTTATGAATTCACCTCCATTATTTATGGAGGAACAACATACTCTCTGAAGTATCCTGCTGCTGCAGAATGCTAAACTAAAATGGCAAAATACTTAGTACTGTTGTGCGTTATACAATGGCACATCGTTCCCACCTTTTGTTTCATGAATTTATGGGGTGATGATTGACAGGGCAATAGTTTGAACAGGAATCAACTTAAATCTGATTTACCAAGAGGAGAATTACAGACATTTCACAGCCTTTTAAAAAAGAGGAGAATAATAGACATCTACTATTCCTGTATAGGTGTCACCATTAGCTTGGAGTATGTGAAGCCACATCATCAGAAATGCCACAGCCGTTGGATCGTTGTGCATCTTAGATATCAGCCATCGATACAATAGAAAGGCTTCACTCATGCATTAACTGTTGTCTCAATAAAACCGAAATTAATCCCCTTTATTCCTGATGTTGGTTTCACAATACATGATTAAGTATCGGCACTCTCTTAGTGCTCATAGAACCCGTCAAATAATCGCTCAATCTAAGCCAACTGCTCCCATTTCTCTAATTCAGCAATTTGAGCACAAAATCCATCTCCATTCAACTGCTTCTTTTATCTCATATCAACTTTAGAATTGTTGGTCTCGAACCATGTTTCATTTGTTGAGAGATAATAAAGTTGTTTATATTTAAAATAAAAGCTGCTGAGGCATAATTTGAGAGCATTTCTAAGATCGAGGTAATCTCTATCAATGATATTTTTATATTTCTAATGTTCTCACTGATTATGTCTAAGTAACTTTCACGCAGTTCATCACCATTTTTGTAAATATATTGTAGCACTCTATCAGCTTTTTCATCACCTCACATTTCATTCAAAGGTCACTTCTATAAAATTCCACAGCAATGCGTGGGATATTATCTAGTTTCACAGATTTTTGGTCCCAGCAGCTTCAAAAACAAAAACAAAAAAAAGTGTAGTGCCGTGCAACAATCACAACTGAGCCTTAGTTGTTAAGGGTGCCACCATACCAGTGAACTTTTCTCTGGCCCATCCAAGTTCTTTCTACTCTTCACCAACATACAAGTCAAATGTGTGAAATGACAATTGTATTGTTGTACATGTTCCTGCTCCTCCCTTTTCACTAACTTTGCATTTAAGACACAATATGCATTGTAAATCATACATGGTAGACTCATTTGTTATTATGTCTGGAGAAGGAAATTCAAACGACACTGCGTGAGGAAATCAAAAGTGCTTGCGAATATCGCCCATTTGAGAAGTGTGACTACAGTGCAAGGATTGCTAATGAGATTTGTTGCAAAAAGGTGGAATATGTGCTTGAGAAGTTGGATGCTATGCAAAAGAACATTGAGCAATGCACTACTACTAGTTAATTTATAACAAGTTATCTACCTACCTACTGGTGAGTGCTGATGCATCATGTGGCTTCCCCATTAGAATTCCTCATGCTCCATCTTATTGTAGACGCATCATGTGTTCCATTGTTCTAGGGGATGTATTGCTAATATGACAGTACTAGCCCTCAAGAAATGGTCGTACTGTTGCTGTATGTGGCATTTATTTGATGCATCAGAACATTTATTTCATACCGGTCCAAGTTTGAACTGTGCTCCACTTAGTTTAGGTTCTAAGTTTGTTATAGTATTGGCACCATTGTAACTGCAACTGGCAAATAGTTATAAGAACATTAGTTACTAGCAAAGGCAGCTTTTACAGTTTTAAACTCTAGATCTACATGACTTGCAATAGTGTATGTTGTATTGTTGGCAGATATCCCTTCTTTTTAACTCCCAGCACTGATCCGTATGTTTATGATCCATATGGGTCAACTATCTTTGAGCTTTAGTCTTGATGTTAGATACTCCTCCGTATAAGATGTTTTGACTTTTCCTAATCAAACTTTTTTAAGTTTGATCAAGTTTATTAGCAATATTTCTAACACACAAATATACTATCAAAATATATTTGATGTTAGATTTAATGAACTAGTTTGGTGTTGTAGATGTTAAATTTTTGTGTGAACTTGGTCAAACTTAAAAAAGTTTGACTAGAAAAAAAATCAAAGTGTCTTATAATATGAAACGGAGGGAGTACTATTTAGAAGGACAGCAGTTACCAAATTAGACTATTTTTTTAAGTAGATACCTAATAAACTATTTTTTAAAACTATGTGACTGTAATGTTATAATCTTTGTCATTTCATCTACATGGAGATCAACCTTGTTGTATGCCCCAGGTTGAATTGAGTTTTTTTTTTGTTTGCTCATCATATTTCTACTAATAGTATTCTGTGCATGTACTCGTATCCTTCAAGAATTGAGAGGTGTGTAATGTAAGTTTACACATGCTGTCTGTGTTTCTTTCAGGTTTAACAGTGGCACAAGTGTGACGGAGCGGTTTACTAAGGAACATGAGTGTCGGTGTAGCCAGTTAGCTTGCAAATGCACAAGGCATCATTGAACTATGAAATGTAATTTACATTCGGTTTACAGTGCTTTGGTTTAGGTGGTTGCACAGTTATAAACTGCATGTAACCACTTCAGTCTTGCAGAATCTGAAATGCAGCTGCTTGCTACTATTTGTTAAGATCTGGCATCGAATCTGAATCTCGTATTAAAGCAGTTCTTGTTGCGTGCTTCGTCTGTAGAATAAGGCTACGCTATTTATGTGTGATTTGCTAAACTTTGGGCGTTTATTTTTTAAAATTTATTTAGGTTGGACGCATGGTACTGAGGCAATGCCATCTCGGATTCCTTCATATACGAATCTAAAAGGTTGCTGATTTATGAAAAAACAGGCTCCTTTGAATTACCCGAAATTCCATAAATCTTTAAAAAGTCAGAAATGTGGTCGTTCATATCATTTTCCGGCGATTCTGTTCTCTCATATACATGTTCGAAAACATCTTCAGGATTCAAAATTTGATGGGCGAAATTAGGAAAGGACGTGCATTTGGGTATCCACTCCGGAACTAGTTGGGCCTAATACATGGCCTGTGGAAATTAGGTTATTCATCATAAAAAAAATCCAAAAATCGATTTCGTTTCTGTTTCATATTATAAGTCGTTTTGATTTTTTAATTAAATTTATAAAAAAATTAGTAAACATCTATAGCTCCAAATTAGTTTGTGTTAGAACTAACATTTAATATATTTTGGTAGAATGTTTGATTTGTATCAAAAATGTGTTATATTTTTTTATAAACTTGATCAAACTTAAAAAATTGACTATAAAAAAGTCAAAGCGATTTATGATATAAAACAGAGGTAATAATTTGTATTTGTAGATTTGTCTTAAAAGTCTTTCCATAACATTTTGTGGCATTTTTTTGTGACCGCAAGAGTCGCGTCTCTCGGTGTTTCTACAAGCACCGTACTGCAGCATTTACCTGCCGCAAATAATGTATAGTAATTTACTCCCATCACTGTTAAAAAAAGGAGAAGAGCATGGAGACGGTTCTGAACCTTTCACATAGATTTGTTTTTCTTATAGAGATTTGGCATTACATATAATAATATAGCTAAAAAAACGTAAAAAGGAACACAAAAGGCATTAGTATATATCATTTCAATCCATCTCTTGCTATCGAGAAAAAAAGAAAAAATCACAACCTGAAATGTTAAAACAGCATTTACGAAAAATCGTAAATCTGGATTATAGAAAAGAAAAAAAGAGAGAAGAAAACGTATTAAATTTATTCGAAGTATTTCCCTCCAAAATTCACAAATGAATTAGAGAGGATAAGACGCCAATCCTCTCTCTTTTGCCTTCACTATCCATCCCTTCCCTTCTTCCTCAGCCTCTCATCCAAACCTCCAAATTTTCCATTCCCAGCGAGAGAGAGAGAGAGAGAGAGAGCTAAACCTATCGAAGGCCACGGCCATGGCCGCTCCCGCCACCACGTCACTGCTGAGCACGCTGCTCCAGCTTCCCCTGGCCCCGTTCTCCGGGAGGAGGTCGGCGCCGTCCATGGTCCAGGTGGCCCCGCAGCGCGCGGCGACGGCGGTGGTTGCGGCGACCAAGGGGTACAATGTGCAGATCCTGGTGGACGAGAACGAGGGGGAGGAGTCCATCTTCCGGCGGTTCCGGCGGGAGGTGATGAGGGCCGGCGTGCTCCAGGAGATCAAGCGCCGCCGCCGCTACGAGAGCAAGAAGGACGAGCGCAAGCGCAAGGCCCGCGAGGCCGGCCGCCGCAACCGCCGCAGGTATTGGATACTGAAGATTGAGCTGAGATGATTCATGTCATCGATATCGTCTATGAAATGAAATGAAATACTTTTGTGAATTGTGGTGTTGGTGTTTTCATTAGTGATTCTTGAAATCGATATAAATTGCAGATAAAACTGTACTTGCATAGTTTGCATCAGCTGTTGATGGCAGGAGTTCATACTTCATACTAGTGGTGTATTTCTGTTCATAATTTGGTTGTTCAGTTCAGAATTTCAGACTGTTCAGAGTCAGTGTTTGCTGAAAGAAAAAAAAAGCAAGATAGAGTGCACTAGCACTGAGTCACTGACACAGGAGTAGAAACATCTAAATGGTGGTAGCACTGATGCAGAATTGTTTGCTTTGGGTCATTTCATTACTTCCTTAGGATTTTTGAATGATAACATTTTGATGGAGTTTGTCCAGCTTTGTGTAATTTTATCCTTAGGAAACACAAGCTGCGCAAATCCAATGATCTTCAGCTTTCAGACTGCGTTTGCATAGCTGAATGCGGCGTCGTAATGCGAAAAAACATCAAGGACATGGAATGTCTTTTGTTAACCTGACCTGTGTTTGTCGAAAATGTTGTGCAGGCGTATGATGGAGGAGCCTAGGTTCCCAGAAGAGGATGCTGATTCAGAGGCTGCGAGAAGGGCTCGTGACGACGAAAAGGACAACTGGGAGATTGACGGAATTCTGTGAGTGAAACAATGGAGTTCATAGCCATTCAGATGCAACATTTCGATGTTTTGGGTTATTATTTTTTTGGTCCGCAAAGCACAAACTATATGAGTTGTCGCCCTTCATTTCCTCTTCTATTGTACGGTTTGAATGTACTGAATCTTAGCTAATGCAGCATCCCTTTCTTTTACCTCTGTACCTTTTCCAGTTCGTTTGCAATACATTTTGCAAATATGAGCCTATAATTATAAAAGAGTAAATATTATACAATGTTATCCTATAGTTGAGTAAAAATGGAGAATTCATAATCCTACATGACCATTTATCTTCCTGTTACCCAGTGTTAAACCTGCCCAAATTATGCCCATTAAAAACAGAGAAGTTTTATGCCTTGAAAATTTTCACCAAAAGGAGCAGGAAACATGTATATATGCCTTAAAATGACTCAGCCAGAAGATCAACACAAACTATTCCCACCCCACAAATTATGTTCTTGCAGCAAAAAAAGATATCCACTCTGGAAGAACAAAACATGATCCAACAGTACAAGAGTACAACACCGGTTAACCGTCCAGCTTACAAGCAAATGAAGCAACTGTTTGCCAAACAATGGCGGTAAACATGTCTATATGTCCTTCCAAAAGTCACCTGGAATCAAAATGTATATAAATCCAGCCCTCTCAAGAAAGAGAGGCTTTCTGAATGGGATAACAACTGAATAGATCCTTGGACATTTCAGTCGTACAATTCTCGGTAAAATGCAGGCAACTGAAACGGGATCTGACTCCAGTATTTGATATCAAACCGAACAGAGGTCATGCCATTGTCAACAAACAAGCCTTCCACGATCTTGGCCAGGGGTTCATCATCCTCCATGCATATGATCTCAACAGTCTTAAGATGCTCACATGTAAACGATCTTTCTTTAAGCTGTTCACCAATGATATGTTCATATGGATGCGGATAATACTACATCAGATAAAAAAGAACTTGTAAGTTTTATCCCGAAAACACGTACTCGTGAGTAAAAAGTTTCAAATAAACAGGATCAGCATACATTTGGAGGAAATTATTTACCTTTTCGAGTTTCAGAGTAAGCTTTTCTAGTCTTGGTGAGCTCTGAAGGAAAATAATCAACACGTAGAAGTCTGAATCTAGGCACCATTGTCCGAGAGTCAGGCCGACAAGATTTATAAATTTCGGGCACAATTGAGGATTGTTTTTTATTCTCATCTGCACGATTTAAATGATTATTAGGAGGCCACAATACACCCATGCCAAATTATATACAAAACTTCCTCAAAGTCAGGTAGCTCCTACATATATATGCGAACTTATTTTCACTCTTTCCATGAAAGTCCGGTAACTAAAACTACTGAAAACACACTGTGGATCAACAATTGCTGAAGCAATCCACGAGGTAGCTGTGGGAATGCATGTTTTAACAATTGCTGAAGCATTTTCCAGAATTTAATATTAAAACATACATTTTTTGTATTTTTTTGCATATACATATACACATTTCTGAAATATTTTTTGAAATATACATTTCCTATGGGTTGGGGCCGCGCCATCGCGCTCGAAGACACGAAACAAACATGAGGAGCGGTCCAACGTATTGGTCGCGTGGGACGGACGCGGTCCAGCGGATTGGTCACGTGGACCGATGTGGTCCCGTGGATTGGTCACGTGGGGCCGTCCGTCTCCGTGTCGTGCCACCACGATGGCGTGCGCATGTTGCGCAGGATTGACGCGGTCGTGCCCGTTGGCTTTGCACCACCGCCCCTCCCGTTGGTTCGACCTTCAAGCTACTCCGACGATGCGGTGACGCGTCCCCTACCCGCGGGAATATATTTTTTCACGAATATCTATTATATACTATAAGTCCATAAAACTTTCTACTAACGTTTCTAAACCGTCACATGGTACTTCTATAAATGCTTTTAAACCATCACGTGACATTCTAAAATTATAGAACTTTCTAAAAATTCTGAGAAATATCAAAGTGTTGGTTTTTATTAATATATGATGGACCCATTATTTACAACCATTAGATAAATCCATCTTCCAACCCAGCCTGCACGTGGACGTACGTACGTATTCCGCCCCTCTTCCCTCAATATCTCATTCACGTCCTCTCTTCCTTCTATTCAGTCTCCTAATTTCATGCTATATTGGTTAGCTAAAAGAATTTAAGCAGCTATAACATCTAACATCTAAAATCATATATATATGATGCACGACTCACCGCTCCCTTCTTTTTTCTATGGTTTGTTAATATTTAATCCATGGTTTGTTATAGATAATAGATCGATATATATATTTAATGCTCAACTATTTTCTCACGGGAGACTGAACTGGCCGTGGAAAATCTGGACGCAAACATGTCCCATGCACCATGCATGCATATGAGGTTTTTAAACATAACATTCAATTTATGATATATGTTTCTTTTAAACAAATCAACAATTTGAGATCCATATATAAAGAAAACAGAATTGGGCATCTAATGACCTTTTAGCAGCTTAATTTCAACTTTCAAAATAAATATGTCACTTTTGGGTTATATTTTCTAACTTTGCATATCACTTAAACAATTATAAAAATGTATGAAAAAATAATGATATAGATTCTATCATTGTACATAACTTCCCAATAATGATAAAAGTAAAATGAGCCTAACTATAAGTAAGGTCCAAAAAAATTACTCCCCTGATCCTGAAATTATAGTAGGTCAAAATAACATTATTAGACATGTCATGAAAACTACTTTTATGCTTTTATGAATTCATATTTTTAACATCTACTTTTAATATATTGTAGGAAAAGACATGATAGATCTTAAATCAATCAATAAAACTTTTATTTAATTTTTCTAACTAAAAAACATTAAATTTGCAAAAAGAACATTATAACTATATGCACATGTACTCTCTCCCCTTGGATTCTCCCCTCCTAATTTTTAACTAACAACTTAATATAAAAACAATTGATAATTACAAAGCTAAATGATTATAATTCTTAAGTTATATCTAACTTTTAGTTGGGTTGAACTGTTGTTTTATATATAATTAAATAATTAACTAATTATCTATATTACTCGTGTTGCACTGTACGTCATTTGAACATACAATCCTATCTTTTCCATGGCAATCAAATAGCAGCAACATTGGAACAATATAAAAGAAAATTTATCAATAAGTATTATATCGTCTAAAATCACTCTACATCCTCTATAGCGCTCTTAAATCATCACGTGTTACATCTTAAAAATTAAAATTAAAAGGTCTCTTAGAAATTCAAAGGAAAAAAAACATCGGACCATCGGTTTCCACTTAAATCAGTGGATTCATTATTTTTAATCATTAGAGTTACTTTTAGATACGTCTTAAAAATTAGAAAAGATATTAGAAATTATGAGGAAGAACTAAAACATTGGATCATTGGTTTTTACTTAAATTATTTAGAAAAAATAGAAAAACAAACTCCCCTCCACCTCTCCCTCACCATCACATGTGCACAACATAACGCTGCACACCCCCTCCCCTCTTGGCTTAGGCTCTCCGCTTTCCCCTCCTCCCTCTACTTTTATAGCTATCAAACTAAAAAGGAAATAATCAATAATATGAATTTTAAGCTATACATCTGATTTCTAATCTAACTATTGGCCTATTCATAATTAAACTAACAATTTAAGATCCACAATGCATATATTTTAAACTTATAATGAGACTTCTATAAAATAAAATAGAAAATATCAATCCGTACTTAATTAAACCATTTTGAGAAAATCTAATAAATTGGTAAAATAAAATTGGTTCTTACTTTTCATTGAAACTAGAATAGTCATTGCATGTTCCATTTCCATAACCATTTTTAGTGCTAAGATTTTAAAGGACTTTAAGTCTATCTTATACTACGGCATTATAAGTATCTCTGTATATTACCGTATATATAAGCCATAGTACTAAGGTAGCGGTATATAGTTGGTTGAAAAGTTATATTTGTTACTACTAATTTAAGTTTTAGACTCATGTTGAGTAGTTTTCTTTTCTTTTTTTTAAAAAACACTATAGATCACATATATCATTTGGAAGCGAGGTCTACGATATGTATATCTCCTCTATTTTTATTAATCCATATGTAAGCATGTAACAAATTGCGTCAATATGATCCAAATAGAAGGAGGACTAACTTGATGGTACAAGTAAAACATATTTACTAGCCATAATAGTTCTTCAAGATTTATTAAAAAAAAGAGGCCCGTAAACATTCAATTAATAAAGAAAAAGCAATTGACTTTTAATTTACACTTAATTTGTTAGACATGTTTTTTTAAAAAAACTAAATCTACCTCATTTCTTGATAATGAAGAGATCATTGATAATTATTTATAAGGATGAATTAAATATTATATAGTCTAAAGCTATCACATAGTTTGAAAAAATTATCTAACCCTAGTTCTGATGCATATGAAGAAAATTTACGAAGAAATTATACTTTTAAAGCATAGCAAGTTTTATCCGATTGATATTTCGTTCATATAAGTTTCTCAAATACAATCTACAATACATGGCTGCGCGAATGCGCGAGCTACCTTTCTAGTTTCAAAAACATGTATATATATGCAAAATTATGAAAAAAAGTATATTTTAAAATTTAATTCTCATTTTCCATCTCTATGCCACCTTTTTATTTCTCACTTATATACGTTAGTAACGGCAACATTAGTAAAAAAAAAATCACCCAGAAGTCAGAGACAAGATGCATTTCCTATTACAACTGTTAAAGTGTTAAATACCAAGCTAGGCAAGATGGAATATGTAAGATCAATAATAAGCATTACCTTACACGCATAGTAATCGAGGTCCAAATTTCTAACACCAGAAAGGCTCCAGAGCAACTGGCGCATATCACTAGCATAAAATTCCATGAGAGGAAACAGGTCAACTGATGCCGTCACCAGCGACGCCATGTCGTCCAGTACAGGCACGAAGTTCTCAGGCTGGTGCATGATCAGAGAGGTAAGATTCGGTGCAGAAATGCAACTCTCGTGCAGAGTTGGGAACTGACATCCATACATGGTGAGAACCTCGAGTGATTCAGATGAGATCTCATCGTCGCCAATGATGCAGTCGTACAAGAGGAGAGCTTGCAGCGCTGGGCAGCCAATCTCCAGCTGCTTGAAGAAGCCTTGGTCCATGAACACATTCTTGAGAGTGATCCTACCCAAGTAGCATGATGTGAACACCGAGTGATCGAGGTGCAATTCGCACACATCCACGATGACCTTGAGGAATCTGGCTTGCTTCTGCAAGGCGTGGCTGATCCACCTGTTGGCGTCTGCCGAGTCGTTCTTGCGGTTGTTCGGGTTGGAAATGGTGTACCTGAGGTTGAAGGTGTGGATGGCGGCGGCGGGGTCGCGGTGATCGAGCAGCCGGTTGACGAACTTCTTGAACGCCGCCTCATTGTCCGGTGTCATGGCGGCGATCGGGGACATGCTGAGCTCGCCGTAGTTGGCGTTGATGCGGGGCACGGAGCGCCAGAGGTCGCGCCACCGCCGCGACAGCACGCACGTCCGCACGGCCTGGCGCGCGTTCAGGAAGGACATGATGCGGTGGAGGGCTCCCTCGGGGAGGTCGCTGAGCAAGTCCGCGCCGCTGGCGGCGTGCGGCGAGGCCCTGACCCGCCCGCGCTTGCGGCGCGGGGGGCCGCCCTTCATGGCGGCCGACGATGACGCAAAGGCGTTTCGTCGAGGTGGTGCGCTGCAGAAATGTGAAGGAGTAAGAATAAGTGAGAGAAAGCCATGATTCCTAGCAAGCCATGGTTCGACTAGGAGGACTAGAGAATTGAGATAGCACGACAATATCAAAGATGGAAATGTTGGGTGAAATATAAATGGGGTTTGTATATTTGCTGCTTGCCTATTTTCATCTCTACCAGTAATTGTTGGACGGCTGAGATCGCTTCGAGATTTGTGCACATGTAAAACCCTAAGCACCTTGTCCTCCTCCCAACTGAATCCCCACCCCCCAAGCACATGCGCCGCCGCCCCTTGCCTCACCGGCACAATGTCCTTCTGTTGTCGGTCTTTCCCTTCTACCGTCATCACCAATACCTCAATGTCTCATCTTCCTCAAGTCCGGTGAGTTTCTCCACCCCGCCTCTCCTCCCAAGTCTCTAGTGCCTCATGCCTTTAAATATATAGTTGTCACACATCTGCCTCCGCCTCCTAACCACTTCGACAAGTAGTCCCCATCGTCAACGTAGGTCCACCAACCTCCTCTTCTACCATGGCCAAGGCGAGGCGACATCGTGGCCTTGTTGCCCCACCACGTCCACCAACCACCACCTAGCTTCACATCCCAAGATCACCCTCTAGGTCCCAAAGCCACTAAGTTTTCCTTCAATCTCCTCCCTTTTCCTACCCCTACCTTGATTCCTAATCCGACCACCTCGCCGGAGGAGGTGTTTCCAGAGATTGAAGACACCTTCGACTAAGATCTTTCAAGATCTTAACTAATTGATTAGCAAAATATGAGATTTGAAGAGGGAAGAAGTAACAAGATGAAGAGCATACCTTGTGCGAGCCGTGCCTGAGTCTCACATCAAGCGTCGAGTCCCTAGCCCCCTAGGGCCTGTTTTAAGGAGGAAATTACAAGAACCTTGATCCTTCTCCAATTTGAGGACATGGTTTCATGGTTTGAATGCGTCTTATACGAATCTCAAAGCAATCACCCATATCTTACCCTCAATCTTTCTTTACTCTCATCTCTAATTGACAAGGAAATCCAACGAGTCTGGCATGATGATAAGCCCCCCTCACACCAGACAAGGAAGGATGGTTTGGCTTGATGGCGAGATTGGCATTTATGGCTGATATTATGATACTAATAATTGTACATGTGCAACGCATTTCCGCATATCGTACCACATTCCATATATAATGAGATTGCTAAGTAAAAAATTAGCAAATAGATAAATATTACCTCTGCTTTGAAATATATTACGTTATTGACTTTTATGCCTGACATTTGATTAATCGTCTTATTAAAAAAACTACGTAAATATCACCTACTTTGATTTGACTGTATTACCAGTAAAATAAGTTTAAGTGTGACTATTTTTTTATATTTGTATTAAATTTTTAATAAGACGAATAACAAAACTTAACATCTAAAAGTCAACGACGCCATATATTTAAAAATGGATCATGGAGTAACATAAGTTCCCGTGTAACCTTTATAAATGTAAACTTCGTGACCGCTTCATTAGAGCGACTAAAGTACAAATTAGCAAGAAATAAAGAAGTGCTTGCATACGACATTAACTATAGTGTGACACTGGCTTTTTTGCAAGAACATACTACTCCATCCCGATTTGATCATCGTCTTAGATTTTTGAGGTCTTCCCAATTTAATCATGGCCTTAGATTTATTTGTGCAGAGCAAATGATATCGTTACATGTCTCTTCATTTATATGTGTAGGAGTAAATAACAATGTTGCATGTCTGTTTGTTTATCTATGTAGGAGTAAATAATATCGTTGTATGCTGCATGCATACCCAACACAACACCTTGATTGATGAGATCTAATTTTAGAAGGAATTTTTTGCCTTAGTCTTGACATTATTTACAAATATGACGATCAAATCGGAATGGGGGAATAGTATTTCTAATTTCAGAAGGAAGGAGGTTTTCTTGCCTTGGTTTGACGCTATTTACGAATATGATGATCAAATTGAAATGGAGGGAGTAGCATTTCTAATTTCAGGGAGGGAGGTTTTTTTATCTTGGTCTTGACGCTATTTATGAATATGACAATCAAATCAGGAATAGTATTTTTGTGATAGATATCTTAACACCATCATTATCAAGAGAGAGTAGTATTTTTGGTGATAGATATCTTAACACCATCATTATCATTGGACAATCGTCTATAGGAATCAAATCATTGGTTTATACGAATCTATTTGAGATTCCTACACAGACGACATGTTACGTGAATTATCTTTATGTTATCTTGATATGAAGTATGCGCTGTAAACTACTTGGAATAGTTTTCGGATGAGAAATTACAACTTCTAACTCTATACCTCCCAGTATTTTTGACACAAGATTATTAAGCAATGAGTATATCCTAGAGATTTTCACTATAGCAGAATCATTTGTTCTTGATTTTTATTTTTGAGAGGGTATTATTAATCTTGATTGACAATGTAAATTAAGTATATTCTCCTCAACACTCGGTCCCAATGTAACTGCGAAGACGGAGCTCAGCCACACACATGGCGCAACGGCCGCAACACCGACCAACCCTTGCCATGCCTAAGTCCGGCACTCCATCGCCGCCTTTTATATCCGCCGCGCCACCGCCTCTCGCCGTCGTCGTGTCGTGTTCGATCGATCGTGCGCGCATTGACATCTCCGAGGAAGCTAGCCTAGCTAAGCTGGTGTTGGGTTTGCACCGTGCAAAGGCCATGGCAGCGTCGACGCGCGTGTGGCTGCTCGCCGCGGTGCTCGTGGCGTGCGCGATTGCCGTCCGCTCGGCCGCCGCCGGCGCCGCCGAGGAGGACGCCACTGCGCCGGCACCGGCGAAGGGGTTCGGGTGCAACCCGCTGACGGACAAGACGTGCCGGCCCGGTGACCACCACGCGCCGGAAAACCAGGAGGAGGAAGGGGGATTCGGCGTCAGGCTGCCGTCCATGCCGTCTCTTCCGGGAGACGACGGCGACGACGACGAGCTGCCGTCGTTCGACACCCACATGACCATCCTCGGCCACTGAGAAGGCGAAGGGAGGAAGAAGAGAGAGACCGCATGCATGCGTGTGGCTGCCATGGCTGCATCATCATCTTCTTGGCTGTCCAAACTGACTACTAGCTCTGTTGATCGGTTCTTGCATTTGCATTGCTTGCTGTATCGAGAAGAGGGGGAAAAAGGTTGAAAACAAGATGAAAAAAGGCTTTTGTCACGTAGAATTGTTGCTAGAGTGCGATTCTCCCAGCTGATATCTCCAAAATCCAAATGTTGTTGTGTTAATATATCGGTATTGTTCAATCTTCAAAGTTCATCTCCTTCATGAAAGCAGAGGATATGCCTTCCTCTGTTCAGTCCATCTGCCCCAAATCCCACAGGCTTGTCGATGGCCGATCGGGCCGTGCTCCCGTGCCTCTCTGTGCCCGCGTCTCTCACAATGCAGCCATGAAATCGCGATGCATGTTCATGCTGGATTGAGCCCTTCCCGTTCTCATCCGATTTCGCTCTCTGCAACTCCAGCGGCGGAGCGCCACGAATTCGCCGGAGGCCGTCGCCGGAGATGAACGTTGAAGGATTGTGCATAGACGTCGTAGCGTCTGTAATGCGAATCCTATGGAAGGCCGATTCGGCCATCGTCGCCGGCGACGTGGCGGCGCGAGCAGATGGCGGGGCAGCGCGAACGGCGAGAGGGAGGGACGTGCGGCCGCGGCGGCGCCGTCGGCTCCTCAGCGTCGTTCGATTAAGATTGTGTGGCTCAGATAAAACGAAGCGAAACAGTAGCCTCAGGCCCTCAGCCCAATCAATGTGCACAGCTACTAGCCCAACCTACGAAGGCCCACAAAAACTTGGACCGCTACCAGTCTTGGCGACCCAAATCAAGCCCACCAAAATTTGGACCACTACCATTGGCAGCGACCCAAGTCCAGCCCACTAAGTTTGGATCGCTGCCAATGGCGGAATAAGTCCACTTGTCGACTCTCATCTTTACGTCGAGTTTAATTGACATCTGCAACACCAGAAATCTTCACCCCTTTCATCTTGACGAAACCGTTCAAATTAAGTCTCATGATAGTATAGATGGATGTTTTTATTAACATGACATCCTATTCAGAAAAAACAAAATAAAAAACATAATATCCTAGTCAGAAAGAAAAACATATAGGTCCCACATGTAAGTGGCCACCTCATCTTCCACTCTTTCCTTGTCTTGCTTTCTCCATTCTCCAGAGCCGGAGTCAGGGGGACAACGAGTGCGGCAGCCGTTGCACGAGAGAGACAGCGAACGAGCCGACGTCAAGGAGAGCGGTTGCCGTAGCTTGGGATACAGCGAGCACGACCACCACAGTGTAGGGGAGACGGCGAGCAAGTCGGCATCGAGGAGAGCAGCCGCTGCGGCAGATCCATGGCCATCTGCCTCGAGGAGTTACCATTTTCCGTCGTAGACGGCGACCGGTGGAAGGAGCAATGGGAGAGGGAGATGCAATAGAGGAGTTGGCCACAATGGCGATGACGCCCAGACCTGGCCTCCTCCCGGCCTCCTCGAGCTATGGCGCCCAGGCGCATGTCCTCCCAGCGGCGGCGGCGGCGCCTAGGCGCCTGGCCTGAGGACGTTGCGCATCTCGGCCATCGGTGCGTAGCATAGCAGGGGAGGGCGTGTCCGACCGTGTTCTCTGCTTCCACGAGGATCCTCGTGTGGTACTCACGCCGGTGGCCCACGAGGCCGCGTGCTGTAGCCATTCCTGTCCCGCTGCCTGGAGCCGTCCCCAATTTTTGGCTCACAGCTGTCACTGCATATGTCGCAACCGTCGCCCTCGCCACAAGGTCGGTTGTTGCCGCATCTTCGAGCACAAGCACCCCGCCCTCCCCGCTCCGCCTTCCTCACACGGAGCCCGGTGAGCTAGAGCTCGGAGGGGCTCGCCGGCCGCCTCCCTCGCATGAAGGCCAGGCGAGCTTGAGCATTGATGGGCTCGCCCACCGCCTCCCTCGCGCTGCGTCGGCCGTTCTCGCTGTCTCTCCCAAGTTGCGGCGACCGCGCTCGCGCGTCTCCCTGACCCCACCTCTGGATCTCCTGTTCATCTCGCCTCTCGCTGCTTCTGCCCAGCGTAGACGACGAGGTTGGGCTCGGATGACTCTCTCGCCGTCTCCCTGAATGCGAAGAAAGGAAGGAGAGTAGAGAAAGCGAGACAAAG
This sequence comes from Oryza officinalis, assembly GCA_008326285.1. Taxonomy (NCBI): domain Eukaryota; kingdom Viridiplantae; phylum Streptophyta; class Magnoliopsida; order Poales; family Poaceae; genus Oryza; species Oryza officinalis. Next base: position 8,020,916 of record BDMV01000002.1, on the reverse strand, counting down.
GAAAGAGAGGGAGAGGAGGTGGCCACTTATACGTGGGCCTCATATGTTTTTTTAATTTTTATTTTGCTAACTAGGATGTCATGTCAGCGAAAACATCTATCCATATTGCCATGAAACCTGATTTGAACGATTTTGTCAAGATGAAAGGATGACGATTTTTACTATTGTGATTTAGGGATACAAATTAATTAAATTTGACGTAAATATGAGGGATGGCAAGTTGACTTATTCCACCAATGATAGCGCCCGATTAGGCCCATATGGGAGCTCAGAAACGGCCCAAAATCTCTCTCTCCGTCTCGTCGGGCCAGCTCACGCAACCCCAGAAACGGCACGACATTCATCCCCCTCCAACGGCTACCGCTGCTTCCAACGCAGCGCCGCCGCACGCGGCCTCCTCCTCCTCAACAAGACGACAACCCAACCGCCTCCTCTCCAAACAAATCAATCGAGGGAACGATCTCTCGCTCCTCGCTCCAGCCGCCGCTGCTCCTCCTCCGATCGGTGGAGCAGCAGCCTGATGTACATACAATTTCTTGATTTCTTTTTCTTTCTTTTTTTTCGAAGAGAAATTTCTTGATTTCTTGATAGGTGGATTTATTCATATTGTTGGAGGAGCTGATAGGTGGATTTATTCATATTGTTGGAGGAGCAGGCAGGGCGAGGCGGGTCTCGATCGGTGGAGGGGAAAAGATTTCTCCTCCAGTTTCCCTTTGGTTTTGATACTGGAGGAGGTCGCTGCTGCTTCTTCCCCGAGGATTGGAGCCGTAGATTTCGTGTGGTTCTTGCGGCCCACCGCTTTCTTGATTTCTTGGCTTGTCGGCCTCCGCCGATGCTGCGGGATGCCGGGCAGCTTCCGCTCGCCGTCCCCCGACGCCGCCGGCGACATTGAGAGCGCCCTCGACGACTTCGCCCGCGCCGACGCCGACTGCATCGCCGCCGCGCTCGCCTGCGGCCGCACCAGCTTCTCCTACCGCCGCCTCCCCGAGCCGCGCCGCCTCCGCCTCACCGTCCGCAAGCTCGACGACTCCTACTTCGGTACGAAATCGCTCTCTTCCTCGCCTGCCTCCATGGCTCCATGCCACGGATTCCGATTGGGTTTGTCGCCTGACGCGTGCTGTGGTGTTCTTGCTGCTTGGATAGATGTGCAAATCGCGAGGTCCGCCGCGGTGTGGGAGCTCAAGGCGGCCATCGAGGACGTGTTCGCCGCGCTCTACGATGACACGGACAAGGCCATCTCTTGGTACGGCGCATGCACATCAATCTTGATTTGCAATGTACCAACAAAGGCGGCGAAAACAATTCATTTCCCCTCTTTGCATTACATTGTGAATTTCTGATACCCATTTTGAGGGCTATAGTTTCCTATCATGATTTGTGAAAATTATTTCGCTGGTTACTGAGATTTTTTTGGTTTGTGTGTTGGGTTAATTAATATATTGGTAACTAAGCATTGTTTTGCTTGTTTTAGGCAGCACGTGTGGAGTCACTTTTGCTTATGTTTCAAGGACGAGAAACTGACGGATGACAAGGCAACATTGCGTGCATTTGGCATAAGAGATGGTGATGAGGTATATGCACGGACTCTATTTGTGATTGGCTCATGGAAGAGTCTTTAGTGCCGTCTAATTCCCCACTTTTTCTTGAATATGCGTCATGTTTATGCAATTGTGGCACAGTAGTACACGATTGCTTGCCATATCATGCACAAGATATGCCTATGATATTAGGCAATTTTCAGAAATAGACACTATTGCGTGTGGGTAAGCTCTCAAGTCAAGTACCATTGATTTGTGTGAGTTCCAGACCTTCCGGTTGACTTTTCATGATGTCATTAGTGGTATTGTTTCAATTTTCAGAAATAGGGTAAGAGCAAATCTAGTTCAGCAAAATCCAGCACTAATTTTGATCTCTTCTATTCCTTGGTCTTAGAGATTTAGGTGGTTACCAATATCTTGCATGGTCTGCTTTGTGTAAAGAACGACTAAACTAAGAAAAAGATCCACTCTTACAGCTCGCATGGGTTTGACTGGATAACCACATTCAAGCATGCATATCCACTACTTACATCTGTTTGAGTCTTAAGAAATCCTTTGTAAATTGAGTCATGATTCTAAATAACTCTCC
>BDMV01000002.1:7933761-8018776 GCA_008326285.1 Oryza officinalis | reverse complement strand
TTATGTGCAGCTTCATTTTGCCCAGCATCTTTCTGTTGAATACAGACCCTGCAAGTCCCTTTCCCTCAGAAGGTACCCTGAGCTTCAAACGCCCCTGAGGGCTTTTCGTCTATTTGATCTACATCTTCCATTTTGTACAACTTTATTGGATGTTCAGAATTGGTGACATTCCTATTGATTTCTTATGTTAGGTCAAGGACTTCATTGGATGATTTCAGTGCTAGGTCAAGGACTTTGTTGGACGAGCTCGGCGAAGATGGTGGTGATAAGGTTAGCGACGCGAGGCATTCTACTAGTGTTTTGGAGGAAGGACTATATGTTTATCAGTACGATGAGGAGCGCATGGAAGAGGGTCGCAAGAAGGGAGGCTTCTTTAGCGGTTGGTTCTCCTATTCTAGATTGAGGGGCAACAGTAGGACACATTCAGAGGATGCCATCCAATCCTCCTGCGAAAAGAGAGATACTCGAACTCGGCCAAAGCTGGGGGAATGGTTGTCTTCCAAAAAAAACTAAAGGCACATGGCAATCTAGATTGCCAACTGTATCTCACACGTGTTGCTTTATTCTTCTGAAATGAAAATCGAAATTACATTCTTGTCAGCATGATATGAATGCATCTTACTTCAACACGATGAGAAGTGGTTCCTGGCACAACTTGGGATAGACCTTTTAACATAGTCAATATCAGAGTTTTCTCTGTATATATATACGCATGTGTTCTGTCTGACTCTTGTGCAGCTGTGCTTCGTTAAAGAAAAAAATGACAAGTCCTACTATGTGGTGCAACCGTGCAATGAGATATTTCTCCTCGCTACTGAATCTTTCGTTGCATAAGAGATAAGAGGCATGCTTGATGCCTAACAGATTTTCACAGAACATTTAGTGTGTCAAAAGATCAGTATTCAGTAAACTGTCAAAAGATCAGTATTCAGTAAACTGTCAAAAGATTCTAGCTTAGCTAATACTTTACTATCTTCAGATGAATTCTCTCAAATTTTGATGCTTTACAACTTACAATTCATTATCCTTCTACACATGGGATGAACCCAAGACAACTTGGGCCCAAAAAAAAAAACCATACTAGAATGAACAAATTAAACAGCACCAGCTAGCTGAAGAAGACTAGAAGCTAACTGAGAAGATCTTGATTATGAGATGCAGGGCTATGTCTCCAAAACACAAGACTACTAATGCCCAGGGCCTCGTGGACTCGGGCCGGCCCTGGCGACGGCGAACGCCGGCAACCTCCCCACCGAGAAACCGCCGCCGCCGTGATCATGCAACGGCCTCGAGCACTCCACCGCCGTGCAAAGAAGCAACAACACCACCGCAACCACCACAAGAACAGCCAGCTGCGTCGCCGCCGCCGCCGACGATGACGACGACCGGAACCCCATCCCCAACTCCGCCGCGCTGCCAAGAACACTCGAGCAAGCTAGCTAAGCCTGAAGACGATGAAGCTCGCGGTCGTCGTAGTGATTGGCAGAGGTGGCCATGGCTGGGAGGAAGAAGAAGATGATGTGTATAAATGGAGGAGGAGACGTGCGCGCGAAGGACGTTGAATTGAACGCGCGGACTTTGGATGGACAGACGGAAAGCGGAGAGAAGAGAGGAGGGGAGTTGACAAAATGGATGGAGGAAAGTGGTGAATTAGGCTTGATCTCGTTAGGCTGCAACCACCTTCTTCAGATTCTGAACCAAAATCTTCTTCTTCCCTCTCCTTTTTCCTCCTCTTCTTTCTTTCTTGCTGATGTTGCATTTACACTTCCTGTTTGACCCCCAGTGCAGTGCAATGCATGACTAGTTTGGAAGTCTGGTGTTTTAATTTGATTTATTTAACATGATGCAAATCTGCATGCAGTTGGTGCTGGTCTGAATATTTTGTGCTGGATATGACAAATTCTGAGGTTTTCTTGGGTGCTTTGATAATTTAATAGAGGAAAACTAAATGTAGGTGTAAATGGTGTTGCAGTATGTTCAAAGTTTAATATTATGTGGCCAATGGAATTCGGAGTGGTGCGTGGCTTCTAAATTGCAAAGGTAAATTAAATTGGAGTACCACCTACTCAAAGTAAATTCAGCAGTGGTGTTTTCTTTGCTAGTTAGCAAAGCACGCACTAAATTCGTCGTCGGTAATAATCACCGGGAAGTGCGCTTTCAAACGCTTTCTGTTACATATTTGAATGGAATTCCGTTCATTATTCATTCAAACCGTTGAATGCTGAATCTTTTACCAAAGGCGTCCATACTGGTTGCTGCTATCCCCATTCGGTCATTTATACTACATAGTTTTCAGCTCCTTTTCTTTTCCTATCCTCCCGTCAGATTTATCTTAGATCTCGTCACTCGTCAGACGATCAATTGTCATGCAACCTTTTGGAAATTTTTCCCGCAATGTTATTCCTTTCTTGTGCCACGTTAGTTGCCGCTGTTTAGCAAGGTAGGAACCCTCATAATCTGAGTCCTCAAAAAATGTAAGTCTGATAATTTATCCTGTCAAACAAATCGATACCAGTGCCCTCATTCCTTGCATTTTGTTTGGAAGTTCCTGCTATATTGGTCCCTTCGAACCTCAGTCCGATGAAAATTAAATAAAAGCACATAAAATGAGTAAGCCATTACCATATGATTAATTGAGTTTTGCTATCTTCGTCTCAAAATATAAGAGATTTTGAGTGCATGTGACATATCACAGTACTGAATTGTAGTACTAGAATATGTCATATCTATCCAAAATCACTTATATTTTGGGAAAAAAAAGTAATTATTATAAACTTAAAAAATATTTATTTGATATTTCTTCCGTTTCATATTATAAGTTGTTTGACTTTTTTCTTAATCAAAATTTTTTAGATTTGACCAAGTTTATAAAAAAACTAGCAACATCTATGTCATCAAACTAGTTTTATTAAATTTAACATTGAATATATTTTGATATAATATTTATTTTGTATTAAAAATATTATTACATTTTGTTACAAACTTGATCAAACTTTAAGAAGTTTGAACCTTATAATTTAACAGTAAAAAACATGTTAACGAAAACCAAAATATAATTTGTATGTTAATTACTACCTTCGTCTTTTAATATATGACATCATTGATTTTTTGACAAACGTTTAATCATTCGTTTTATTCAAAATTTTTATGCAAATATTAAAAAAATTTAATATAATTAAATCACCCTCCGGCCTTTTATATATATATATATATAATTAAATCATATATATATATATATATATATATATATATATATATATATATATATATATATATATATATATACCGTTAACCTTCTTAACAAATATTTCACTATTTATTTTATTCAAAAAATTATATAATTATCATTTATTTTATTGTGACTTGATTTATCTTCAAATGTTTTTAAGCATGATATAATTTTATATATATATATATATATATATATATATATATATATATATATATATATATATATATATATATATATATATATATATATATATATATATATATATAATATATATATATATATATATATATATATATATATATATAAAAGGCCGGAGGGAGTAGAAACGAAGGGGCATGTGTGAAGCAGCCGGACGGCTCAGGCGCTCAGCGGCATGCGGGTGAAGTGCTAGGCGGCGGCCGACCACGCGGGCGCGTATATGCGCGCGCACTGTTTGCAGCTACACTTGCCGCACACGCGCACCGTACGAAATCAAATCAGGTGTTGCATTTGCACGCGGCGGCGACGATACCGACACCCGTGCGCGCTGGCCGGCCGACCGACCGACCATGCACCGGGGGAGAGCCAAATCTGCCAAAGATCAGTAGAGATCACTGTGTGTTGTCATGTTGATGCATGGAGTATGGAAAGCATCTGCAATTTGCCGCTGGAAAAAGAAGGGATCGAAAAGGCTCCTGTGGATTTTTTATTTTAAAAATTGCTGGTGCGTTGTTACGGAAAGAAAAGACAAAAAAAAAAGTTAAGAAAAAATTATATCATGTAATTTATTAAAATACAAATTTTCCGAAATACTTGGGTATTTTTAAATAGGTAGGTGTAGAATTAAATTAATTTACCAGTAAAGTAAAATAAGTGTGAGAAATAAAATTACATGGCTGAAATTTAATTTTGTTAAATTAACCATGATTAATTACACTATCTGAAATTTTCTCGAAATTTTCATAGGTTAATTGCTAATTTTAATAATACAAACACCATTTCAATGTTTATTTAAATAAAAATATAAATAAAATTTCTCATTTCTCTTTGGGCCAGATTCAGCCCAAGCTCAATCCGCAGCCCCTTCTTCTCTCCTCTGCTTCAGCCCACAAGCACAGATTCAACCCAGCAAACAACCGAAAGTCTAATATACCTTCTCTTCTGGCCCGCTTTCCTACTTTCTTTTCTCTGTCTCAGCCTGCGAGCACACTTCTAAAAGTCTAATTTATCTACCTGACGGACGAAAAAAAATAACAACATACTACAAATTTTTTAATTAGGTATATATAGATATTATTTTTTTTTTGCATGCCGCGCGTAGGTTTGGTAGGTAAAAGTTACATACAGGTTCTGTTGTGCCGCTCGTGAGGAGACGAGGAAGGTGTTGTTGTTGACCTTTTTAGTGATAGATTGTGCGTGTCGTCGTCGTGTCACAAAAATTCCTCCCTCCGATGTGCAGGGCATTTGACCGCTGGGGTGTCTTGACGCCGCCGGTGACGTGCCTCACTTCCTCAATCCTCGTGCTACTTTCGTCCTTTCTTTTGTGTGTTCGGTAGGTTTTACGTCACTCCATTCTTTTACATTTTGATTTTTTTTAAAACTTATTTTTCAAATAACTTGTTTCAGGATGAACATTTTTCGCGTCTATAAAATCATTGGCATTTTATAAAATAAGACATTAATGTGAAGGGATTGACACCAAAGACGTATTTATAAAAAAAATAAAAATAACTTATTTATAATAAAATATATTTACAAATAGGTTCTTGACACCAGTGTTATTGGCACCGATAATTTATTTGTAAGAAAAATATTTACACTTTTATCCTTTTTAATTTATTTCTACAAATAGGTCATTGGCGTTGACCCCTTCATATCAATGACTTTGGGTTGTTTGGTTGGTTGACCTAATTGACTTGCCTGAGAAAAATTCATACTTGTGTGGTAGAAAAGCTGGTGTTAAATTGTGCCTGGCCAGGCATGTCTAATGTTTCATTGTTTGGTTAAAAACCCACGCCTGAGTGAATGTATTCTATATAAACATTATGCTTGCTTGAGTGAGATGTTGACAGGTGTTAGCAGTAGTCACATCATAAATAATCAATGGGACATCATAAATAATCAATGGGGGAGGATCAGACACATACCCACGCCTGACTCAGGCGTTCATTTTTTATGGCCTGAGTCCGACAACCTTGCCTGAGCATGGACACCATTCAGGAAAGCAACCAAACACTACTACTTGTTGCTCCGGCTGGCTTTAGGCCAGACAAATACTCACTAGGGTAACAACCAAACACACTCTTAGCTTCCCGGGGACTGGGGGATGGTACTAATGTCATTGGCATCATCATATTAGACCATGGCGTCAATGACGTTGACGTCATAAAAAGATTCATTTCTGAAATAAGTTTTCTAAAATATATTTGTAAAATAAGTTGTCAAAAAGGTATGAAATGTAAAAAAATAGTTTTACATCACCTTTCAGTCTCTTCCTAACCTGCGCCAGCGTGAGTGCGTGCCAAAAAAAGAAGATCGTATGATTTGTGCCTTGAAGGAAGGTAGACCCAAATTGATTTTAAAGATTCAAAATTTTTTTTTTGAATGAACCATATCAAACAGGTGCGAGGTTTTATATTAATATAGCAGAAAAAAATTACAAAATTATAACCCTAGAAGGCTACAATCAGAAAAAAAAAAAACACACCACCACAAAACTGACGACTCCCAACCACTCGCTTGAGAAAAGAAACTGGCATCAAACCGACCACCGCTATGCGTGACCGGTTGCCACAGCTCCAAAACAAGGCATAGGCGCACTGCCCTACCTCAACTTCAAACTACTAGCCACCAATGACGAACTTTCAGTTGTACCTGTAGAAAGGGATTGACGAGGGAAAAGATGAAACAGAAGATCCACTCGTCCCACGCGCAACCCTAATAACGACTTCCAAAAAGATCGCCGAAGGTCGAAGACAAAATGGAGCTAAGAAGAGACAGAAACAGGACGTCGACAACGCCTCCAGAGAGGTCACGACACTAGAGCGTCGCCGCCGTCCATTCAAGCGATTGAACCCGGTTTTCACTCGGAACGTCCCGCCAAAGAGAGAAAGAAGAGAGGCTTCACGACAAAGCCCCCAAGAAGAATGCGACGCCCAAAGACGCCACCATTGCCACCAGAAGAGGACCTCGGCTTTCTCCTGTAGCCTCCCATCCCTCCCCAACGCCGCAACCCTAGCACCCCCACCAAACAGCCTTCGCCAACACGTGAACTCCACCACACCAGCGCCCTTCCGCCGGCCAGGGCACACCTTTCACCGGACATCAAAGGGGTCTCCGGCTCCTACCGCCACTGTGCCGACGCCCCTCTGTCGGAACCTCCGCAGTATCAACTCCCCCGCATACCAGCCTCCCACCTCTACACGGCAGCGCCACCTGCGCTCCATGCCATCAAGAGCCTTGTTGCAGGGCAAGGAACCACCAGGCACCCCGCGTGAGGGTGTCCCCGCTCGTCGTCAATGTCGTCGGCCGCGCTCGCCGTCAATGTCGCTGGCCACCGTGTCGTCGTCGCAGGACCCGAATGCCGCGCCCCATCGAGCCACCGCACCATCTTCGTGCGGCCCCACTGACCCGCACGGCCGCCCTCCGGCCGGATATGGCAGAGAGGCGCCAGATCCAGCCGCATCCTTCCCTTCGGCTGCACGGGAGCCACCGGCGTCGCCCCACTAGGCTTCTTTGCACGCGGTCTCGGCCGACGGCAGCATGGAGGCCTGGATCTGCGTCGGCCGCTCTCGTTCTCCGGCGCCAGATCTAGCCTGCCACCACGGCTGTCGCGGTCGCCCCTCCTCGCCAGATCTGTGCCAGCCACCCTCCTTGCCACTTCCGTCGTCGCCGTCGACGGCCAGAGCTCAGCAAGGGCACGCCAGCTCCAGCCCGCCACCATCGCAGCCGTCGCCGCCCTGGGACTGGTCGTGGGCTTCGACCTCCAAGGCCTCCATGGAGAAGGGGGGAAGGCCCCGCCGCCACCGTCCTGGCAGCCGCACGGTTTCCAATGGTTGCTCGAGCGACGCGAGGCAGGAGGAAGAGGTGGGGTGGCGGCGGGGGCGGAAGGGTCGTCTCCCGTAGTCCCGTGTCGTCCCCTACCCTAGGAGCTACGCGGGGGCAGACGGAGGAAGGATCAGATCCAGAAATTCTATTTCAGTAACCTGAGCCTAAACTTTTTCAGGTTGTTTGCCTTCAGAATTCAGAAACGGGTTGTCGATTTGCAATTTCAAAGACAATCTTCAGCTAAATTTTCCGGTGATTTTGAGTTTCTGGCTGCAACTCTGAAACTTCTAAGTGCGTATCTGATTTGAACAAGGTGAACACGGACGCACAGTCATCCTTCAGAATTTTATCATCTGAAGTTATCTTCAGGTTCAGGTCTTCTGAATAACTCTTGAGCTTGGCACTTCTGCACCTCTGATATATTCAGTTCTTCCTCCTCTTGTGAACGAGCTCAAAACGTTGTTTATCTTCATTGGTGTCAGCGCACGCCGTGTCTTCATCATCAACATCTTCTTCAATCTTCATCCGCATGAACAAATAAGTTTTAGATAAATCTGCTTCAAAATTCTGTCCTCCAAAGTCCAAACTGTGAAACGAGATTATAACAAGAAAAAAAAACTACTACTGAAGTACCGATTAACTCGATTTCGTATGGGTCTAAGGCCCTTTCTCTATGTTGTGAATGGGCTGTTGTATAGCATAGCCCACCTAAAACAAATCGCATGTAGGGAGTTGGAGGATTTTACTTATCGTAAATTCGCTAAGAAAATTAACTATCCGAACTATCCTGCAAAATCATGTGTTTTAAAAAAAAGTCACATACTATAACCCTACTATCGGATGAGATGAGGCATTTTCTGCATGAACAATATGTTTCTTTCTGCTCTTTAATTTCTATAGGTGGGCTGTCAACGTCGCTTTCATCCGAAAAGGCTAATGCGCGTCTAGTCACGCATGTCTTCCCTCTCCCCCCGCCATGTGGCACGCGTGGAGAGGGGGACGGTGGAACGGCACGCAGGAGAGGGACACGTGACGCAGGTTTTTTTTTATTTTTTTTGGGTTTTTATACGTATCATACACAAACTTCGTGTGTATATATACAAACTTTGTGTATATGTACATATTTTTTTATATGTATGTATTCAAACTTTACATACGTACGTATATAAACTTTGTATACGTCATACACAAACTTTATATATATGTATATATTTTTTATACGTACGTATACAAAGGTTGTATATATATATATATATTTATATTTATACATAAAAATATATGCATATACACAAAATTTATATATATATATTGTATATATGTATGTATATATATTTATATATATACGTATAAACTTTATATACATGTATACAAAGTTTATACTTTATGTATGTATATAAAGTATATACATACGTATACGTATAGTGGACTAGAGGGGGGACGCGCGTCGTGCGAGCCCGGGGGGGCGCGCTTAGGCGCGCATTTAGCGCTCCTTGCTTTCATCTTTAGTTGATAAATATGTTGTCTTTCTTGCTTTGTGCCTTCTCTTGGCATAATAGCTCAAAGTGTTGTCACGTCCGGAAATTCACTATTAATTTTTAAACTAATTTGTGCATACAATCCTTGTCCAGGAATCAGCTGAGGTACAAAAATCGATAATTTAATATGCAGAATCATCAATAATAACGTTACATACTTACAAAAGAAAAAACAGCAACGGACAAACAATCTAGCGATGGCTTCAGCTCCACTCCCACAAGCAGCTCAACTGGGATATAAGCCAAACGTCTTCTCCTTCGAAATTTTCTTCGACTGAGATTGATTGATTATTGCAAGGGTGAGTACATGGAATACTCAGCAAGCCACACAACAAGTATGCAAGTGCTCATGGATAACAAAGGATGGCAATAATAATATTCATTTGTAAAGGTAACATTTAGCAAATATTTAAGAATTGTAAAACAGTTGAGTTACTAAATAACAATATTAACCAATCACTGAACAACACACCAATGTTGCACAGACCCAACCATCTCTGAACAACCAAACCCAGTAGAACAGATCTAACCTCCAAATAAGAATTTATCATTACATACCAGGAGCTAATAAATTATCATCATCATATTATTATCATTAATAAGTAGTGTGAGACTAATCACGAAAAATATTGCTAGGCTCGCCCATGACCGCGGTCACGGCTATTCGAATAGTTTTACTCTGCCAGAGGTATACAAATTTACCCATAAGACACGATTTCACACATGTTACCATGCCCCGAAATACCACCATGGTACTGCAAAGGGGGAAATCGTGACAAGACCCTTCGCATAATACAACTCAAAATAGTGCACCGTTCGCAGATCATAGTCACCCCCTTTAGCCAAGGTATGGACTCTCCAGCGACCCCCATGAACTTATCGCCACTTTACAATCTGGTGCCCCATAATGAACCATAGTATAAAAAAATCCAGCCGTTGCCCACTTTGGCTTGTGGTTAGTAGGTTAATGCTTCACAACAGTAGCTCGCGAACCGGTTCTTAATTGTCATGAGCACGACCAACACAACCCACCATTGGTCAAGTTTTAGTTGGTAAAATAATTAATTAACCAATCACGATTAGCCATCATGAGCTACCATTAAATATCCATCAAAATCATGAGTAAATCATTAGTTATTCCCACATAAAATGATACTAGAGTTTCTAAGCATGGTTAAGCAATTATAACTAATTTCTAGTTGAACCAATATATATAAAGTCCAATTAGTCAAATTATAACTCAAGGTATCAAGGAATAGGATAATCAATGCAAATTGGCTATACAAAGAATAGGTTCACACCACCCAATGACATTCGAAAATAAATGCATATTTAAAATAAATAGAGAATTTAAATGTAGGATCAACATGCTCAAAGAGATTGTATTTAGGATCTGTGTGACTTGCCTTGCAATAATCAGTCTTCACTTCGTCTGCTGAAACACTTCCAACACACTCACGAACCTCCGAAACAACGAAAACGATAAGCTAACACACAAAACAAGGAAAAATACAAATAAAAACCAAATATAAAGTATACAAAAAGTAAACAAACATGTAGATCATGATTTTAGATGAATTTAGAGACTTGAACGGCCTCATTCCGAGTTCATATGAATTAGTTATGAATGTTACAAGATTTAATCTAATTAAACCTATTAAAGAAAAGACTATTCCAAATTAATTAAAAAATTTACAAATATTTTATAACTGAGAGAAAAGATTAAAAAAAATAACCACCGGAAAAGATTAGATCAAATTTGGTAGATGACATATAGCAAAAAGACCAATATGTCATTGATAAGAGAGGTAAAAATATATATATTGATTTTGGACGGCTGGGATCGAATCAAAAGGACACGGATGGACGCCACGTGGTGGCGAGCTGACAGCCACAGAGGATGGATATGCCGACATGGCGCTGACGAGGCGATGATGCGGAATCGACGGCTGACGGCACGGGAACGATGGTTGCCGATGGCACTACGACGCAAATGGAGGACACCGGGACGACGAGCGCGACGCGAGGAACTCACCGAGAGGTGGCACAACGATGGACGACGATCGGCGATGAGATCCAAGCGGCGGAAGATGGCCGGCGGCGAGCTCCAAGCAGCGATGGCGTCGGGTTGACAGTGGCGGCGGCTTTCCGATGGACTTCAGCAGAAACGAAGGGGTGGCCAGGCTTCCTATCCTTCTTTTGAACCCAACGGTGGCGACGGTGACCGAAGGCGACGACTAACGGCTTCGGGAGGCGCGGCTGGAGACATAGCGGAGTCGGCAGCGCTACGGGCGACGACAGACATGGGTGAGGGTGGCAAACGAAAGAGGGCGTTGAAGGGGTCCTATTTATAGGCTCGGGAGGAAGAGATCGAGCCCACACCGACGGGAATAGCTCCGGGAATGCTTAGGGTTTTTAGGGAAGAGAAGGATCTGAATCAAGCTTGAATCGGGGTCGATTTCCTACGGGATTTCTCGATATTTTTGAGGGAAAAGAGAGAGGAGATCAAAGAGAATCCGTTCCTGCAACTAATTTTGGAAGGGGAGCAAATGGGGAGGCCAGATTTGGAAAAGGGATCGGCGGTGGCATCAAGCAGCGTCCAACTGGAGCTTGAAGATGACACTGTAGCGGGGAGGAAGTAATGTAGACTTCTGTCCTTCCTAGGCCCGATTAGAGGAGGAGGCAAAGTAGACTTCGGGAGAGGAAAAGGACCGGCCCGAGAGGAAAAGGAAGGATCGGTCAAGGAGGGAAGGTAGACTATTATTAAAATTAGTAGTGCTCTGGAAAATCCGAGAAAATTACAAAGAGTATAATTAATCATGGAGAATTTAATAAAAATTAAATCCAGCCATATTTTATTTAGGAAATTTTGTTTCCCACATCAAATTCACTTGTAAATTAATGAACATTTAATATAAATTCTAGAAATAATTTATAAATCTCTGAAACGAAAATCAAAGTGTGACAAGTGCCCAAGCCGAACATCATTCCTTGTAAATGGGCCAAAATAATACTATGATATGAAATGGACCATCATTGGTCCATAGGAATAAGTCCACTTGCCGTCCCTCGACTTTACGTCGAGTTTGTTTGACATCCCTTAGCCCTAATACTAGAAATCTTCGTACATAAACTATATAAAACCGTGCAACTTTGGTCCCATAGCAGTTTTAGTAGATGGTTTAGCTGACGTGGTATCCTAGTCAACAAAAAAAATTTAAAAATATGGTGGGGCCCACATGTCAGCGCCCCTCCTTTCTCTTTTCATTTTCCAACGCCGAATCAGGCCTTGTGCATGTGTTAGCCACATGTCAGCCACCCAGCCGTAGCTGAACCCACCCACATCTTCTTGGCGGAGGCTGCAATGAATGCCTCCGAGAAGACTGTCGCACCGCACCATGCCGGACTACCTTTGCCCCTCCGCGGTGACCCTCGTGCATGCACCGCTTGCCGTCGCCTCAGCCAACCCAGCTCGTGCCTTCGCTGCGGAGGTGGCGGTTTCCCATGTCATGGAAGGAGATGGGAAGAGGAAGGGACCGCCAACAACTATGGCAGTGGATCGGCTTGACGAGCTCCTCTCGCCGGTGGTCCCTGACAGGGTGCCTAGGGCCTCGAATGGAGCATTGACTAGGCAGCCCCAACATGTGCGGTGGCTTGGCCTCGTGGTAGAGCGACGATGCGGCCTCAAGCGAAGTGTTGGTTGGGCGGCCCCGATGCGTAGCGACGGGCAACCCTTGAGGCAACGACCGGGAACTTTGCAACAGCAAGGTCGGCATCCGTAAGGAGCTCGCCTACGACTCACCCGCCGCACCACCATCCACTACAAATACCACTTCTTCGGATGAGCCCACGGAGGCGCTGACTACGGAGGGCGTGGATCCGGACGCGTTCAAGAAGGAGATGATAGGGCTTACCGACGGCTTCCCCGATAGTGAGATCGGCCTCAACGACTTCGTCGCCAAGAACCTGCCTTCCCCAGACCAGCCCAGAAGAATAGGCTTGCCAGCGGTAGAATCGTGATGGTGGAGCGACCAAGTGCGCTGGAGCTGCCGCTGCTCCTCCCCGGGATGGTGGCTACGACATGTACTGTGGGATCGTGCAGCGCGTCACTGAGATGCTTCCATTGCCCATCGTTGGTGCCGTCCTCCTCATCGGTCGCCGCTTGCCCTTCCTCACCTTCCATCGCCGGCCGCTGCCATGGTGAGATGGGCACAAAGAGGAGAGAGAGAGATAGGTGAAGAGGAGACTCGGTGAAGAGAGGTAAGGGTCACTTACAAGTGAGCCCCGACATATGCCACATCAGCAAAAACCGAAGAAAATAAGGTCTATACTATTAAGGGACTTACTTTGCATGGTTTTGAACACTTGGTCAATATTTTTGATATTGACGATTAAGGACATCATAGACTTAACGTAAAGTTGAGGATCGGCAAGTGAACTTATTCCTTGATCCATACGGTATTGCTTGTGTCGCGTCAGGATAATCTACTGTTTATTTAGCGGTTTTATCAGCCGTGCTCTATGCATTACTAGCTATTAATATTTCAAATTTTGTATTGGCTCCCCTCCCATGAAAATAAAATCTTACACATACATCCACAATCATATCATATATTTCTTGTTTCTTCAAAGTTCATGGTATCCTTCTCTCTTTTTTTTACGCGAGGAAAAAACTTATATATAGGATACAATGAATTGCAATCATGGCTATAGTTACAACACTTTCAGCCATGTAGTTTTGTTCATGCTTATGTTTATAAGCTTTCAAAACTTAATTTTTTAAGTTGATTTTGTGGGTTTTTTTATCGTGGTTTATTTTATAGCATTTGTTTTTGAATCGTTAAAAACATGTGCATAAAAATTTTACCTATAAATTATTTTTTTAATAAATTGTACGAATAAACATAATTATAAGTGAAATGATCTATTTCGTCCGTTTCATATTATAAATCGTTTGACTTTTTTTGTTAGTTAAAATTCTTTAGATTTGACTAAATTTATATAAAAAATTAGCAACATTTACAACACCAAATTAGTTTCATGAAATTAAACATTAAATATATTTTGATAATATTTCTATTTTATATTAAAAACCTTAATATATTTTTTTATAAATTTGATTAGACTGAAAGATATTTAACTAAGAAAAAATATTTATAATATAAAACAGACGGGGTAGCTATTTATGGTTGTACAGCCATCCAACAGGTGACCCACGTCATCACTGTATGGTAAAGCCCTGCCAGCTCTCGAGTCCGCGTAAGGCTAACCGTATCGAACGAATACAAAGGAAAGAAAAAACAAAAACGAAATGGCGTAATCACAAGAACAAGAAAATAAACTGACTAGAATACTAGTGTCAGCGACTCACACGTCGTCGCAGAAACTTCTTGCGTGGTGTGTGTTCTTTCCTCTCTTTCTGGTCTCCAACAAATCGCTTGCCTTCTTCCCGAACATGGGAAGCCAACAACAATTTGCCTTNCCCTTCCCCCCCCGCCGTTTCGCCTCCGTCGTCCTCGATTTCTCCTCCCACAACTTGGCTGCAGGCAGCAGCGACAGCGAGTAATACTATTTTCTTTTTTTTAATATACGACGTTATTAATTTTTTTATAACATTTAATTATTCATGAATTTAATATAAATATATAAAATTATATGTTAAGATTATAGTTTTTTATTATAAAACAAGTCACAACAAAATATTTCTATGGTTTTTTAATAAGATGGATGGTTAAAAATCATGTCAACTGTTAGCGGTGTCATACATTAAAAAAAAGTAGTACTCTCTCTATTATCTATTTTAAAATGTACGACGTTATTGACTCTTTACATAACGTTTGACTATTCGTTTTATTAAAAAATTGTATACATTTATTTGGTTGTGAATTGATTTATCATGAAATAAAATGTAATCTTAACTTATATTTTTACATATTTACATTAAATGTTTGAATAAGATGAATGATAAAATGTTATGCGAAAAATCAATGGGTCATATATTAAATAAAAAAATAGTATTATTTAGAATTTGAACATATTGTCTCAAATGTCTTCTGCTACGTACGTACGCAACCGAAGAAGCAGGCGGTATATGTTTGTCGCGATCCAGCTGAAAGTATCCATTTGACGGAGTACAGTAAAACACTGGACACCCCCGAGAAATCAATCCAGATGGGAGACCCGGGGAACCAATACAACACCAGAAGCCAAGCTGATTTAAGCTAAGCTAGGGAGACAGTGAGTAGGAGTAGATTGCTATGCAATTGGTTAGTAGTCGTAGTCGTGAGCGGAACGGACGGGATGCGTGTGTGTCGGTACGCGGGTGTGCGCGGTGAAGCCGACGAGAGGGACATATGATCACATCAAGTATCACCTCGGCGAGGTGGGTTGGGATCTTGGCAGGGTTTAAAAAAACCAATGGAAATTGGCCGAATTTCTTGTTATCGGGTCATAGGCATAAATTACTTGGTTTTTTATTAGTTAAAAAATAAACTGAAATTTAAATTTTTAACGAGATTTATCTGGATATTTCATCGGTTTACGTCGATCTATCAATAATTTTTACCAAATCCAAAGATACGACGATTTATCAATGGCTTAAACATATTTTTTTTAAAAAAGTTTTCTATTACACCCTCCATTTCAAAATGTATGATGTTGTTAATTTCTCGCATAACATTTGATCATTTGTTTTATTAAAAATTATATAAATATTATTTATTTTATTGTGATTTGTTTTATCATCAAATAAATTATAATCTTAACTTATATTTTTACATATTTATATTAAAATTTTGAAATGTTATACGGAAAGTGAAGGAAGTTATATATTTTAAAAGAAGATAGTAGAATTTATTGGAAAGGTTCTTTGGCTGAGTTCGTACCTTGACTTCCTAACTCATCCTACTCGTTTTTCACGCGCACGCTTTTTAAACTGTTAAACGGTATGTTTTTTGTAAAAAGTTTCTATACAAAAGTTGTTTAAAAAAATCAAATTAATCTATTATTTTAAAAAAGCTAATACTTAATTAATCACGTGCTAATGGACCGTTTCGTTTTTCGTGCGCATTTTATGTCCTTCCCACACAGAAAACGAACACCCCCTCTGAGTCGTGGAGTGGGGCAAGGAACCACAGGCTTTGGCGTCAAGTGCAGGCGGCGTCACGGCTGGGTTCACACGTACGCAACTCACGTGCCGGGACGACTGGTAAAATCCGGCCGCAAGATCGATGGACGGACGGACGGACTCGCTGCCGAGGTTGATAGTAGCGAGTTA
The DNA here is from genome assembly GCA_008326285.1 of Oryza officinalis. NCBI lineage: Eukaryota > Viridiplantae > Streptophyta > Magnoliopsida > Poales > Poaceae > Oryza > Oryza officinalis. The sequence continues at coordinate 8,002,707 of BDMV01000002.1, read as the reverse complement.
GTACGACGAGTGGTAGGCCGTGTTGGGTTGTTGTCACGTGGACGTGCCATTCCCTTCCATGAATGGGGTCCGCAGCAGGATCACGAGGCGTGCCAGGAAGAGACCATATACTGGAGTATCTCTATCTTTTATATTTCTTTTGGACTCCATAGCATAATATATAACTTAGAGTCGAATTCGGCTAACACGAATATAATAAAATATTATGGTTGTCTAGATTTGTTGTGCTATAAAATATCCTATTTAAATCTAAATACCATATTATGAGACGAAGCGATAATATATAAATATATAATGATGTTAATTTATTAGACGTTTAATCATTTGTTTTATTTAAAAATTTTATGTGAATATAAAATTATATAAGTCATGCTTAAGGAACATTGAGTTATAAACTAAGTCATAATAAAATAAATAATAATAATTTTTTTTAAAAAGAACGAATTATTAAACCTACATTCTCCGTTCTTTAATAAGTTTAATTTTAGTTTCTTGTATTTGTTTCAAAATAAATTTATTTTTAGAGTAATCATTACATCAGAGTTTGTAAAAGTAAAAAAATAATTATATTGAAAGTAAATAAAGTGAAGATAATATTTATTGATATTTGATAAAGTAGAGATATTGTAGTCTTTTTTGTTTTTTATTAATATGTGTGCAATGGATAAAAAATGTTTTGAGACCACGAAGGTAAAAGGAGCTTTCTTTTTTAGGTTAATGAGTCTTATACTCGAAAACGGAAGGAGTATAATCGTGTGTCACTTGCCCATGGCCGGATTGGACTAGCGTTAGTCCTGTACTCCCGTCCGGTCCGAATTGACCACTCCATACTGAATTTTAATTGGGTTTAATTTTGAGTTCATCGAATCGACCAGAAAACACGTGACTTTGGTTATGGTTCTGTTTGCGAGAGCAAGATGGTTTTTTTCTTGGGTTAATTGGATCATGCCATTGTAAATTTGCCTATTAAAAATATTATTATAAGTTATGCCACTAAAATTATATAAAATTAAAACTGTGTTACTGTCGTCATGTTTTCCATTCATCTTCTTTTTTTCCCGTCTTCTTCCTTTCTTCTCCTTTCTTCTTTCCTCTCCTCTTCTCTTTGCTCGGCGCGGTGAGGGCCAAGGTGGTCGCCATGGCCACCAACCCTCCGACCACAGCCCTAAGCCTGGCCCGGTCACTGATGGAGCCGCTCCTCCAGCTCGGCCGTGCGGCGGCGGGTGACGTAGAGCTTGACTACTTCTCTTGTAGCTGCCGCGCCGCCGACGCCAATGCGTCTCGAAGCAATAGGACTAGGCGTGGTTGGCCACGACAATGAGGGGGTCGGAGTCGCCGACTTTGGCAAGGACGGCGCGGAGGCCAGCCGCAATGGCCTCATTGCTGCGGGCGAACCAGGTGGCGGTGACCTCGTTGGCGAGAAGGAGCTCGGGCAACCAGATCGGCGAGAGAGTGAGGTGGCATCGCCCTACGCTACATCCTCCGCCGCCTCACCCCAGCCGACCTCCTCCGCATTGCCCTCGCTTGCCACCGTTGGTGCCGTGCCATCGCACATTGCATCACGGGCGCGCCTCCCCTACTCCTCGGCTACTTCTACCCCGCCGACACGCCCCTGACGGTGCACATCGTGGTGTCTAGCGGCGTCCTCCACCTCGCCGCCTTTGCCTACCTCGATGTCTCCTTCCCGTGCCTCTCCCTCGATGTCCTCGACGGCGGGACCAAGGGCATCACTATTCACGACGTCCACCTTGGCCTTGTGCTGCTCATCCCGGAGTCGTTCCCCTCCAGGATCCTCCCCCACATCCTCGTCCTCGACCCGGCCTCCCGCCGCTGCGCGCTGCTCCCATAGCCCCCGCGCGACGTGCTGTCAGGCGACCGCTGGCGTGGCCGTCGGCACATCGTCGGCGCCGCCATGCTCTCACCATTGGGAGAGCAAAGTGAAAGGAGATAGGAGAAAGAAGGAAGAAGACCGAAAAAAAGAGATGGATGAAAAACGTGATGGCAGTGGCATGGTCCTAATTTTGTAAAATTCCAATGACATGGCTACGGATGGACGAATTGTAATGACATTTTTTGAATAGACAAATTTGTAAGGACATGGATCCAATTAACCCTTCTTTCTTCGTTTCCTGTCCTACAGGATGCCACCGAACAGATCAAGAGGAGCTCAGAGCATCCCTTCCCTTCCTCCTTTAGTGAGGAACATGACCGACGGTGATTGCTCAGAGAAAAGGAGCTTGGTGTCATGTCAGCTCGGAGCTTGGAGAATGTGTAGCAGTGACCAGCAGGATGCACGACGAGCAATTATGGGACGGGAGCAGCTAGCCATAGTGGCATTGCTGGCGGCGGCAGTGTTGGGGTTGACAGTGACAACGGCGTTGTGGAGGATCCCCCAGTCCCTCGACGGTGTAGCCTTGGCTCCGCTGCGAGAGCTAAGGAACCCATGGTCTACTCTACCCCAACATTCCTCGTCGGCCTCTTCCTCTTGTGCTGCCTCCATCGGAGCTTCTCCTCCGTTGTGCGTTGGACTCGTCTCTCTTCTCCTCCCGTCGTGCCAGATCTGCCTCGGCAGCTGCAGGCACGGGGACAGATACGATATCTGTGACCGAGGGAAGAGGTGGGCTGTTAGGGAGGACGATGTGAGACGATAAGACTCAACGCGATGATTGTATTGACATCGATGCAAAGTACATATAGACACATAACCTTTCTAATCTACTCAATTAATTTATAAAAATAGAACCAGGAAGATATCGAGAGCGAGAGGTTCGACTAATATGAAACAAAACGATACATGCCAAATATACAGGATACGCTAACAGACGACAAACTGACAACGGAGGGAGGTGAGGGTGCACCACCAGGATCGAGGTTCGGCAAACCCTTCCTATGGCGCCGCTGTCACCATATCCTCACCTGCTTTGTCGTCCTGGAGCGAAGCCATTGATTTGCCTGGTGGCCGCCGGTTGCCGTTGGGTTTGGAAGCGAGGACGTCGTGACGCTAGGCGGCTGGGAAATTTTCCTCTTGTTTTTGGTGCGTGAGGCGGCTGCGCTGGAGGAACATGTCTGACAAAGTGAAAGAAACGAGAAAGTTAATTTGGTCAAAAATTTTATTATAACGCATTGAATTGAAGGGATATAAGTAGTGGTTTGTCTTCAATATATATAAATTATAATGACATCATGATATATTTCAAAACCGAAGAAATTACAGTGACCTGATTCAATTGGTCCTTTATTGTGCTAGCTGGACACATACAAAACACCATTATTATGTTGGTAGCTATCAATGCTATTTCATACACAATCAATGCCCAGTACACTACACTGCAGTGCAGATGATTACTAAAGCTGAACCGCATGATATGTCTAGAAAAAAAATAGATAATGAAATCTTTATTCGAGACTCAATTAATTACACCAAGATAATATAATCGTACTGAGTTCACCTCTAGCCTCTGCATATAATGCATGCAACCAAAAAAACGATAGCACCATACCTAGGGACGAAAGTAAAACCGAAATATAGAGTTTAGTGGTTATCAATCTGTAGACTAGATTGCTATCCATACTCTAGGGTAAAAAACTCTCACGCCACCTGATCCAACTATCGTGATATCATCATAGTATCTCAAAGTTTCAGTTTATGAAGCTACATAAATATTTTATCCGACTCAAACGTGGAATGGAACACGCCCTTCGTTACATTGGTTTTAACTTGTAACAATGTCGTACTAAGTTGACCATCTAGCAATATAGTAAATGTGTGACGGGCCCGTGACCCCCCCGCATCGCCCACGCGCTGGCGACCGGGAGGGGGGCAAACTAAAACCCTAGAGCCGCTACCCTTTCCATCCCTCTCCCGCCTCGTCGTCGCTGAGGCGACGGCGCACCGAGGGTGCATGAAGTCGCTCAGATCTGGGGCCGTCTCGGCTCGGCCTCGTCGGTCGCGGCAGGCAGCCGGGGCAACCAAGTCATCTCGGCGACGAAGACCCTTTCACACGACGACGACACAGTGGGGCGAGGGGTCGTGTAGCGCTGGTGGCCTGGTTGGTGGCGTGGTGGCGACGACAAGGGTGGGGATCCATGGCCGCCTTGGCCAGAGTCGGTCGGCTCTGTCAGCGGCAGTCGAACCTTAATGGCAGTCAGGGCGGGGTGCCTCGCTGCCCTGCACGAGGAGGAGTGGCCATGGTGGTGCTCGAGGAGAAGTAGCAGCGGCCAGTGGTAGGCCTCAGGTAGCTGGCGGTGCGAGTAGGCAAGCTGCTGGCGACGGTGACGCTTTGTCTTCTGGGTTGCCGGCCGACAAATATCTTCTCCATGGAGCTCCTCCCCTCCTATGGGTGGATTTCCTGTTTTGGCCATGGGGAGCTTTGGGGGGAGGGTGGAGGCAATGACTTTGTGCAGTAGAGGATGGCGGCGACATGACAGCATGGTGATCTCGTGAGATTGCCTGAGTTGTGGGGTGGTGGGCTAGGCTTGGCGGCTAGAGGGATGGTGCAGTGGTTCAACGATGTACGTGTGTTGGCGCAGAATTTAGACCCGCCTCACGGCCAAACGGGTTCTACGTTTCCACAACGGCCTGGGAGGTCTGCTTAACTCCAGTGCAGGTCCAAAGGATTGCCTAGGTGTGTGTAGGGCGTGCCAGTTGATTTGATCTGCAATCAACAAGATAAAGATGCAAACCATGTAAGTAAACAATGGCCGATCGACCGATAGGCCGATGTCGCATTGTCATGACCTAGCCGATAGGACAAAGCTATATCGGCTCGCTTGTAATTGTGATAAAACAGCATCAAAGTATAGATCTAATCTCATCGGCCTTCATCAACATGTTCATGTCAATTAGAGGCATCAGCCGATGAGGAATAAAAGAAATAATTGCCCAGCCCAATGTCTCTTCATGGAAGCACACCTTCAGGTCCTGGCCGTCAAAGCTCAATGGTTACAGAACCTGGCACAAAAGGATTGCTGCAACCAAGCAGGTTCATTGGGACGAAATAGGAATCGGCCAATGCATCACTCTGTCCCTGGCTGATACCAAAAAGAATGAACCACTCATGTCAGTGGCCACCTATTTCTGGTCTAGCACCTTGAACGCTTTCCTATTCCGGCAAGGTCCGATGACCCCAACATTAATTGATGTCAAAATGCTGACAGGACTAGATATCCAATCTGAGATCAATCCCTTCAACCTCCTAACAAACAACAGCCATAAGTTGAAAACCAAGAAGATTGGAGGCTGGTCTGGGTATATGCCTCATCGTCACAATCTTGAAAACCTGTAGCAGCTCCTTGCACTCCTCATTGTACACTCTGAGGATATCATTTTTGCATTCATACTCCCCGAAAAGTTGATTGATTACCAGCTGTGAATCACCAATGATTTCTACGGAATCGGCCTCGACCTCTTGTAATAATTGCAAACCCTTAAGAACTGCCTCATACTCTACTTGATTGTTAGTATAATAAGGCTTGATAGTAAAAGCGAACTCGAAGCTTGCCCCCCGAGGAGATATTATGACCAGGCCGATAGCGCATCCATGCCTGCAAACAGATCCATCAAAATACAGTGTCCACGGCACAATGTCTGCATATGCAATTGAATCGTCTCTGTGTTGGACAATGAAATCGGCCAGGGCTTGTCCTTTAATTGCTTTGACCGATTCATATCTGAGGTCAAACTCTGTTAAAGCAAAAATCCACTTTCCAATTCTCCCTTTTAAAACGGGGACCGATAGCATGTATTTCATCACATCGGCCTTACTTACCACAATGCACTCATTGGAAAGTAAATAATGCCTCAACTTAGTACATGAAAAATATAAACATAGACATAATTTCTTCACTGGCGTGTACCTTGTTTCAGCATCTAACAATCTCTTACTGAGGTAAAAAATAGCCCTTCTTTACCATCAGTGTCTTGAACTAAAACTGAGCCGATAGACTTCTCATCGGCTGACAGGTACAACCTGAATGGAACCCCTTTCTGCGGAGGGACCAAAACTGGAGGGGAAGTTAAATATTCCTTGATATCGTCCAGTGCTTTTTGTTGCTTATCACCCCATACAAACTCTTGATCGTCCTTTATCTTTAACAATGGAGTGAATGGCTCTATCCTGCCTGATAGATTTGATATAAAGCGCCGGACAAAGTTGATCTTCCCGAGCAGGGATTGTAACTTGGTCTTGTTGGTTGGAGGCTTGATATTGTTTATAGCATCAATGTTCTTCTGTGTAATCTTGATTCCTCTTTCATGGACCAAGAAACCTAAAAACTGACCGGCCGATACGCGAAAGGCACATTTGTTAGGGTTCATCCTTAAACCATATTTCCTTGCTCTTTCTAGTACCTTACGTAAATCGGCCAAGTGCATATCGTACTCTTTGGATTTCACGACGACGTCATCAATGTAAACCTCAATCAGTGAGCCGATGAGATCATGAAAAATATAATTCATAGCTCTCTGATAAGTAGCTCCAGCGTTCTTCAAGCCGAAGGTCATGACAACCCACTCATATAGGCCGATTGCCCCCGGACACCTGAAGGCTGTCTTGTGAATATCTTCTTCGGCCATGAAAATCTGGTTGTAGCCTGCATTCCCATCCATGAAACTGATAATCTTGTGTCCAGACGCGGCATCTACCAGCAGATCGGCCAACGGCATAGGGTACTCATCTTTTGGCGTTGCTTTATTTAAGTCTCTGAAATCGATACACACACTAAGCTTGCCGTTTTTCTTTAACACTGGAACTATATTGGAAACCCAGTCTGCATATCGGCAGGGTCTAATAAAATTGGCGTCGTAAAGCCTGGTGATCTCTGCTTTGATAGCTTCGTGCATATCAGCCTTAAATCTCCTAGGAGCCTGCTTAAATGGCCGATAGCCTGGTTTGATAGGTAACCGATGTTCTACGATCGATCGGCTTAACCCTGGCATCTCATGATATTCCCATGCAAAACAGTCTATGAATTCTTTCAAAAGATTTATCAAATTATTCTTATATTCCCTTGGCAGGTTAGCACTTACATACGTCGGCCTAGGCCTGTCACCTATTCCTATATCAACCTCTTCGAGCTGATCGGCCGACGTAAAGCCTTGTCCCAATTTTCCATCTAACTCATCCACCGCATCATCTGTGTAGGGACTAGCTTGCTTATCTTAGGCAGTGGATGGGACATCTTTGTTAAAGCAACTGCTTGTCTTGATCTTCAATCGTCTCGATGTCGCAATCAGTTACTTTGAGGAAATCGGCATCCCAGACTTGTCCGGACAGGCAATCGATTCTCTCCATCTCCCAAACTGCGTGATCGGCATTGGCCACGTGTACTGACCGATCGGCTTGCACGATCTCGACCTGGTCCCCTTGCCATTGTATAAGGCATTGGTGCATTGTTGAAGGGACGCAACAATTTGCGTGGATCCAATCCCGTCCCAACAACAGGCTGTAGGAACCCTTTCCATCAAAGACGAAGAAGGTGGTGGGTATCGTCTTGTTGCCTACGGTGAGCTTCACGTTTAGCACCCCCTTTGCCTCAGATGTGTTGCCACCAAAGTCTTTTAGCACCATGTTGGTTTTGATGAGGTCTTCGGGCAGTTTTCCAAGCTTCCTGAAAGTTGTATATGGCATCAGGTTTACTGCCACGCCGCCATCGACCAGCATCTTCGTCATCGGCCACCCATTGACGAATCCCTTGATGTATAACGTCCGGAGGTGCCTGTAGCTGGTGTCGGTCGGCTTGTCGAACACGGCTTGGTCTGGTGACAACTGTAACTCAGCCGAGGACTGTTCATCGTCGGCTACCGCTTCATCGGCCGTCTGCACGCTGTATTCCGCTGGCAATATGAAAACCATATTAACAGAAGCCGATGGTACACCTTTACCTTTTGCGACCACAGGAGCTTGAGCTGATTTGGAGGTGCCCTCATCGGCCTTGACCACTGCGGATTTTATTCTTCACTCCTTCTTGGTATTGGCTGGCCGATGGGCTATTGTCGCCTGCTGCTCTTGGATTTGCTCCTTCCTCCTTAGCCTCTGAACCCGCCGTTTTTGTGTCTTGCTAAACACGTCGCTCGGGCACCATTGGGGGTTCTAGATTTGCTCGTCGTGCTCAGTCCGACGATCATGGTGCATCGGCCCTAGTCTTTCATGTATGGACTTTCTCTGCTTGCGTGGCCGATGCACTTGTTTGCTCGAGCTGCCCTGGTGGGAGTCTTCTGTGTCATTACAAGCAGGGCACTCTTGGAATGATGGCAACCTCATCCCTTCATTTCAGCAAAACCGGAAAAACTCGCACTCCCAATGAGGGTTGTAAGAGTTGTCTTGATCGGCATGGTCTTGCGCTTGTTCTTCCCACCGTCGCTGGTATTTTCTGATCAGGCCCTCAGAGGTCTGATGAGGTCGCTTGCCGGTCCGATGGCTATTGCCGTCGGCCCTGTCTGCCCGCACCATGTTAACTGGGAACGGGTGTCCTTCTATCTTCATCGGTCGCTTGGCTTCATCAATCTTGATCATGCCTTGCTCGATGGCCGATTGAATCTGTTGTCGGAAGATCTTTCATTCGTTGGTGTGATGCGAATATGTGTTGTGCTACTTACAATATCTTCTCTTCTTGATTTCCTCGGCTGATGGCAGTACATGACCTACTGGCAGCTGGATCTGCTTTTCTTGCAAGAGTAGATCAAATATTTTATTGGCCTTGTTAATGTCGAAGTCATACTTGTCCTCTTTGTCGCCCTTCTTGGCCCATTGACACGTTGTCGGCTTCTTCATCCGGGCACTCGGCTAGGTCGACATCGACATCATTTTCATCGTCTTCGTCGGAGGCGTACTGATAGACAGTATTGACTTTCTTTGCAAACTTCTTCGCCTCCTGGAATCTTTGTTCATGGGCCGATACCCGTTGCGCTAGCTGAGCTAGGCTGTCGAATTCCTGAGATAAGAACCTCTCTCGTATCGGCCCCAATAGTCCTTGGAATGCCAGATCGGCCAGTTGAGAATCGGTCAAATTGAGGCTGTAACACCTATTCCTTACGTCCCTGAATCTTTGGATGTATTCTAGGATCGATTCATCAACTCGTTGCCTGATGGCAGCGAGATCAGACAGTTTCATCTCTTGTACGCCGTTGTAAAAGTATCTGTGAAACTGCTTTTCTAGACCTATCCATCCTCTGATGGAATTGCAGGGTAAAGAGGAAAACCATGTAAACGCTGACCCTGACAAAGACAGAGGGAAAAATCTCACCCTCAACGCCTCTATAGCCGATGCCTCCCCACACTGTGCCAGGAATCAGCTTACGTGCTCGTATGTAGAGACGTTGTCTTGCCCCGAAAATTTGGAGAAGTCCGGGATCTTGTATCGGTTCGGCAGTGGCACTCTGTCGAATTCCTCGGGATATGGGTGCCGATACACCGTAGAGCTCTCCTTGGGTTTCATGTCGAACTGATCTCGCATCACCTCGGCTATCATGTCGGCCCAGTATCCTGCAGGCTGATGTGGGAGGTCCTGGTGGTAAGACTGCTGCAGGCCCTCTGCCCGATACTGCCTTGGGGAGTACGGTTGGAAGTGATGATTTAGATTTTGTGCATCGTACTGCCCTGCGGTGTACTGCTGGTAGCCTTGCGGCGCGTTGTAAGCAGTTGGGTTCGGAGGGTTGCCAGACATGGGGAATTGAGGTTGTCTGGCCGATGGCGGGTTGATTGGAACTTGCTGCATCGGCTCGATCACCGGTTGTTTCCCTTTCGTCCATTGTGCATACTGTTCCTCCGTGATGTGCTGAGGGTTTCCTCCCGTTTGCCTGGTGAGGACCAGCGGCAAGGTTGATGCTGGTTGAGCCGATGGAGGTGGGATCGGCGTCGTCGGCTGTGGAGCAGCGCTCAGGTCGGTCCTCAAGGTCCGATAAACAGGGAACTTGTTTTCTGGCAAGAAAATCGGCCTTTGAGGCTTGTGCTGATGAATGGAACCATCTAAGATTGATTTGACCGTATTGGTCAATGTGTTCACCAGGATTCCAGACTGGTTGAGTAGCGCAGAATGAACTGCGGAGTCGATTCGGTCTTGCAGCGTCGGCGCAGTGTTTTCTTCGGTCTTGACGGTGTGGTCGTGTGCCGCCGCCGACGTGCTGGCTCCATCTCCACGGCTCGGCATTACCACCCTAGATTTTTGGATAAGGGTGCCTTGCCGAGTCCTAGAGTATGTCTGCAGGTACATATTTTGGAACTGCTGGACCAGCTTGTCCATCTCAGCTCTCTGCTCTTCATTGAGCTGGTCGATGGTCACGGAGACGACGTTCTCCTCGGAGATCTCACCCTGCTTTGACATCTTGCGGTGGTTTTCTTGTTGTCGCGAAGCTTATGTTCTTGTGGTCCCACTGGGCGTGCCAAAAGTGTGTTGGCATAGAATTTAGACCCGCCTCACGACCAAACGGATTCTACGTTTCCACGGCGGCCTGGGAGGTCTGCTTAACTACAGTGCAGGTCCAAAGGATTGCCTAGGTGTGTGTAGGGCGTGCCAGTTGATTTGATCTGCAAGCAACAAGATAAACATGCAAACCATGTAAGTAAACAATGGCCGATCGACCGATAGGCCGATGTCGCATTGTCATGACCTAGCCGATAGGACAAAGCTATATCGGCTCGCTTGTAATTGTGATAAAACAGCATCAAAGTATAGATCTAATCTCATCGGCCTTCATCAACATGTTCATGTCAATTAGAGGCATCAGCCGATGAGGAATAAAAGAAATAATTGCACTAGCTAATATTCTAATGCAGACTTGTACAAACCAATCAACTTATATAAATATATCAATCACAAGTAAACCCTAGAGGATAACCTATAACAAATACATTTATATCTATCAATCTACTCATACAAGTGGCAAATACATATAAAAACATTATAGTAATTACATGTATTAGATAAGACCGGCTGAAACCCCGACGCTATCCTTAGTTACGATCGAAAACAGGCTTTGGATTAGATCTCAAAACAGGACTAAGGTCGATAGCAACTCAAAGTGTGAATTGAGACTTAACACAAAGAAAATCAAGTCGTCGATCGCTTTTGGGGATGGTAGATGCATTGAAAGATTTAACTAAGCATAATAATTAAACCGTCGTCGGCAATAAACCCTAAAACGAGCAGACCGCCGACGAAGCATAATCAATACACTTATGAAAATCACCCAAAGCATGATAAACGACGATCACATCATCGAGGCTTAACGTGCCTACAGCGACACGCTAGCCCCGACAATGTAGATCGTCGAGCACGAGTTCTTACCTTTGCTCTAGGGAAGCAAGAACTCGTCGAGATTAACCTCTGGCGAGGGTTGGCGATGCGCTGAAAGTAGATTGATTTATGTTGTATTGTTGTGAGAGAGTTTCTATGTACATACTACCGGGATATTTATACCCGAGATTACAACATTGTCCAGATAGGACACGATCTTATTTACAATTTAACAAACAAATCTTTGCGGCAAACTCTTGCCATAGATTAGATCTAAACCTACTTGATTTACAAGATACAATTGTCTAAAACCGAGTCTTATCTCTATTTGGCAACCACCTTGAAGCTTATCTTGAGTCCCAAACCAAGCCTATGCGAACTCTGTCAACTTCCAGCCTCTATCGGCCAATGATCATATTGAATCCGTATCGGCCGATACGCTCTTCCTGCTAACGCTTCTCCCAGTCCGATACGTTTACCGAGTCTGATACGAGACTTGGTTCGACTCCAATTCAACCCCCTCTCTCCGCGTCGATTTCCTCTTTCCTCTCTGGGTCGATTACGAAAATTTGCTATTAACAACGTGCGGGTTGGTTGTGTGGTTTTGGATGAAAATCGCTGGCAAAAACCTTGGCTGGCTTGACGACGGCGGCGCCCTTAGGCGTCGTTCTCTTCCTTGGTGGCGTCATTATGGCGTCTTTTCTCCCTCACCATTAATCTTCTTGCCCGTCCAACAATGGTCGTTGTTGGACTCCTGCGTCGAAGCTCCGTAGGCCTAGCTGTTCGGTGAGGCCTTCGCCTTCTAGGCTCCATTCTTGGATGTGACAAGCTTCCAGCTTTCTTCGTTTCTACTAGGTGAAGTCGGAGCTGCTTCGTTGTGGTGCGATGAAGCTTGGTAACGATAACATGTTGTAGTCTTCTAGGGGTGCTGGTGTTAGCTGTGTGCAAGAAGTGGTGCTTTCACGGCTTAGGTTGAGGTCCAAAGCGGGTAGTCGGTGTTGTTTTGTTCATTTTGGCGATGCCTTTGGCAACGATGTTGTGATAGCCGTGGAGTTGGAGCTGTTGTGTCGTTAATCGATAATCTCGACAACGATAATACTTGTCTCACGAAGTCGGAGCCTTTGTGCTGCTTTACAACAAGCTCTTTATCGACGGCTGTTTTGGGCTTCGTTATTGTCTTTTCTTTTTGTTGGTAGCTTAGGTTTGTTAGAGTGATGTTGTAGTTACGGTTTTCGTTTAGTTTTTCTTAATTAAACTGTGCATCGTAAGATTTGGTTTTTTTAAACAATGAGACACCTTTTTTTTTTTATAAAACATTGGCAATGGCCAAACAGTAAAAAAAAAGACCATCTAGCAATATACTCCATGTGTACAGGACAAAAAGAAAAGGAACACAAAAGAGGACGTCTCGCATCCACGTATCCTCTATCCTCTTCCACAGCCAATCGAGTCGGCCCAAATTTTCAGTTACCTCGTGAGGTCGCCCTTCATGCCGAAACTAGTGGATCCAATAGCAACTTTGCTAGCTTCTCCATCGCCCTTCTAGAAACCGGTTCCCAAAGGATTCTCTCACACATGCTTGTACTTAGTACTCCAATAGCCTGCAGTCTCCTTCCTGTAAAAAAACGGTTTGCATTTACTTCTGACAGTTAGTTAATTATAGTGTAGTATTCTCTCTGTCTCATAGAAAATTTTATTTTTAAAGCAGTTTGAAACAGTACAGGATAAATGTAAATGTATTGGAGTATAAGAAAGTACGTGACAAATCTATTGGAATCTAACAATGCGATGAGTAATTTTTTTTTTGGCTATCATTGATATGCGTAAGATATGAAGAAAAAAATAGAGGAGGTAGCATGATCGCCGCTTGATTTGAATTGAATGAGGTCCTTCTATTCAGCAGGACTGCAGGAGGGTAAGTTGTTGTGAAACAAGCACACATGCTTCTTTCTACTGTATTCCAATAGCCTGCAGTCTCCTTGAAGTAAAAAAAGCGGCCTGCATTTATTTTTGGCAGTTATTTAATTACTATAGAGTAGTACCCCTCAGTTCCATAAAAAGACATTAGTTTTTCCTTCTTCATTTGTTCCACGAAGGTTTTACTTTTAAAGCGATCAGTATTTTGATTTTGAGATGGTAGGAGACAAATGTTGTGGAGGTTGAGAAAAGTAGAGGATAAATGTATTCAAGTTTAAGAAAATGGAAGATATTTTAGTCTTTTGATTTCATATTGATGTGTATAAGATGTATAAAAGTATTTTTTAGACGAAAATAGTAGGTACTACGCTTAGTTGGACGAGGTCATCAAATTCAGTTGTTGTGAAGCAAGCACATGCAGTTGTGCATCTAATTATCTGGCAGTGTATTTATTTTGGATGGTGAAAATGGTTTTCTATAAACAAATTATTTTAAAAACCGGATAAAATTCTGAGGATCCATTCTAAAATATCTGTCATAAATACCTAGCTCAAAGTGACTGTAATATCAGATTGAGGTCCTGTAACATAATTTTTCTCTGACGTGATGGCTGACATGTAGGCCCGAAAATGATGGGTCCACATGTCAGTCATGATGAACAGTAACATCACGGTAAACACTAATGAAGATCTGCTTTCTTAATATCAGCACAACAGCCTGGATGTCCTGACAGTTGCTGCAGCTGTGCATCTAATTATCTGTAGTAGATATTTTTTGGTGTCATGTCGCTTACCAAAACAATGAAACAGAGATTTAATTGTCACTTTCTATTTCTGCAACTATAATCTATACATTGCACACATTAATGACAAAAATTGATACACAACCAAAAAACAAATCAACAATGTCTTCTTTCATTTGAACTATATGATTTTAATAGGGTCATGACTATTGATACACAAAATCGCCTAAGCTTTAATTGTATGATAATAAACAATTATCTTTTTTTTCTACACTCACGTTATCTTTGGATACAGCGACAGGGATAGTATTCAATTTAATGTAAAGAAAATAAAATAGGTAGCCCATTAACCGCTGCCTTGTATTTACATGTGTGACGCCACGTCAGACGTCATCGTGTTCATCTTCAAGTCACAAATTTTTCGTATAAATTTGGTTGCTCAGCTCACTTGCCACAGTAACAAAGACCAAGTTATCGAGAGATCACTGCAAATCCAGCTCGGAGAAAAGGGGAGAAGAAAGCAGTGGGCTCGCAGCTAGCTAGCTAGCCATGGGCGAGGAAGCCGCGGCGGCCACGGTGACCGCGGCGACGGCAAGCGGCGGCGCGCCACACCTGCTCCTCATCTGCTTCCCCGGCCAGGGCCACGTCAACCCGATGCTCCGCCTCGCCAAGCGCATAGCGGCGAAGGGCCTCCTCGTCACGTTTTCGTCGACGTCCGCCATCGGCGCCAAGCTCATCGAGTCGTCCGGCGTGTCGGTCGGCGGCGACGGCGTGCCGCTCGGCCGCGGCCGGATCAGGTTCGAGTTCTTGGAGGATGATTTTGACGGGAACGAGCTCGATGACCTCATGCGGCACCTCGAGACGGCCGGGCCGCCGGCGTTCGCCGAGCTGCTCGGGCGGCAGGAGGCGGCGGGGCGGCCGGTGGCGTGCGTCGTCGGGAACCCGTTCATCCCGTGGGCGGTCGACGTCGCCGCCGACGCCGGCATCCCGTCGGCGGTGCTGTGGGTGCAGTCGTGCGCGGTGTTCTCGCTCTACTACCACCGCGTGCACGGGCTCGTGGAGTTCCCTCCCGAGGACGACCTCGACGCGCGGTTCACGCTGCCGGGGCTCCCGGCGATGTCGGTCGCCGACGTGCCGTCGTTCCTGCTCCCGTCGAACCCGTTCAAGAGCCTCACGGAGGCGATACTGCAGCAGATCCGCACCATCGACAAGGCGAGGTGGGTGTTCGTCAACTCCTTCACCGAGCTGGAGCGCGGCGTGGTGGCCGCGCTCCCGGGCGTCACGCCGCCGCCGCCGCCGCTCATCCCCGTCGGCCCGCTGATCGAGCTGGAGGGGAGCGAGGACGACGCGGCGGTGCGCGGCGACATGATCAAGGCGGCGGACGACTGCGTCGGGTGGCTGGACGAGCACCCGCCGCGCTCCGTCGTGTACGTGTCGCTCGGCAGCGTCGTGGTGCTGTCCGCCGGCGAGGTGGCCGAGATGGCGCACGGGCTCGCCTCCACCGGCCGGCCGTTCCTCTGGGTGGTGCGGCCGGACAGCCGCGCGCTGCTCCCGGAGGGGTTCCTCGACGCCGTCGCCGGCCGCGGCATGGTGGTGCCGTGGAGCCCGCAGGAGCAGGTGCTCGTCCACCCGTCCGTCGCCTGCTTCCTCACGCACTGCGGGTGGAACTCGACGCTGGAGACGGTCGCCGCCGGCGTGCCGGTGGTGGCGTTCCCGCAGTGGGGGGATCAGTGCACCGACGCCAAGTTCCTCGTCGACGAGCTCAAGATGGGCGTTCGCCTCCGCGCGCCGCTGCGGAGGGACGCCGTGCGCGACGCCGTCGAAGCCGCCGTCGCCGGGCCCGATGCCGACGCTATGCTGTCCAGCGCCAAGGCGTGGAGCGCCGCCTCGCGGGCGGCCGTGGCGGCCGGCGGCTCGTCGGACCGCCACGTGGAGGCATTCGTGGAGGAGGTGATGGCGCGAGCGGCTAAGGAGTGACGTCACGCATGGAGTCTCAGTTTTTAGTTAAGCGGCAGGACAAATTCATTACCACCGGTTAATTACCTAAGCGTCGTGGTAAATAAATATATAGTGGCGCTATCATTTTCATCCAAATCTTGTTTGATTTTGCTTACATTAGGTTGCCATTCGTAAGTCGTTTTGTAGTTAGGCATACACGCTGACACGTAAACAAGATGGTAAAAAAGATTAAAGGTGTCAGTCGTGGCATGCAAATTTCAACCACGAGTTAAAAATACGTGTTATTTTGTTCAACTTGGAGTTCGTCGCTTCCTTGCATAGCGTAGAGGCGTACGGGCCACGAAGGTTTGATGGCTACGTGCTACGTGCATAGACAATTCAGTCCATTTCAAAACCTACCCAGCACACAAGAATTCAGTTTTGGAACAACACACGGAAATGCGCGAGTTGATTCAAACCGCATGAATTTTCCGCCATGTGTGTCCTCAAGGTCATGTACATGAATTTTTCTTTTTGAAAATTCAAAATTAATAACCTTTTTCTTGAACTATTGATTTTTTATTCTTTTATATATTGGTGGAGCCAGCTACACCGTTAAGCAAGCACGACAAATAGTATTTCTCATTCATTGACAACGTTTTAGATACATTTTCGTTGTTAGAGATAGATACTGAGAACGATACTGTAGCCTGGTGGTAGAGAGCTACCAGGTGCTCCGATCGACCGGTCTTCAATTTTCTTTGGTTCTAATTTTTTCATCATTTTTTCTCTTTTAATAATTGATACTGAATTCCTTCCTAGTATTATATCTTTTTAGGAATAGAGATGCCAACAATAAATCTTGAACGACTAACCGATCAGCCCGAGGGCTAGCTCCACCATTGTTGTTCTACGTATATCTTTCTCACTTTTTTTTTCTGATAAGACTAATATTTTCCTTGATGGCTGCCAGCCGCATTGTTCATCACCCTCTCTCTTCTCGTCCACATGATTTGTCTGCTCGAGTAGAAGACAGCACTGATTGTAAATTTGCTTTTTTGCTAAAGGGACAATATTCAGGATAACGAAACATCAACTTGTTCCATCGCTGTTTATGCCTCGATCAGCTTCACTGTGCCCAACTACTACACTTCGTAAGACACGAGGAAGAAATGGTCTTTTTATATATCAAATGCACTCTATAGCTACAGATTAGCTAGTACGGAATTTGAAAGTAAATATCTATACTGTTTTAAAAAAACATAGTAGCATCAGTAGTGAATTTATCACCTCACCTGCTTCTGTTGTAGTTTTATAAATTATCTTCTTAAACTTCTTATTATTGAAATCAATCAAATCTAAATGGATAATCACATATAAAAATCAAATTAACGTGAATATTCACTATGACAAACTTATATATAGTACATTTCATGAAAAATATATTTTATTTATTTTATATAATATTATGATATGTATTTTATCCGTAGCAAAGTACTCCTCACTCCTCAATAATGACTATCATCTTCGTTTCATATTACAAGTCATTTGACTTTTTTTATAGTCAAACTTTGTTAAGTTTGATCAAGTTTATAAAAAAATAGCAACATCTAAAATATCAAATTAGATTCATTAAATATTACATTGAATATATTTTGATAATATATTTTTTTAAATATTACTATATTTTTTTTATAAATTTAATTAAATTTGAAAAAGATTGATTACAGAAAAAGTTAAATAACTTATATATAAAATGGAGGAAGTATAACCTAAACTACCACTTCCAAACAGAATTATGAGTGGCTGGGTAAAAATGTGCCAAGCAGCCGGCGAGTTTTGTGGCTTCACGCCTTCACGGCAAGAGGAACAAGTGGCTTTTTTTTTTGACTTAAAACAAGTGGCTTATTGAACGGTTATGTCCATGCTAACATATGGAAATTGTATATGATCACAGCTGTCCTATACCTTTTGTTTTCTCGTGAATTAGTTATTTCCCAGCTGGGCATTGACACAAAGATATTGACGAGCTATGTATTAAGCTTAGCTCACAGATAATTAGAGAAAAGATTCACAACCATCTTATATTGAACATGTATATTACCAAGTTGGTACGACTGATAATATACATGTTCAATATAAACATTATAAAATTAGTTAAATAACTTAAACTGGTACTATTTGTCAATCAATCACAAGGTAGCAGTCGCTAGCTTGGACCTCATCTATATATTATGTCAGTACCAACAACCACGAAAAAGAGACAGATTATTTCCAAATTAAATCAGATCGTTGTTTCATCGTACGGTATTAAGTACTCATTAGGAAGCTGTCGAATGTCAACGTATCTGCTAGTTGCTGCTTGGTCCTACCGCGTGCTGCTACTGTGCAATGCTAGCTGTATAATACTCCATCCGTCTCAAAATATAAAAGATTCCTAACACTACGAATTCTGTCCAGATTTATAGTATTAAAATATATTTTATTTATTTAAAATATATTATATTTTAAGACGAAAGGAGTAGTATATATACAGTATATACATGTACTCTAGACATTATCTTAAAAAAATGTACTCTGGTTTTAGGCTTTACAAAGGGTGGTCCATTTTACGAGTATTAATTGTTCAAGATGGTAGTAGCTATTTTTGTCGACAGGTTGTACCAGTAGGTGGTATTTGTAGAGTATGAAGATTGCTGGAATTAGGGTATACGCGAGATTGGATATGTAGAACAAAGGACAAAGGTTTATACTGGTTCGGACCCTCAAGATGAGTAATAACCATACTCCAGTTTATCTTCAAGGAGAAAATATTGCTATTTAGGCTGTGTTTGGGAGGTGAGGTTGGGAACTCACCTCCTGCGCACGTAAAACGGAGCGACGTATTTTCTTATGATTACTTAAGTATTTGCTATTTTTTTTTAAAATGGATTAATATGATTTTTTAAACAACTTTCGTATAGAAACTTTTTAAAAAAACACACCGTTTAGCAGTTTGAAAAGCGTGCGCGCGAAAAAAGAGAGAGATGAGTTGGGAAAGTAGGGTGAAGAACACACCCTTAAGGGGTTCCCGGAGTTCAGATTGAGATATCGAATTACAAGTCCTAGCCAAACCAACGTCCAGAAGCAATCCGAAGGAAGCGAGCACCATCTTTGCCGAATAGATCTGGCTGGACCGTTCGCGGCAGCCTCTAGTCGGCAAAACCCGTCAGTTGTTCTATCCCTTATTATATTCTAAGTGTCTTTTCCATCAATAATCGATATAAACTGGAATAGGGTTATTACTCATCTTGAGGGCCCGAACCAGTATAAATATCTGTCCCCTGTTTGCTTGATCGTGTTGACGAAAAATCCGCGTCCAGCCGATAGTGCCAAATCTGCGTTGACGTGAACCGTGTTGACACACACGAAGGCCTAGAAGATCTGCTTAGCTCCAGTGCAAGTCCTAAAATATTGATGGAATGTGAGTGTGCCAGTCAGTTTGATCCTGCAACTGACAAGATATATAAATTGACGATCAAATAGTCGATCGGCTAACAAGCCGATGGAGCAATACTAGCCGATGTCGATACTAGCCGATGTCAATAGGGTTTTAATTAATCGGCTATATGTCTGATGTAAATTCTAACACTTGAATAAATAATAAAGTAAAGGCAATCGACTGATGATAATAGAAACCAATCGGCTAATAATGACATGATAGAATAAATGTTGATCTGATAGTTAAAACATACATTGACTGAAGATCCGATGTTATTAAATCCAAATGATAAGATAATAAACGAAACCTTTGCTGTCATCAGCTAACACCAACTTGTATGTAATCCTTATAAGCCGATGCAACATCTAAATAACTCATCGGCTGAAACCCCGATGAAACCTTTATTGGTAATCAAAGAGCAAGCTAGTTCTTATAATTCTAAACACGATTTAGTAGGTCAAACCCAATTGATGCAGCACTAAGTATGAAAAGAAGTATAAGGTCTAAACAATCGAGCCTTTGATTGATTTTTAGGATGGTCATGTATTAAATTTAATCAAGACAGTAAAACCATCAAAGAGAAATTTAATACATCGGATAAGATCGGCTAACCCTCCGATAAAATATTAGCATGAACCTATCGACTTAACAAGACTTAAATTATCAATAACAATCTAGTAGATCAAACCTAACCGATACAGCACGAGATTGTATATAATAATCTAATACTCAATGAGCCGATAAATCTTTCTAATGTGATGGATATAACAAATCTATCTAAAGCATCATTGTGATTGTAGAGAAATATCGGCTAAGACAGAAGATCAGACCTAACCGAGACAGTCCCAGCTAAACTGATGCGTCTCTAAACACAATGCTATTAAAGATAGAATCGAAATATCAAGTAGGCAAATATATCAGCCAAACCAGAGCGATCCAAAAGGTCGAAGTGATGCAGCCTTGAACAACACCAATGTAGCCAATACATTCACTGGGGCCGGTAGAACGTAGGACTTACCCCTTCGCCGGAGATCGAAACCCGATGCAGCCCCGCGTCAGGTGTCAAGTTCTGCCGATGATAAATAAAAACCTCGGAAAAGAGGGTGGCGATGCACCGAGAGTAGTTGTATTGATTGAGAGATAGATTATAAAGACCCCAGGTGTACTATTTATACCCTCAGGCCGATATGTGTCCTAGTTGGACACGACACAAACTTTCCTAAAGATAAAAGGAAAAACATAAGTCCTGATCAGACACTAAACACACTTTCTTAAAAATAAAAGAAAACTAACTAACTCTACCTAATTAATAGATAAATTGCCATGCTGCATCGTTTTCGAACTCGGCATCTTTTAGATAAGCTTCCTTTAATCGATTAGATTCCTCAATCGAATCCACTAAGAATCCAACTACTGACGACTGATAATTCCCATCGATCGATTCCAGGACTCTGAAGCCGATACTAACTCTAGGCCGATGACGATTTCGGGGTTTACCAAATTTTGGCATTAACAGATCGGTTCTCGCAAATACCCTGGTTCCAACGATCTCCATATTCTACAAATACCCTAATCGACGTATAGCTCATCGACAGTGGCGCACCAGGTAGGTGGATCGGTACTTCAAGGTTACGACAAGATGAGGTCAAGAGCAAGATTCGCCGACAAGGGCTTCTACAACAAACTTGGCCAAGGAGATCCAACCCAGCCAGCCTTCGCTATGGTCCAAGTCGGTCCATCGTCTTCCTAGTCTTCGCCGTCGTCCCGATCTCGCCCCTCTTTGCAGATGCCGATAACGAGGCCATGACAACGGCACGAGCGAATACGTGTACGTCACCGGCCACCTCTTCGGTTCGATCTGAGAACAAGGCGTCGAAATCCCAATCTGTCGATAGACATCCTAAAGTAGCCCAGTTGTCATCTTCGGCTGACAAGCGTGCGTTGACAAGGAAGTCTGCTAATAAGGATAGTGCATGGTGTCCAATCCACAAGACTTCTGATCAACCGCTGGCTGGATGCCGTGTCATAATCCAAGCAAATGCTGAACTCGACGCTTGCGAAGAGTGAGGGATTCAGCGCGCATCTCCATACAAAACATGGTGCTCAATCCACAAAACCAAGAGTCACCCCCTAACGAGCTGCAAGATGTTCTTGAAGCTTGCGAAACCGATTACCCGGGTTCCATGTTGTTCGATCCATGCTCGTAGAGATCGATCTCATGCGACGACTATGGGCGACAACCCTTCAGATCGTTTGGTGGGTTTCATCGGAATCGATCCTGACAAACCATCTGTTCTTCATAGCCTGGACGACTTGGAATCTTTTGATTCAAGTTCTCCGCGCAATGTGAACATGGTCGACATTGAGATCGAGGACATGGGTGCGGATGACCAGATACCACGGGGTTCCATAGAGGAAGGCGAGTTCGTCCAATCTCAAGACATAGCCCCTTCTCGATCGGAGCCTGTCCGTACTCCCGCCGAGCACTTCACCGCCATCAATAATCTGCTCCTAGAAAATCCCTTCAATCCAGTAATCCATCCGAAGGCAGATGCATGGTTAAAGCAAATGGAGTCCACTATCACCAATCTCAACTCTGTCTTTGCAGCGGTGGCCGGTTTGCCACCTCCACAAATCTCCCCATAGGTCGACGAGGTTGCCGAGAACGTTGCCATGGCTAATGCCCCTCGGAACGATGAACCTCGCATCCTTGAGAATGCTTCGCCACAATATTGAGCTCAATAGGTGCCTCCTCGACAAGATGCTCGCGATCTCCGTGAACAACTAAACGGTCGAAGGGGACAACAACAGGATCAACACGATGACAGACGCCGACAACCTCAAGATCATTAGTGCAGGGGCAGTCATCGGGATGACATTCAAGATCGTAACCCAACCTGCTATCACCACGATGCCCCAGTATGCCAAGGTGACAACGAACACGATGAGGACGATGACTCCCGATCTCCAAACCCAAGACATGTCCAAAGTCGCGAGCGTCGATGTCGTGACCACACACTCGACTACGGTGATCCCTCGTCATCTTCTTCATTGTCTTCTATGGGCGGTTCGCGCGGCCGCAGTGGCCGCCGGCCACCTTTTCTATCTAGAGGAAAATGAAGGGCCTTTAAGCCTTCCCTTCGAGAAGTAAATTGGCCCCCGAAATTTCGTCCCGCAAAAGTAGAGAAGTACGATGGGAGCACAGATCCAAAGGAGTTTTTGCATGGATCTTTGGAAGCAGTTCGTCACAAATTTTCAAGGCACCTACAAGAGGCATGTGATCGAGGACAATCTCCACGCCATAATACAGAAGCCCAACGAAACCCTCCGAGACTTTATTCAGCGATTTAACGAGTGTCGGAACACAATCTCTGAGATCACCGACTCATCTGTGATACAGGCTTTCAAATCCGGCGGCCGAAATCTCTACATAATTAAAGAACTGGTGACAAGGTGGGTTTCGTCCGCCATGAAGCCGTGCGAGATCATTGATAGGTGTGCCCACGCAGATGAAGCTATCCGAAGAAACGACGGGAAGGAGAAAGTGGCGGAAGAGAAGCAACCGGCTAAAAAGGACAACCCAGAACCAAGTCACAAATCTAGTCGCAAGAAAGGAGGAAAGAGAAAGGCACAGTCGGAGGTTCTTGTCGCAGAACAAGATAAGCAAGCTCCCAAACGACCTCCTCAAGACGACAGCCCAGTACGATAGTGGTGTCCGGTGCACAAGACCAGCGCTCACACGTTCGAGGAGTGCAACATATTCCAGAAGGCAATGACCAAGAAGATTGCCCAAGACAAGGGATCACAACGTATTCCAGAAGGAAGAGGGTTCACGTGGTAGCGAAGGATGGCTGTAATCCTTCATCCAATGACAAACCAGACTCTCCGACTTCATCGATTTCGGCCAATATGTGGCCCACATCTTCAGCGAGTCAACCTCTTATTCTTCGAAAAGGGAATACAAGAAGGTAGAACGTGAAGTGTGCTCCACAACTCGGGGGACGGTCTCTAAAATGAAGTGATCAAATTAGAAGATCGAGTTCTCCAAGATTGACCACACAACCCTGACGATAGTCCTCGAACGATATCTGATAGTAATCGAACCTACTATTCAGAATGTCAAAGTTGTCCGAGTCCTCGTCGACGGCGGTAGATCCATCAATCTCCTCTTCGCCAGCACGCTCGATGCAATAGGGATTCCGAGAAGCGAGTTTGTCCCTTAAGAATAGGCCTTTCATAGTATTACCCTAGAGTCATTGTCAAGGTCTTTAGGAAAGATCACGTTGCCGATAACATTTAGCAATGCTAACAACTTTCGAACAGAGCAAATCACGTTCGGCGTACCTGAGTTTGACATGGCCTACAACGCTATTCTCAGAAGGAGAACAATGGCCAAGTTCATGGTAACAGTGCACTACGCCTATCAACTGATCAAGATACCAGGACCGAAAGGGATAATCACAATATCGGGAAATGCGAAGATGGCCGTGCAGTGCAACAAGAGGAGCCTTGACATGGTCGAGCAAACTCCCACCACGTCCGCCCCAACTGAACCTCCTCGAAAAGTGACCAAGCCCAATCCGGCGCCCAAACAAGATGGCGTTGTATAGATAATCCCGCTGACCAGTAGCACCCCCAATAAGACGGTCAAGATCAGGGCCGAGCTCGACACCAAATAGAAATTCGAGCTCATCACCTTCCTCTGCGACAATGCAGACGTGTTTGCTTGGCAACCGTTCGACATGTCTGGGGTCCCTAGGGAGGTGATTGAGCACAAATTGATGGTCCAACATGACGCAAAACCCGTTAAGCAAAAATTGTGTTGTTTCGCTCCAGACCACAAAGAGGCTATACGAGAAGAACTCGACAATCTTCTCAAAGCCGATTTCATCAAAGAAGTCCTTCATCCAGAGTGGCTCACAAATCCAGTCATGGTGCACAAGGCCAATGACAAATGGAGGATGTGCATTGATTTCACCGATCTC
This sequence comes from Oryza officinalis, assembly GCA_008326285.1. Lineage (NCBI taxonomy): Eukaryota > Viridiplantae > Streptophyta > Magnoliopsida > Poales > Poaceae > Oryza > Oryza officinalis. Next base: position 7,978,412 of record BDMV01000002.1, on the reverse strand, counting down.
AACAAGGTGTTCCTGAAAGACTACTTCCCTCTTCCACGCATCGACCTACTGATAGATTCTACCGCTAGATGTGAGTTGTTGAGTTTTTTCGATGCCTATTCAGGGTACCATCAAATCAGCATGGCCAAGTAGGACGAGGACAAGACGACCTTCATCACGCTCTTTGGTGTATTATGCTATGTCAAGATGTCCTTCAGCCTGATTAGCGCCGGGTCCACGTACCATCGTGAGATTCAGAGGGCTTTCCAATCCTAACTCTGCAACAACGTTGAAGCCTACGTCGATGACATTGTGGTCAAAACAAAGACGTGAGATCACCTCATCGATGACCTACGGGAAACGTTCAACAACCTCTGAACACACCGGCTCAAGTTAAATCCTGAGAAGTGCACGTTCGGAGTATCATCGGGCAAACTGCTTGGCTTTCTTGTCTCCGGACGAGGTATCGAAGCAAACCCAGACAAGATCCAGGCCATCGAGAACATGAAGTTACCGACAAGGCTCAAAGAAGTTCAGAAGCTTATAAGATGTATGGCAGCTATAAGTTGATTCATGGCAAGGATGGGAGAACGAGGACTACCCTTCTTCAACCTTTTGATGAAACAAGAAAAGTTCGAGTGGACAACTTAGGCTGAGGAGGCATTCTCCGTACTCAAGTGTTACCTCGCCAATCCACCTGTCTTCGTCGCCCCACAACCACAGGAGGAGCTCTTCCTCTACATCGCCGCAACACCAAACTCCGTAAGCACCATCATCATTATTGAGCGTGAGAAGGTACAGCGCCCAGTTTACTATGTCAGTGAAGTACTGCATGATGCTAAGACCAGATATCCTCAGATCCAGAAGTTGCTCTATGCTGTGGTCATGACATCCCGAAAGCTGCGCCACTACTTCGAGGCCCACAAGGTCATGATCGTCTTCTCGTACCGCCTTGGCGAGGTTGTCAGAAACAAGGAAGTCACAGGTCACATGACGGAGGGAGGCCAGGTTGTCCTTCGTCTCTGTAAGCTCATGCTTGTTTGTCGTTCCTAGCCACCATCTCCTGCAGCTTGGCGTTGTCGGCCCGTGCTTGTCTAAGCTGGGCTTCCAGCATCGCGACACTGTAGTCGGTAGTAGACACGACTTTTTCAAGTCATCCAATCTCACCGATGAGATCTTGGGTGCTCGTCTCTATCAGCCGACAAGCTAAGATAGCCCCGAGATAGTGAGGATGCTGGTTGAGGGGGGATGCGAGGGAGAACGGCAGTCGAGAGGGGCGACTTAGAGCTCGCCTCTTCTCAAGCACCGGTGCCCTGACCCAAGTTCGAGGGGGAGGGGCTGCAGTCAAAGGAGTCTCATTACTACAAAGAATGGATAACGAGAAAGTTGGATATTGGTAGGCTAGGATTTCACTTAACCGGTTTTCCGCTTCTTCAGCAGAACGCCTTCTTCGTGAGGACCGGCTTTGCACTGGAGGTAGTCTGTAGAAAAAGAAGGGTGAGGGCATAAACACATGCTTACTCTAATTTTGATTTCAGGATGATGCATCTACTGTCATTGAACTTTGAAGAATGGAGATTTCAGAAATGAAGGATAGTGAGGGATGGGCTGGAATTGCAAACTATCTACCTACCTATATCTGGAGAATATGGGTACCGGGTACCCACACGGCCTCCATATTCGACTAGAGATAGGGGGTGGACCGGATCCATATATTATGTAATAGAGTAGGACTCGGTCATAATATTGCCTTATGTTCCATGGCATGACTTAGAGTCCCGATTGAGTACTATGATGTAATAGATTAGGAAACTGATGTCGTATTTGGCTAGGTTTTCCTCTTTGTAACCCTGCCCACCAACCTATATAAGGTGGGCAGGGAGCCCCCTAGGGGAGGAGGACAAGAGGATCATAATATGATCGTAGAGATATTCACAATTTGGTCATCAGATCAATAAACACCCGACGGATACAATCCCCAAACAGGAGTAGGGTATTACCTCTCATTGAGAGGGTCTGAACCTGTCTAAATCTTTGTCTTCCGCATCCATCCACTTTTAGGTCTCGTGCGCTACCCCCTTTTATTATTGCCAAATTCCAGTTTCGACAGTTGGCACGCCAGGTAGGGGTTATGCCGAGTTTCCTATCGACGAGTGCGATGGAATCACCTTCATGAGTCGTCAACTTCATCTTCGCTTTGGGAGCTTTGACTGCCTCGCCGCCGACAACTTCAACATGCTTTTGCTCTTTGACTTGGATATAAATCAGTCGGGGAAGATTCAATCTAGCTAAGGAGGATAACAACCACTCTACCATGGCGAGTTTCAGATTCGATCTACTATGGCCGCCGCCAGCGTCGCTTTTGTCAGCAAGCTTCTTCGCTTCGAAGAGTTAGACTTTATCGTCATGAGAATAACTGCTATTACAGACACGCTGTTTCCTATGTCACCGACACAATCATCATGGACATGGACTCGAGGCGTCGCTATGCGGATAATCGACCATGAGCTTACATCTTCGTCATCGCCGACTGGTTTCTTCGCCTCCACGGATGGTGTGCTCTGCCGCCGTTGCTGATGGCGACATTGTTTTTACCGTCGGTCGTCTTCGTCATCGTTGACTGGTTTCTTCGTCTCCACGGATGGTGTGCTTCGCCGCCGTTGCTGATGGCGACATCGTCTTTACCGTCGGTCGTCTTCGTCATCGCCGACTGGTTTCTTCGCCTCCACGGATGGTGTGCTCCGCCGCCGTTGCTGATGGCGATATCGTCTTCACCATCGGTCGTCTTCGTCATCGCCGACTAGTTTCTTCGCCTTCATGGTTGGTGTGCTCTGCCATCGTTGCTGATGGCGACATCGTCTTCACCGTCGATCATCTTCGTCATCGCCGACTGGTTTCTTCGCCTTCATAGATGGTGTGCTCCGCCGCTTTTGCTGATGGCGACATCGTCTTCACCGTCGGTCGTCTTCGTCATCGCCGACTGGTTTCTTTGCCTCCACAGATGGTGTGCTCCACCGCTGTTGCTGATGGCGACTTCGTCTTCACCGTCGGTCATCTTCGTCATCGCCGACTGGTTTCTACGCCTCCACGGATGGTGTGCTTCGCCACCGTCGCTGATGGCGACATCGTCTTTACCGTCGGTCGTCTTCGTCATCGCCGATTGGTTTCTTCGTCTCCACGGTTGGATGATTCTATTGCCGATTGGTGTTTTCGTTTTCATGGCCGTGCAACTTTGTCACGTTGTTGGGAACCTTCACCTCCATCATCGGTCGCCTCCACGCTGCTTTCTTGGTTGGTGTCTTCGTCGCCATTGATGGATGACCTTGTCCCTAGATCAACCACCTCTGCCGTCACCGGTGTAAATACTAAGAAGCTAAGTCATCATCAATTTTCTTCTTTATATGATATTTTCTTTTTCCTCTGCCTCACTACATCAACTGGTCCTCCGTTGAGCAGTGAGTCGGGGGCTACAAATGTTATATCATATGTTTGCAATAATTTTTATAATGTTTATCTCGATTGCTTACGAAATAATCCCAGTAAAAAAGTGCCGATCGAGTTATGAAACTCTATTTCCCTATACTTTCCATTTGGTTTGTCGATGGATAGTTGCCCTTGGGCCGAATCCTAGCACCCGGGGGCTCATTGGATGGAGTGTATAACGCAAGGTGCTAAGTATTACTCGGGAGAAATCAAAAGCATAGAGATAAGATAATTTGTTTTCTGCTCTAAACAATTACAAAAGTACCCGAGTAGTAAATTCTGATATGTGAAACTTTGTTCCATTAATGACGAACTCATGTCAATGACTAGTCGGGCAGAGTGTTTAAATGTGAGGAGTCATCTACTCGGGGAAATCAAAACCAACAAGAGGAGAAATGCATATTTATAAATATTTTAAAATACTTAAATTTTCCTCAAGTCCTATATTTACATCAGATACTACTCATCCGACATATTTATATTGCAGGATCCAAATCCATATATGCATAGTAGGGATCCATGGCTATAAGCTTATCTCCTACGCTTCAGGAATGGATCAGTCAGAACATCATCGTCGGCTTGCCTCCGCCATCGTCGACTGGTGTCTCCACCTACAGGGTTGGTTGGTCACACCACCGTTGTTGGGTGTCTACGTCTTTATCGTCGGCCTGCCTTCGCCGCCACCGACTGGTGTCTCCGCCTACACGGTTGGTTGGTCACACCACCGTTGTTGGGCGTCTATGTCTTCATCGTCGGCCTGCCTTCGCCGCCGTTGACTGGTGTTTTCTCCTACACGGTTGGTTGGTCACACCACCGTTGTTGGGCGTCTACGCTTCATCGTCGGCCTGCCTTCGTCGTCGTCGACTGGTGTTTTCGCCTACACGGTTGGTTGGTCACACCACCGTTGTTGGGCGTCTACGTCTTCATCGTCGGCCTGCCTTCGCCGCCGCCGACTGGTGTTTCCGCCTACACGGTTGGTTGGTCACACCACCGTTGTTGGGCATCTACCTCTTCATCGTCGGCTTGCCTTTGCCGCTGTCGACTGGTGTTTTCGCCTACATGGTTGGTCGGTCACACCACCGTTATTGGGCGTCTATGCCTTCATCGTTGGCCTGCCTTCGCCATCGCCGACTGGTGTCTCCGCCTACACGGTTGGTTGGTCACACCACCGTTGTTGGGTGTCTACGTCTTCATCGCCGGTTTGCCTTTGCCGCCGCCGACTGGTGTCTCCGCCTACACAGTTGGTTGGTCACACCACCGTTGTTGGTGTCTATGTCTACATCGCCGGCTTGCCTTCGCCGTCGTCGACTGGTGTCTTCGCCTACATCGATGGTTGGTCACACCACCGTTGTTGGGTATCTACGTCTACATCGTCGGCTTGCCTTTGCTGCCGCCGACTGGTGTCTCCGCCTACACGGTTGGTTGGTCACACCACTGTTGTTGGGCGTCTACGTCTACATCGCCAGCTTGCCTTCGTCGCCGCCGACTGGTGTTTTCGCCTACACGGTTGGTTGGTCATACCACCGTTGTTGGGCGTCTACGTCTTCATCGTCGGCCTGCCTTCGCCGCTGCCGATTAGTGTTTCCGCCTACACGGTTGGTTGGTCACACCACCGTTGTTGGGCGTCTACGTCTTCATCGTCGGCCTACCTTCGCCGCCGCCGACTGGTGTTTTCGCCTACACGGTTGGTTGGTCACACCACCGTTGTTGGGCGTCTACCTCTTCATCGTCGGCTTGCCTTCGCCGCCGTCGACTGGAGTCTTCGCCTACATGGTTGGTTGGTCACACCACCGTTATTGGGCGTCTATGCCTTCATCGTTGGCCTGCCTTCGCCATCGCCGACTGGTGTCTCCGCCTACACGGTTGGTTGGTCACACCACCGTTGTTGGGTGTCTACGTCTTCATCGCCGGTTTGCCTTCGCTGCTGCCAACTGGTGTCTCCACCTACACGGTTGGTTGGTCACACCACTGTTGTTGGTGTCTATGTCTACATTGCCGGCTTGCCTTCGCCGCCATCGATTGGTGTCTCCGCCTACACGGTTGGTTGGTCACACCACCATTGTTGGGTATCTACGTCTACATCGTCGGCTTGCCTTCGCCGCCGTCGACTGGTGTCTCCGCCTACACGGTTGGTTGGTCACACCACCGTTGTTGGGCATCTACGTCTACATCGCCGGCTTGCCTTCGTCGCCGCCGACTGGTGTCTCCGTCTACACGGTTGGTTGGTCACACCACCATTGTTGGGCATCTACGTCTTCACAGCTGTGCAATTCTGTCACCATTATAGAGCGATTTCATCTTCATTGTCTTCGGCACCGGCAAATTCTATTGCCTCTACTTTGCAAGCTTCGTTATTTCATCAACCACGACGTCTCCAAGAGCCTCAACATGTGGGCATGTGCCATGAAATATGACGCCGTATTAATCTACTACAACAAGTGGTGTTCCAATCCTCACGATTTCTACTCGGACATCCTCAATGCGTATCTTCACTCAAGCAATGGCTACTCAATGACAAGCTATAGTTCTTGACTCTATGTTCAGTTATTTCCCAACTAAGCATAGAGTCAGGGGCTACACAAATGACATGCTTTATGTCAGGATGAAACAATCAATTTACCAGTCAGCAAATTCTACAAAATCAACTTCGGAATCATCAGTTTCATCTTCGCTCCAGAGCAGACTTTCTACTTCAGCAACTCCAATATTTTCGTCGACAACTTTGGCTCTCAGTTGATGCTACAATCTATTTCAAGTTTTTCAAGTATGAAGTTCAAGATTTAATTTATATGTCATGGTCAAGTTTGGAGTTCTACCTGGATATTACTTCAAGCCTGTAACATACCAAAAATTCAAATTTCGAATTTTTACCTCAGTTAAATAATTAAAATATGTTTTCGAGTTAATGACCAAGATTTTCCCAAATATATAACCTAAGTAAGGTTAAACTAACCAGTGATTATGTATTGAGTTACAAATGACCTAAAATTTCTTCCTTCTCAAATTAATTTGTTATGTAAAACATTTTTAGGGACACAAGTATGAATCCCTGTTAATTTATATTTATATAAATAATAAAAACATTATACTAATTGCCACCTTAAATATCATTAGTCCAACTCAAAAATATATATAGACTGGTACCTAGGGAACTTGTGAGTTTCAACATGGTGAAATGAAAGTAAAGCCTAACAACATCATCTCTGGTCAATTACAAATCAAAATATAAATTTACCACTATTTAAAGAGGTATTTAAAATAAGAATACTTTAAGGTACATGCACTCATTGAATATTTAAAAATAATTGGTGCAATATAAAATCATGGGGAAATTCATGTAGATATTATTCAATATATATATCTCACTGAAATTTTGGTGTCATTTAATAAGCACATTTGATACCTCAAATAATTGGGTCAAACCAGTCAAACTATAACTATTTCTAAAACCCTAATCGGCAAAACGGATACACCTCTCATATGTATATTTTATCACATAAAAATGTATAGGAGATATAATTTATTCAAATACTACTCTATTTATCATGAATTAATATAATTTTTCCAGATTTTATTTCATAGGTTTTGACCTCCTAACAATTCAAATCAATTTCGGCTGAATTGAATTTCTCTATTTTACTGAGATTAAAATATAGATTATTTTGTGTGAAACCAAAGAAAATGGAATCTAGATATTTTTATCTATCTCTGAAAAAATCCAAATTAATTTATCATGCACAGAAAATAAGTTATGGGAGTATAAAGTTGGGAGGAAGAAATATATATGAAAATTCTTTGAGATCATCAGTACAGTAGTCTACCAGTAAATCTACCCATCTCCCTCACCTAGCCTGTGCTTGCATCGACCCTGGACCTACATGTCGGCCTCCTTGGCTTGCTCTCACCTCGGTGCACCCACTCTCCACAGCTCAAGCTACACAGGGAGAGACAGAGAGCGGGGGAGAACGGCGCCGGCGTGCTCGATGCGTGGTCGAGACGTGTCCGTCGCCGAGCTCGCCCGTTTTATCTCTCAGCCACGTCGCACGATCATTCCCTCCATCCCAGTGCCGATCCAACCGAGGAAGAAAGCCCTCAGCCTCCTCCATCGCCATTTCCTTGCCGCCGGCGGTGGAGACGACGACTGTCGCCACCGCTATTGCGCCACGGTCATCCCTCCTCTTCTTGTACTTTGTACTCTCCACATGATGCCGATCCCATTCCCCTGACCTTGCCTCGTGTCACATAGCCATCACGCCGGAACGTCGCCACGGTCACAGAAGCTCCAGAGCGCCGCCGCTACCGCATCATCGTCGCCTGACCAACTCCGACCAGATCAAGACCAACCGCCGCGCCATCGTCTTCGTCTTGATCCCAGGAAGCCGCCGACCGAAGGAATCGGACCACGATGCCGTAAAATTGGAGATCGGCCGTTTCTTCCCAAACTCCGACTGCCGGGCTCCATCCTCAAGCTTTTCTTCTCCGGTGAGTTGCTATTCGATTCCTTGCGCATGAGTCATCCTAGGGACCCTAGTGACCTCGCGGATATCTCCTTCTAGCAGATTATCGACCAGGGTGGGCTGTCGCCGTGAAGACGTCATTCACTGCCGCCGCCGAAGCTCCTTCTCCATCGCCGTCTCTGTCCGAACCTCGCTGACTACTTCCAACCCTTCGGTAAGTCCCCTGGACCCTTGTAGATGCACATACATGCATTCACTCACACGGGATCGAGCCGTAGCTCGACATGCATATGCAACCCGAGAGCTGTCGCCGCCCGCGCCGTCGTCGCCATCGATCCCGGTCACCGCAGCTAGTGAAACCACTACCGACAGCTTCGTCTTGATGTCCTCTACATTTTCTCTTTTAGTCACCCACCGAGATCGGCCGCCGTTCGCCGTTGCCGCCGGCGAGAAGTTCGGCGGAACACTGCTGCCCTGCTCCTCTTGATGCCGAGTCGCTGACAAGTGGACCCCACATAATTAGCGCTAAGGACTTGGCTTAGTAAAGGTTTAAAACTCGCAAGATTCATTTTGTAAATATCCTTAGACTGACAGATGGGACCAAGGACCTAATTGGAAATAAAGAAAACCTTAAGAACTCTTTATGGAAACCGCATTAGCACGTGTTAGGGAGCTCGGGTTAATTCCTAGAAACCCTAGGGACTTTTTTGCATAATGACAGAGACTGACCTGTGGACCCAATGGATTGTATTTTGGAAAATAAAATAGAAAAAGGTTAGATCAATATCTTTTCAACTGAAAATTTGCTCAAACTTGTGAAATTCATATAAAATCAAATATAGCTCATTTTGAGGTGAAACCAACTCCAGTAGGTTCATAAAATTGTGAAATTTAATATGGTAGAATAAAATCATCTGCTCACAGTATGAGAATTATTTCTAAAATTACAAATAAAAAACAGCTAACATAGAGATTGTAGAATTTGTAGAAAATTCATTTGTACTCCAATTGGAGTGAACCAAATTTCTGTAGAACCACAAAAGAATGAACTTTAATTTAAAAATATAATATTTCAGACTTTACGTAACAGAAATAGTACCAATAATTTATATTGTAAAATGACCACCACATATGCATGTTAATTTCTAAAAATTATAGGAAATTCATACTAGCTCTCAAAATTGTGAAACCAATTGTATTCATCTTAGAAAACAATCCCTTTCATCCCAGTAAGGTCAATTTGATCAAAATCATATATAAAAAATGATTCACAACTATACATTAGTAAATAATCCTATATGTTAATGTAAAGTTAGAAAATTCATAACTCATAAATGAAAAGAGATAAAATAGGAATTCTTTCACCTAAATTCATCTTAGGTCAGAACCTATCCACTGTGCACAAATCATGCATTTTAGAGCATTTTGTATTGTTTTTGCATAATTTGATATTTATGTGCATATCATGTCATTTGTATAGATAATTCACATCCACGGTGAAAGAATGATTTAGGTGATATTCACTTTGTTCAAGATCAAGGCAAGTTATACCTCTCCTTTTCTTTGATCACATTGAAACCCATGATTTGGGAGATGAAAAGTGTTGTTTGCGAAACCGCATATGTATTTGATTAAAAATGATATTTGAATCCTAATAAATGGTAGCTATGACCTTATTGCTGCATGATCTACCTTGATATGTTGTTATCCTCTCAATTGTAACCATAGGATGGATTTGATTACTTTACAAATGCTCGCTAAAGAGTACATATATGCTTTTATGTATGCCATTTGCTTAGCCATGCTTAGATTTAAGCAAAATACTCACTCTTATGGATTTATAAATGGGATTTTGATTATTTGATTAATGCTGGATTGAAAATGAAAATGTTAAGTATTTGCGAACTAAAGCGTGAGTAAAATGATTTTAGACTTGGGCGACAAATGGTGTGCATATGGTGGTAGATGTGCACTGATAGGGGGAGTGTTCGCCTGAGTTAAATAAGGACTGAACTTCGTGTCACCAACTTGAGTATATCGTACATCCACATGTGCTATTATGGGGTAGCCTTAGCTAATTAAGTTGCTTAAGGTCTAACCTTGCATATTGGTAGGCCGGAGTAGAATGAATAAGTCTGAGCGATGATTCATAGGAACTAACTATTTACTCCGCTGATTATGGGGGTAGTTTAGGCGTCTAAGTCTATCCAATTCAATGGTATAGTGCCTTGTGGGGGAACAGATGTGTTCGCTGCCACGACGTTAGGTTTAAGGCGTGGGCCCGCCACCTAACGGTTCTGGGTCATGCCCAGGATGGATTCACACTTGCCATTGCTGATGCAAGGTTAGGCGTTAAGTAATGTAAAGGCTACGTTATGACCTTTAGACCACATTCAACATGAAGAGTGTGGTAGTGCTTTGCAAACACGAAACAAACTAGAGTGTTCATATCATGTGGGTAAAGCTGTACAAACTCTGCAGAGTTCTCTAAAACTAATCGATTAGCCGTGCTCACGGTCACGAGCGACTTGGTGAAGTGTCATGAGTATAGACTTTAATTTTGTTTTATGTTTTCAAATGATGATTTATGAACTATGGATTGGAAATGGTGATTTGGTTTAAGTTATGATAATCGTGTTATGTTGACGATGGTGGGTGTGAGACTTGATGCCGGGTGGGCAGTCAAGTAAATTATTATGATGAGATTATGACTTGTTGCTGGTATGGGTAACAAGAATATGTTTATGATGTTGATATATTAAATGTTATGATATATTTATGTTAAAAATTCTGTTAATTGAATCATCAACTCTTTTGAAAAGAATTGTGCACTAAAACTTGCTTTACGCTGAAATGAGCTACATATATAGCCTTTCTTGATTATATGCCATGCATGTAGTATGTTAGGATTGTCTTGTGCTTGCCGGTACATTAATTTGTTTAATGTATTGACTCTTGTTATACTGTAATATCTATTTTGCAGGTTGTATGCTTAGTCTTCTGAGTGAATCGGGAAATCGTTGTTTCTTCTAGGATTGGATCCAAAAGGGGTTATCTCCTAGTCGGCTACTTGTGGTTTTGGGTAACCAAGCTTCCGCGGATCAGTAATTATCTAGCCGTTTGGCCTATCTACTTAAATAAAGATGTAGAGTAAAGTTTATTTGTGTTTACTCCCTATTATTCTGATTTTCATCGCTTAGATGAAAATGTGGAACTAGAGCTTTTCCTGGGATCTAGTTCTACACCGGTATGAGTATTAAGCATTTGTTATGTCGTAGCGCTTTAGTGAATTTTGTCAAGTCTCCTGAGATGTGTAACACATCTGGTCGCCATCTTTGTGTGGTTTGACGGGCATGTCTCAGGCTGAAGTTGACTGACATGCTAAAGTCCCAGCAATATCCTCTATGCTCTCTACTCGGGGCTTCAGGTTTTATACTATGTAGGTCTTTTGACTTGATAGAGCGGCGATGAGGTTGGATGGTTATTGTTTTACTCGATTATTACTAGACCCCATCCAACTAAATAAATCGCGCTATCACTTTAGATAACTTACATAATATTTAACCCGGAGTGTCCCGACAAAGCCTCCTACGTTCGGCCTAGGGAGTTTAGAGTCATCAACCAATCAACTCAGATTCGACAAGTTGGCCAACAATATCAACATCTACCTTCTCCTATGGAAGTATCTTCAACGACTACGATATCAAGTTCTACTACCATCATCAAAAATCAAGAGGCGTTGCATCAATCTTCACCACACACAGGCTAGCGTCAAGGAAACTACTTGGGCTTCGATATCTTCTCAACAGTTTGATGGATTATTATCATTGATGTTACCATCGGCACCTTCAGCATCGGCATTATCTTCATCTTCAGTCAACTACTGTCAACCAAGTTTTTTGCTTCAGGAGTTTGGGCTTTGTCTACACTAAAATTTGATTGGGACATCGACGTTGCCATCTTCGTCAACATCTTGTCATCTCTCTTTGGCTTAATCTATTCTACCACTATTGACGGACAACTTTGTCTCTACAACCGGCTGTTTCTCCTGCTGCGGATCATCATCACCATCGGTTGCGTCTGTCACAATTGATGGCCTATTACGCCGCAGTTGATTAGCATTTTTGTTTTCATCGTCCGGCTATCTCCATCGTTTTTGACTGGTGGTCTTGCCGTCATTGCTAGCCTACGTCGTCACTGTTGATGTGTGTCTTCATCTTCAACACTGACTTGCCTTGGTCGCCGCCGATTGGTATTCTCGCCTTCAAGGAAACTTCGTCTTCATAGCCAACAATCTTTGCTGCCGCCAGTCGTCATTACTGTTGGTCACGTTCGCCGTCGTGGACTGTTTTCTTCGTCTCCATGGATTGGTGGATTTCGCCATCGCTGTTAATAGGTAACTGCGTCTCCACATCCGACATATTCGTCACTTCTGATGGGCAGTTTTATCTCCATATTGGTGATCTTGCTTCCATGCCGACTGCATCAATTGACACCAATGGATAACCTCGACTATGACAGAAGGACAAGTAACATGCTCAGGGGCTTATTAGCTCTATCACGAGGATCATACACAATTTGGACTTATTCCAGCTACATGAGACATGAATTCATAACCATGGGCCTATCTCAAATGCTCAAAGTCTGGATCAATCATTATTTCCCATGAGAACCATCATCCGAGTACTTGCGCCAGTCGGGATTAAAATATCATATATACTTCGGTGCATCCCATGAGGGATAACCACTCGGATCAGAAGTTGCTCAGATGAGATGCACTTGGTCTACATCACTCGGGAGATTTGTCACTTGGGAGCATATTAATAGATGTGCCATACACATCATATTTTAAGGGTATCGGTGGGCATGTTTTGGGCCTAATCCCAATATGCTTGCAGCCCGTATTTTCAGGTGTGGTTTGACACGTGTCTCTAGGGACTTAAGCAAATTTGCCTTGGCAATATGCACGTGCTCTATTGCCCAATACCTTCAAAATCCTTTCATACAGCAGTTACACAACTTTTTAGGAGTTGGTACGATGCAATTTGAAAGGTGACAAACAGTAAAGTTTTTTATAACTGTCCTGGTAACTTTTCTATAGGTTGTAGGAGCTGTTTGTTTTTTACAAAGCAATTGATTTTATATTATATCAATGCTATTTTGCCACCTTGGTGTGCTTTTCTGATTAAGACCAATATTATGGCTTAGGCTAATTATATTTCGGTCGTATTCTTCAGGCGGTTGGTAAATCTATTTATGAGTTTTATTAACTTGGATTTTATACCACAAATGCCATATATTTTTGAGGATGGTGAAGTTGTGTGTATCGAGGGGACTCGGACATGACTGTTTTGGCAGCATGTGCACAATGTGGTGCCAGTACTCGGGGTCATTATGCACCGTGCCTTATTAATGAGGTTATGTGCTATATGATTTTTAGGATACTTTTGGCTTTGGCTAAGCATTTATTTATATAAGACTACTCGGATGGGTGGGATGATTAAAAGTTCTTGACTATATGCTTAATTTGTTCCACTAAACACATAGTCGGGGGCTACACCTAATTAGGTGCATCTAGTCGATGCACCTAGGTATATTTTTTATTGAATTTTCTCAGCCCTTTACAGCCTTTTGATTTGGTAAAAGTACTCGGGAGACTATGACAGAGATGATTGAAGCACTTGACTATGGATTCATTTGGTTCGAGGTGAAGTTATTTCATCGACTGCGAAGGTCTCAGGGGCTACTGTGGAGAATATGGGTATCGGGTACCCACACGGCCTCCATATTCGACTAGAGATAGGGGGTGGACCGGATCCATATATTATGTAATAGAGTAGGACTCGGTCATAATATTGCCTTATGTTCCATGGCATGACTTAGAGTCCCGATTGAGTACTATGATGTAATAGATTAGGAAACTGATGTCGTATCTGGCTAGGTTTTCCTCTTTGTAACCCTGCCCCCCAACCTATATAAGGTGGGCAGGGAGCCCCCTAGGGGAGGAGGACAAGAGGATCATAATATGATCGTAGAGATATTCACAATTTGGTCATCAGATCAATAAACACCCGACGAATACAATCCCCAAACAGGAGTAGAGTATTACCTTTCATTGAGAGGGCCTGAACCTGTCTAAATCTTTGTCTTCCGCATCCATCCACTTTTAGATCTCGTGCGCGACCCCCTTTTATTATTGTCGAATTCTGGTTTCGACACTATATATTTTATTATGTTGGCAATGTAATAGCCTAATAAGACTACTATGTTTCTATGTGGCTGTGGCTTTGCTTGCTTCGATGTGTCATGTGTTGAACCTTGAACTCATGTGTGAATTGTGATCCTTTGGTAATGGGTGGCTGGCTGGCTACTATCTTGGTGAATTGATGTGTATTGAATAAATTGATGGCTGGCTACTATCTTGTTGAATTGATGTGTATTGAATGAATTGATGTGTCAAAGTATTTGTGGTCATGCATGCATTCAGTTCATGGATGGAATGATGGATCATGAAAATATTTGTATTCTTGCTTAATTTTTTATGGTGCTATTCAAGTATTCATGCTATTTTTGATGATGTGTCAAGTATGTACAATCTGTGTTCTTACTGAATTGATGATTGTCTTGTATTTTGTTCATTGATTGGATGAAGTGGCTATCCAATACGGGACCCAATCGAGTTACGGGGCCCTGGAGGGATCGGGGACGGGGCCTGATTTGACCCCGCATCTCCACACGGGGCCGGGGCCAAATGGAGAAGTAGGGGGTCAGGGGCGAGGCTATTTCGGCCCAACCCGCCCCGTTGCCATCCATAGAGATGAACAAGTGAGGCCAATCGTTTTTTATTTTCTTTTGGCTGATTGAACCGTCGTATCAACACCATGTAAGAAAAAAAAGGCACTTGTTTGGACAAAGAGGGTTGATTTAATAATTTTGAAAGCTGGAGGGTGTCAAATACCCAGCTTTGGAATTCGGACATGGGTTTCAAACAAAGTGAAGAGTTCAAGGGGTGTCAAATGAACTTATTATATGGCTTAGTGAATTGTTTGATGCATATAGTATACCCTTCATTTTAAAATAATTGACAGTGTGGATTACTACACGTGTGTTTTGACTGGTAATTACAATATATTTTCATGTATTTATAACTCTCTTGAAAAAAGGGTGAGAATTCAAAGTTCGATGGTGAATGGTTCCGCTGTCCGTTATTTAAAAACGGCGTACTCAACTACTCGTACATGTATCTTTCTGCTCACATGAATATTCACTCCTGACGGTTGAGTTGATATTAACTTTCACATTGACGATATAGATATATATATATATATATATATATATGTATATATATATATATGTATATGTATATATATGTATATGTATATATATGTATATGTATATACATGTATGTATATATATACATATACATATATACATATACATATAGACATATATATATATATATATATATATATATATATATATATATATATATATATATATATATATATATATATATATATATCAACAGTTCTTCTATATGCATCTTAAATTCTTCTATGTCTTTCGGAGTTGCTTCTATTGGGCTAGTCTTAATAATATATTCTGGGTTTATTATATTAATTTTGCACTCAATAGCATTTTTTTCCCAATATTTCATAGGAATTTCTCCTATAATTTGGATATCTTCTAATCTTTGAATAATTTTTTCTATATCCCTTTTAGACTTAATATCTCTATACCAATTTGGTGCAAATGCTTGTAGTCCTATGCACTCTATATTGGAATTTGATATATAATAGTTGTCTATATTCTCACTAAGCTCATATTCATTAATTATTTCTTCAGACTCAAGATTGGGTACTTCTAAGTTGTCAAGTTTGGGCTACAAAATTAATCTTATACTTCCGACAATATTAAAAATTGGAGGTAACGTTATTCGTTACTGTTCAAAAACACTGTTTAATCGGCTGATTACTATTTAGTTTACTGTTTATTCGGCTGATTACTATTCTGTTTATTGTTTATTCGGCTGGATACTGTTCAAATTACTGTTCAATACTGTTCACTACGAGAGATATTTTAACTTCAGGATCTTTGCAGGGTGGCGAATCCCACTTAGACAGCCACAGAAGCTTGTTTCAGATGATGTAAAGTCCTACTCGGTACTCACCGTATGCCTTACCTATCTATCTTTTTAGAAGCAACTTAAAAAGATATTCCAAGTCACACTTGTTCTAGCTAAGAGTTTATCGTCTCCCCAGGCAGTTCCACCCGAAGGGAACACTTCTCTACGGATACCGATTCTCTAGACGCCTATGCAAGATGCAGGCTAAAAACGAGAACAAACCGAAGAGGTTTCTCCTATAGGGTCCTTAGCATAAACACTTGTCTAGAACAAACGTGACTTGGAATATCTTTTTAAGTTGCTTCTAAAAAGACAGATAGGTAAGGCATACGGTGAGTACCGAGTAGGACTTTACATCATCTGAAACAAGCTTCTGTGGCTGTCTAAGTGGGATTCGCCACCCTGCAAAGATCCTGAAGTTAAAATATCTCTCGTAGTGAACAGTATTGAACAGTAATTTGAACAGTATCCAGCCGAATAAACAGTAAACAGAATAGTAATCAGCTTATATCTACAAAATTAATCTTATACTTCCGACAATATTAAAAATTGGAGGTAACGTTATTCGTTACTGTTCAAAAACACTGTTTAATCGGCTGATTACTATTTAGTTTACTGTTTATTCGGCTGATTACTATTTAGTTTACTGTTTATTCGGCTAATTACTATTCTGTTTACTGTTTATTCGGCTGGATACTGTTCAAATTACTGTTCAATACTGTTCACTACGGGAGATATTTTAACTTCAGGATCTTTGCAGGGTGGCGAATCCCACTTAGACAGCCACAGAAGCTTGTTTCAGATGATGTAAAGTCCTACTCGGTACTCACCGTATGCCTTACCTATCTGTCTTTTTAGAAGCAACTTAAAAAGATATTCCAAGTCACACTTGTTCTAGCTAAGAGTTTATCGTCTCCCCAGGCAGTTCCACCCGAAGGGAACACTTCTCTACGGATACCGATTCTCCAGACGCCTATGCAAGATGCAGGCTAAAAACGAGAACAAACCGAAGAGGTTTCTCCTATAGGGTCCTTAGCATAAACACTTGTCTAGAACAAACGTGCAGGAATACTTAATGAAAATTACTTCATATTAAACAGATAAGCTTACATACGGTTTTCCCTTTCGGGAACCCCGAAGGTAGATACAAGCAAGCTGTTCTTACCTTACACCGCGTTATAACACAACTCCTTGCTTCAATATACTATGCAAGGTAGGCTTAAAGTCACTACTACTAAGAATGGTGGAATGGAGGGTGAGAGCGCGCTTGGAAGCTTTGTTCTGAATGGTGTCTTCGTTGTTGTTCCCCTCAGCTGAGCAAACCCCTCCTTTTATAGGAGCTCCGGAGGCTCTACTGTGCTTCAAGCTTATCTTCTAGATACTGTATTTTCACGAGCTGGCTCGCACCATGGAGATGCTTATCTTCTTTTTGGCTTTACTTTGTCCTTGAATTGGCCAAGGTGGAGACACCTCTGTACCTGCGCCTTTCTTTTCCGCCGAAAGCAATATTCTCCACAATATTTTTAACAGTGAAATGTCATTCACTGTCCTTGCATTTTGGATTGATTCAAATTCATACTTTGGTCATTCGCAAATATAGTCTTCCCGCGCCCAAAGAATTGATATTTATTATCAATTTATATTATATTGCTTTATTGGTCAGGCTGCCCATGACCACCTAAATCCATAGTATCTACATCAGAAAAGGAGACCTCAAATTTTTCATCATATGCTTTTTTCATTTCTTCAAATTTATCATTCATTTCTTTCTTTAATTCTTTAAGTATTTCTTCTTTCAATTCTTTTTTTAATTGGGGGGATGCTTCTTCAAATTTTTCAATTATTTTCCAATCGATATATTCACCATCCAAAGGATCTACTCCCTTAGTCAAGCATTCCTTATACGTAGGTTTTTGGGATGATCCTTCATTCTTAATATTTGAACAATATGGGTTCTCTGGAGCTTTCTTATTTTTGGCTTTTTTGCATTTTTGTATATATTCTTTTGCTGCTGGTTCCAAGTAGTAGTTTATTCCTAATATTTTTCTGGCCTGAGTTAAAGCTTCATCGATATCTATATATTTTTTCCATGACAATCCACCCATTAATTTTGCATCTATTTTTTGGGCTACTATCTCTTCAAAAGATATGTAAACTCCAGGAAGCTTTCCGTCAAAAACAACATATATGGGTTTTTGCTGTATTACTTCATTGTTTTCTGATGTTGGCATTATATCATTTATTAGATGAAAATATTCAGCAAGACTGTTTAATATTGATAGCATATAGCCTTTTTCTTCCCTCTTATTATTGTATTGATACCAGAAATTATCTAAAATGCATTCTTGGACTTCATCTAATATTATGTGGGTTTTTGGCTTAAACTTATAGGTATTCGGTGGGAATACTTTGAGCTTATTGTCTTCTCCAAACGTGAAGAATTCAACTCCATTATAATTCATGGACTTCTTCATTCCTGCAAAATAGGCAATCGCGAGAGTAGATCAGGTAAATGATTATCTTTTCCCTTAATATGTTCAAATATAACTTTATATCCTTGCCAGTAATGATATCTTCAAATAAGATCCACCTCCTAGTGGAACTCTTCTTGCTATTAAGCTGATTATAATATCTACATATAGCTTCGCAATCTGTTCTAACCGTAAATTCTTTGAACCCTAGATATAACCTAAAAGCATTTATCGCATTGATTATTGCAAGTATCTCTCTATCTGTATTGCCTACGGTTTTTAATTTATAGCTTCCAGAAGCATACCTACAAACTTTTTCTTCTGACTTAGGTGAATATTTAGTAGGCCTTTGTTTTAATACAGCACCCCAACCAAGCTGCGATGCATCTGTTTCGACAATAAAATAATTTTCTTCTAAGGGTAATTCTAGAGGTTTTAGCTCCTTTACTTTTTCCTTTATTACCCTTACTAATTTAATGTCTTCAGAATTAAAGTATCTCTGTCCATTTTTTCTTAATTTAGCATATAGAGGTCCTGCTAGTTTTGCCAAATTATCAATGTGATTTCTAGCGTAATTTACAATCCCTAAGAATTGCTGTAATTTTCTTTTATCATTTATAGCGTCAGGAAATTGTAAAATTTTCTTAGAAATATGTTCTTGTAAGTGTATTTTGCCTTCTCCTATTTCATGACCAAGGAAGCTTATTTTTTCCTTGCATATTTCCATTTTCTTTTTGGATAATATTAACCCATTTTGTTCTACCTTTCTAAAAAATATTTCGAGATGTGCAATATGTTCTTTATAAGTTTTTGAGAAGACTAATAAATCATCTATGTAGACTAATATGAATTCTTGGTTTTCGTTAAATATATTTTGCATTTTTCTTTGGAAAATAGCTGGTGCATTTTTTAATCCTAATGGCATAACAAGCCATTCATAATGTCCTTGGGGACATGTAAATGCAGTCCAATCTATAGATTCTTCTGCCATCTTTACTTGCCAGAATCCAGCTTTCAAGTCAAATTTGAGAAATATTTACTACCTTGTATTCTATTAATCCATTCTTGCTTATTTGGGATATTATAGGCATCTTCTATAGTATTATCATTTAGTCTTTTATAATTTATGACCATCCTAGATTTGCCTCTAACTTCTTCTGCATGATTTCTTACTATGAACGCTGCAGACCTATGTGGACTTCTGCTTTCTCTTATGGCTCCTAGTTTCAACAGTTCTTCTATATGCATCTTAAATTCTTCTATGTCTTTCGGAGTTGCTTCTATTGGGCTAGTCTTAATAATATATTCTGGGTTTATTATATTAATTTTGCACTCAATAGCATTTTTTTCCCAATATTTCATAGGAATTTCTCCTATAATTTGGATATCTTCTAATCTTTGAATAATTTTTTCTATATCCCTTTTAGACTTAATATCCCTATACCAATTTGGTGCAAATGCTTGTAGTCCTATGCACTCTATATTGGAATTTGATATATAATAGTTGTCTATATTCTCACTAAGCTCATATTCATTAATTCTTTCTTCAGACTCAAGATTGGGTACTTCTAAGTTGTCAAGTTTGGGGGAGGTTCCACCACGCTTTCGTACCTCTGAGATATATGGAACATTATTTTGGTATGGGATAAAAGTAATCCCTTGCTCATGTATTACTGTGGTTTGTACTGATTGTTGAAGGAACCTTAGACCAATTATCATGTCATCATTAATCATTGACAAATCTCTTATTGTAATCTCATCTATTATGTATTTAGTTGCATTAATGTAAACCTCAATATTATAAGCTAACTGATTGTGAATTTTCTTTATTCCGGACATGTCTGTGGAAACTTCTGCCTTATTGTCGTCAATTGTGTGAACTATTTCAGGACATCTTGTGAAATATTTGTCATGAATAATATTCTTTGTACACCCAGTGTCTACTAGTGCTAATATTTTATAAGATACTTTGGGTGTCAATTTTACTTTAACAGGGATTCTTATACCTAATATTTCTTTGAAAGGCAATCTTACTATATATTTATTTCCAAAATTAGTTATGGCATCTCTTAGTTGAATTATTTTAGCAGTATTACTGTCTTTTAGTGTTATCAATTGCTCTTTAAATTCGGTGTTCTGTATATCCTTATTCTCTGGTAATGTCTTAATATCACAATTACTTTTTAGGTTCTCTAATTCTACTTCTAGTTTATTTAGTCTATTTTCTAACACTCGTACCCTACTAGATAAAGTCTTTTCATCTGATTCTAATTCTACTTCCTTTCTCCATTTTTGTTTATTTGCTTTTATACATTCAGCACAAGCTTGTTTTAGACATATACTACAAGTCACTCTATTTTCTTGACTTGGATAATATATGCAAAAAGCACATTTGATATTATAGTCACCCTTTCCTCTAATCCAATCATGTTCACAATTTAATTGATCCATCATTTCAACCTTTAAACCTGCTAATTCGTCAATTAAATCTAACTCTTCTTCGGATGATTCATATTCTTCGTTGATGGTTTCAACTTCGTCTGTTTCTATGATAGAATATATTGATTCGTCATCTTTTATTTCATCATCACATACTAATATGTTTTCGTTTACGCTATCTATAATTAGAACCCTCTCTTGTTCTTCATATTTACTAGAATATCTCTTTTGATCTTTATTTGGGCATGTTCTACTTAAATGATCTGGCGAGTTGCATATAAAACATCGGCATGTTTTGTCATAGGTTTTCTTTGGATTATATCTTCTTACATTTCTTTTATGTAAGAAGGGTGCTCTATTATCTGATCTTCTTAAGAAATATCTTTTCTTTGTTCTAATATTATTGTTATTTCTATTTTGATGTTTATAAATTCTTTTACTTCTAGGCTTGTCTTCTCCATATGACAAGGGTATTTGAACTATTTTATTGCAGAAATTGTAATCCGAGTGTTTCATAGATCTTTGGGCTTGGATACCCGTGCATATTTTTCTTAGTTGCTTAAACACAAAAGTTATGGCTTGAGAGATATTGATTTCAGCTCCTTCAGTTTCCTTTTTATATTCTTCAAATATCATACTTCCTAGTGGGTCAGGTAATTTATTGAAGTAACGTTCAACTATTCCCCTGTTATATCCTTGTTTAGCAGTTGTAGCATTATATAAATAATGTTGGGAAATTCTTTTATACCTTTCCAACTTGTTAACGTTAATTTTTCTATCTCTTTTAACCTTTCATTCTGCAAAGTTGTATAACCTAATTCCGGATCTTCAGCTATAATAATGTTAGATATAACATTTGCAAAATTATGCGGATTACTACCAGCTCTTTTCAATTCTTCATAATTATTAGGATTCTTTTCAACCCATTGTTCCCATAGAACCTTAGCAGATTCACCTAAAAATGTTTCTAAGTAGGTTATCATATCTTCAACTTTACTTCCTATATTGTGCTGGTTTTGTATATATTTTTGAACTATTAAACCTTTCCAAATGCTAATAATATTAGGCCAATCAATAGGGTCATGTGCGGCTAAATTTAATATAGCACCATCACTCCTTTGGTTTTGAAATTTAACAGGCTTCTCAAAATCTCTTCTCTTAGTACCCATGTGCCTATATTGTCCTGGTATATAGTTATATGAAAATTCCTCTCTATCAGGGGGCCATTTTCCTGCTGCCCTAGCTGGTCTTTCTCTTTCTCCCTTCGTTTTTCACAGTACCTTCTCCATATCTTTTTCTCTTTCCTGTTCCTAAATCCACTTCCATAGCTTCCATTGCATTATCAAGATTATGTAACCCTACTTCATCTAATGTGTTTATAAAATCATTATATTGTTCTGCATTGTCTATTTCATTTTCTATATTCTCCATCTCATTTATTAGATTAATTTCTTCTTCATAACTTTCAAGAAATAATTTTTCATTCTCTGCCCATTGCTCTTCTTCACTTAAAATTTTACCAAGATTTTGCTCTTCTTTGCCATGCTTATCTTGCTCTTTCTTCTTTATCTGTTCTATCTTGGTTTCTTGGTTTTTTTGAAATTTCTATTGCCATATCTTCGTTCTTCTTTACTTTCTTTACTCTAGCTAACTCCCTATAGAAATAAAGTTCTTTATCTCTTATTTTAGGCCACTCACTCTTCATAGAGTTATTATATTCTTCATTTATTTCCTTTAATTTATTTTCGTAATATTTTATCTCACTTTCTTGATCTAATTTTTCCATAAACTCTGAAACACTATGTCTTCTATTATCTATTATATTTCTATCAGATGCTTCTGTTTCTAAGTCATCTGTGGTTCTGGGTTTGTAATTTAAAAATCTAATGTTGGTATTCCCTTTACTGTTTTGATAACTTATATAATTTTCAGGCTGACTCAAAGTTTTGCTTTGAATTAAATCACTAATCTTCCATTCTTCTCCTGCCCTTTCTTCAGAACTTATTTTTAAAGGGCTCATGAAAGTTATTCCCTTAAAGTGCATATTTTCAATCACGTCATTTACATTTATTTTGTATTTGGAGGCACTTCTATTAGTTAATCTTCCTATAAATTCTATGCTTACTAGCAAATTTGTTCCTTTAAATTCTTCGTATCCCTTTGTTTGAAAACCAAAACTCATTTTATCTATAAATTCTTTTATAGGCATCATTAGATCTGGGGCTATATATGTTATCAACATATTCTCATTCATATCACCTTCTAAAAATCCTAATGCTGCTTTATCTATTGTGTCCCACCTTTTATCTAACAGAGTTATTAAAACTTTAGCTCCTAATTTCTTTCTTGTCATACCTTTGATTCCTATTATATACATACCTTGGTGAATATATTTATACCCTGAATACTTTAATCCATTTTCAAATTCCTTGGCTACAATTTTTAACTTAACTGGCTTTGTTAAAACGCTTAACTCTACTTCTCTAGATATTCTGTATAACCCATTTTTATTCTCAAAAAATCCCATGCAATATATTTGTTGCGGCCTTATTGCCCTCAGAGTATCTCTTTGATATCTTTCGAGCTGTTTGTCTACTTCTGCAATATCTTCAAGCTCATCTATGTCTTCATTTTTACCTTTTTGTTTATCAATACAACTTAAAGATTTATCGTCTCTGCTTGCTATTCTTCTAAACAAACTCCTAGATAAGTCCATTTTTCTGAATTAATAGCTTGAGATGAGGTAATTATGCCTGTTGAAGCCAAAACTATCTCTTTTCCTTTACTAGAATTTATTATTTCTAATAATTCTTTGATATAGTCACTGTTTTGTAAAATCTTATTCTGCCTTATCTTATATTCCTCTAGCACTTTTAGCACTGAATTTAATTTATTACTAACAAGCAAATATTGTTCTTCAGATTGCTTTCGCTCTTCAAACAAATCTTCAACTCTTCGCTCTAAATCTTCCTGCTTTTTATCCCAATTTATATAAAAATTATATATCAGATCAACAATTAAATTTAATTGACTATTGTTAGAGTGCCAACTATGGTCTTCAATGTGATTTAGTCTACACCTTATATTCAAATTATCTTTAGTAGTAATTACCTTTCCAATATTAGCTTCTGAATTTGATTTCTCTATGATGACTGGCTCTGATACCACTTATATGCTTCCGCTAAAAATTCAAGAAACTGAAAAAATTAATCTTATACTTCCGACAATATTACAAATTGGAGGTAACGTTATTCGTTACTGTTCAAAAACACTGTTTAAATGGCTGATTACTATTCAGTTTACTGTTTATTCGGCTGATTACTATTCAGTTTACTGTTTATTCGGCTGGATACTGTTCAAATTACTGTTCAATATTGTTCACTACGAGAGATATTTTAACTTCAGGATCTTTGCAGGGTGGCGAATCCCACTTAGACAGCCACAGAAGCTTGTTTCGGATGATGTAAAGTCCTACTCGGTACTCACCGTATGCCTTACCTATCTGTCTTTTTAGAAGCAACTTAAAAAGATATGCCAAGTCACACTTGTTCTAGCTAAGAGTTTATCGTCTCCCCAGGCAGTTCCACCCGAAGGGAACACTTCTCTACGGATACCGATTCTCCAGACGCCTATGCAAGATGCAGGCTAAAAACGAGAACAAACCAAAGAGGTTTCTCCTATAGGGTCCTTAGCATAAACACTTGTCTAGAACAAACGTGCAGGAATACTTAATGAAAATTACTTCATATTAAACAGATAAGCTTACATACGGTTTTCCCTTTCGGGAACCCCGAAGGTAGATACAAGCAAGCTGTTCTTACCTTACACCGCGTTATAACACAACTCCTTGCTTCAATATACTATGCAAGGTAGGCTAAAGTCACTACTACTAAGAATGGTGGAATGGAGGGTGAGAGCGCGCTTGGAAGCTTTGTTCTGAATGGTGTCTTCGTTGTTGTTCTCCTCAGCTGAGCAAACCCCTCCTTTTATAGGAGCTCCGGAGGCTCTACTGTGCTTCAAGCTTATCTTCTAGATACTGTATTTTCACGAGCTGGCTCGCACCATGGAGATGCTTATCTTCTTTTTGGCTTTACTTTGTCCTTGAATTGGCCAAGGTGGAGACACCTCTGTACCTGCGCCTTTCTTTTCCGCCGAAAGCAATATTCTCCACAATATTTTTAACAGTGAAATGTCATTCACTGTCCTTAATATTTTTAACAGTGAAATGTCATTCACTGTCCTTGCATTTTGGATTGATTCAAATTCATACTTTGATCATTCGCAAATATATATATATATATATATATATATGTATATATATACATATGTATATATATATATGTATATATGTATATATGTATATGTATATATGTATATATGTATATATGTATATGTATATATGTATATATGTATATATATATATATATATGTATATAATTTGTTTGATGTTTCATGGTGCTCGGGCTTCATGTTTTAAATTGACTATATATCCAATTCAAATGAGTATGAGTTTTTTTAAATGTTTAGTTATTAACATTAACTACTTTACTAACTGGTTCAAAACAAATTTGAACTGAATTTGAACTTGTTTTGGTTGAATTTTAATCTTAGGTATATAACATCCAAATATATTATTAATTAGATATGTAATAATGAATTTAAGTTGTTTTATTGCTAGGTATAGGTATAGGTATGAACCAAATTTTTATAACTAGCTACGCGGCTCCGGCCCTCCGTCCTCGACCAGCGGTCGCGTGGCCAGGGGCCTCACGCACCGGTGGCCGCGCGGCCCCTTCCCTCGCACCACCGGCGGCGGCGGCCCCGTCCCCACCACCACCAGCGACGGCGGCGGCCCCGTCCCCGGCGGCGCTACCCCATCCCACACCCGGCGGCCTCTCCACCACCCCCGGCGACATCCCACCATCCCGACGGCGCGGCCTCGCCCTCCCCGGCCGGCGACGGCATGGACCGCCGTCCCCGAAAGCGGTGGCGTGCCCCCGCGCCCTCCTGGACCGGCGGCGGCGCGGTCAGGGGCCTACCCTAGCAGTGGGGGTGCGGCTCCGCCCTTCCCCACGGGCGGCGAGCGCCCTCCCCCCGCCCTTTCCCCANAGCCCCCCTCCCGCCCCTGGCCGCCCCGATGGGAGGGCGCGCGAGATCCGGCGGCGGCCGCCCCGATGGGGGACTTCAACGTGGCGCTGGTGATCGTGGCGGCGGTGGTGCTGCTCGTCAGCGTCTACCTGCTCGTCAACTACCAGCACCCTGACGACGCCAACCAGGCCTACTTCCCAAGCTGCTCGTCGTGCTCGGCCTCACCGTCGCCGTCCTCTCCATCCTCATCCTCCCCGCCGACGTCGCCAACCGCCAGGCCTGCCGCAAGGCCGTCTACAACGGCGCGTGCGACCTCACGCTACCCATGAGGACGCTCTGGCTTGTCGTCTACATCGTCGACGCCGTCCTCGCCTTCCTCGTCATACCCTTCGCCATGTTCTACTACGAGGGCGACCAGGACAAGTAACCTCCTCCCCCCTCGCCGCTTCCCTCCTTATTAGCTGCATCTTCTTCATTCCGGCTCATGATTTGGATCCGCTTTCCCTGCAGGTCCGTCGGGAAGAGGCTCAGGACCGCTGCCACGCCGTGCGGAAGGTGACCAGGCGGACATTTCCATTCTAATTTTTTTGCATAATTTTTATCTGAGCCATATACGTTTATATCCATATTTATTCATATCAATTAATCATGTCTATGCACTGTTGCTGGTATTTATATGCAGTATGTTTGGATGTTCATATACGCTATCAATTCAGTAAAGTCTCATGTTATGTTCCTATACAAATTTGTGGGAAATTTTTTATGCATACATACAAATTTTCTATTTCACAGCATGCATATAAATGTTTCTATGCACTATGCAGCACGGTGAGCAGCATGCATATAAATTTTTGGCACTGCGGCAAGCCCTTCAATTCTCCATCGGCCCCGTCGACTGCAGCGCTCCTTCCTCACCGGTGGCGACGGCGCTCTCTCCCGGCGGTGCTCCTCCCCCTTCCCCAACATCTCCGGCAACAACATTGGCGACATTGTTTTGATTGTTGGTTTTTTGTGGTATTATGCTTGTGTGTGTAAGTTTATATGCATAGCTAAACTGGAACATTGCTATGCATTCAAGCGGTTAGGCGATTTCCAAGCTGATGGGTGGTTTGTATGCTTAGTTGCATAGGTACACCAGTTGAATTCAAATTCCAGTTTGCCTGCTTGCATTGACCTTTTGTTTAGTTGATTTTATGTTATTATGCATGTTTGCATAAGGTTCTATGCCTTGTATGAATAGGTGGTTTGCAGGAAATTGGGAGGCAAATGTGATTATGCTTAGTTGCATAGGTTTCCATCCGAATTGAATTCAAATTTCAAATTCCAAAGATGTATGTATACATTGTTGGAGCACACTTCTATGCGTTGTTGGAGAACATTTTATTTAATGTTGTAACCATTTCAAATTCCATCTGAATTCTATGTGCCTCCATTTTGGTTTTTACGCAGACATAACCGGAAATTAAGATCTAAATTAATTTCTATGCCTTGTTGTGATGTAGGATGGCTGGAATGGATTCATCTCCATTTGGTGTGGGAGGTCAACGGCGGCTTGCGACGTTCATGATTCCTTGCCTTGTGCGCTGATCTGCTATGATTTTTAGCCATGATTTTTGTTTGGCATGGTCATGGGCGTGCGCTGATCTGCTAACGCACGGTCGCGGTTCTGGCCCTAGCATGGTCATGGTTCTATGCATATACTCAAAACTTTATGTGATTTGTCATTACTATTTTTATGCTTTTCATTGATATGATGGGCAATGAAATTGAAATATTAATTTTTGGTCACGTGGTTTATATTCTATACATGTCGAATAGATTTCTGTACATTATTGTTGAAGCAATTATCTGTGCCCCTTTTATTGGAGCACACTTCTATGCAATGTTAGATCACAATTTTATACATTGTTGGAGCACACTTTTATGCATTTTTCGAACACCTTGACATCATCTCCTATTTAATTATATTTACTTTCTTAATAACTGTGTCCAACTCTAAAAATGCTTATATTCTAGAACGGAGGAAGGAGGTTTTATGCGTGGGGTCTCATTGTTGTATGCATTGTTTTCATGCTAATTATACACTCCCATATTGGGAAGCAAGCTGTTGGAGTCAATCACGGTTGTTGTGTGAAATGTTCGTCTCCTGGAGAGGTTTTTACACGACAAAATATGCAACTTTTATTCATCCAACCACAAATTTCTACGCAACGTTGGTGTCAAAACTGTTCTACGCATCTTTGACAAGTGATTCTATGCATCCAATCGCCCTTCAAGTGCTATAATTCAAGTGCCATGATTCAAATTTCAAATTTTGGAGAATATGGGAGCTTTTTCCATGTTTCTACACACTCTCTCACACGATTTTATGCATAGGCCGAAACATAAAAACTCTTTATCCTAATGCACAAATTTTTGAATTTCATTTTTTTTCAAAAACAAAATTCACAATGGATCTTGAATCGTGCACAAAAATGTCAGGAGTTCAATGGTGAAAATCGTTTTTGAATCGGATGGTTCGTTGAGAAATTTTAGCGAAAAAACGAAAGAGATTAGATGGGATGCATGCCTACATGCACGCGTCACCCTTGTCAGCTTGTGTCAGGTGCTGTCTGGTGGAACGTCCAGCTCGCGGAGAGGTTTTTCCTACCTCCGTTCCAAATTGATCATATTACATGGTGTATTAAGACCAAGAAAATATGATAAGTAAAATCATCATATTTTATGGGTACATTAAGACCAAGAAAATATAATAGTAACTCTCTCATACTATATTCATGCATGCACATTCCCCACTATTTTTTAGCCAATAACAAATAAACATTTTGTGCATAGATGCATGTATCAATGTTTATTTATTTTAATGCACAAATAACAAATAAACTTAATAAATGAATACAAATATTATGATTATTTTGAAATATTTTAAAAAAGATTATAGGATTATCAATAATGAAGGGACCATGCGGCAACGAATTGACTTTAATTCACTGGTTTTTATGCATCGTCGCGACAAAAACGTTTCTGCGCAGTCTGACATAGGATTGTATGCGCCTGTTTGGTTGGGTCTCCAGGGGTCCCCACCTGCGTGCGTTCAGGCCACCTGCACGCGTGTCAGCTGGGTGGGGGGCTGGATAGGCGCTGGCTGGGGCTTCCATTAGCTATTGGCAGCCCGAGGCTCCCAATAGTTCGACCCTATATCTTAACTAATTAAAAAATTCGTAGCTTTTCTTTCATCATCTTTTTCTTTTTATCTGTCAGAGAAATTAATTAGACTTTATGTTTTTTTCTAGGCCCAACGTATGATTACAGACTAGGGTGGAGAGAGAAGGGAGAAAAGTGAGCCGAAGGAGACATAACTTAGACTTTTTTTCGATCGTTAGGGAGGCTAATTAGACTTTCGTATTTTTCGGCTGAATGTACGGGCTGAGGCGGAGGAGAGAAGGGGGGAAAGTGAATCGGCAGGCGATGTAAAATAGACTTTTTCTATCGGCAAGGACACTAATTAGACTTTCGGTTTTTCTGAGCCGGCGCTTACCGGTTGAGGCGGAGGAGAGGCTGGGCTGAACGTGGTCCAAATGATAAAAAGTTTTTATTTAGATTTTTCTTTAAATAAATATTAAAATGATATTTGTATTATTAAAATTAGCAATTGACCTCTGAAAATTCCGAGAAAATTTCAGAGAGTGTAATTAATCATGCATAATTTAACAAAAATTAAATCCATCCATGTAATTATATTTCTCACACTTATTTTATTTTACTTATAAATTAATTTAATTCTACACCTATCTACTTTATTCCGGAAAATTTGTATTTTAATTGATTACATAATATAATTTTTTCTCAATTTTTTTATTTTTTCTCCCCGTTGCAACGCATGGGTAAGGAGAAGGGACTGCGGGTTGAGCTTGCTCGGCCGAACGTGGTCCAAAGAGAAAAAAAATTTTATTTAGATTTTTATTTAAATAAATATTGAAATGATGTTTGTATTATTAAAATTAGCAATTGATCTCTGAAAATTCCGAAAAAATTAATTTAATTATACACCTACCTACTTAGAAATATCCAAGTATTCCGGAAAATTTGTACTTTTAATTAATTATATAATATAAATTTTTCTTAACTTTAATTTTCTCGTCTTTTCTCCCCGTTGTAATGCACGGGCAGTTTTTCTAGTGTGTGTCTATTATATATATATATATATATATATATATATATATATATATATATATATATATATATATATTATATATATATATATATATATATATATATATATATATATATATATTATATATATATATATATATATATATAATATATATATATATATATATATATATATATATATATATATATATATATATATATATATATATATATATAACATGCATGCATGACAAAGTTGAGTACGTTTGATTCCTCGATATGTGATAATGACACAAAAGGAGAGACAGAGGGAATATGGTACTAAATATAATAGGTAATTTTAGGACCAAATAAGAAGCCTAGCAAAATATTACTTCCTTTTTTTCTGAATAAACAGATTTTTAGTTTAAAAATTTGTCTACAAATAAATCAACCTCTAGTAAGTTAAATGCCAGCAGCCCATCTGATTAGCTGATTTTGGTATCCACAAACACAAACAAGGTAATATGGTACGCCTATGGTAGAGAGATCATGGAGGGAGCCCATCTGATTAGCCCATGAAGCATACCATATTATATGTTCACTGTGTAGATCTACTCATGTGGAGTCCAACAAAATTGGATTTTTCTATTTTATGATTTGTCTATGATTTACTATGATTTTTCAAAGATTCAGCCAAATAATAAAAAAGAAAAAGACAAAAACTTCATAGCAAAAACTTTGTACTAAAGCATACCATATTATAAGTTCACCGTGTAGATCTACTCATGTGGAGTCCAACAAAATTGGAATTTTCTATTTTATGATTTTTCTGTGATTTACTATGATTTTTCAAAGATTCAGCCGAAATAAATTTAAAAAAAAGAAAAGGACAACACTACTAGAGCTGGGAAAGCTCCCGTGCGGCAACAGACCAAAACCGCACGGGAAGGACGTTCCCGGGTGTCACCACACGGTAAACTTCACTCGGCGGCTTCATCACTTTACCATGTACTTTTCCCGGGAGTCTACGTTTTTGGCGCACGGGATGGGCCAGGACCCTACCGAGTGAGCTGAAACACACGGGAACGTTCCCGTGTGTGCTCAAACCTCGGTAACAATTTGCAGTAACGGAGATCCCCTAACGTAGCGGTGACCTACCGAGTGCCGTTCACTCGGTAACACTTGGTGCATTACCGTGTTTTGATAGGGAAAACACCCAGTAAGAACACTTGTCTTACCGTGTGGTTTTGTGTTAGGACGCTCAGTAAATTATATTTCTAAATATTACTTTTTTATGCTGGATGTAATCCGTATCTGTCAGAGCTTATTTCCATCAAACTATTAACCGCAGGCAAGCACACAAGAGCACCTCACATCCCAAAATTAATTTATTTACAATAAATTAGACAAGCAATTCATGTTTCATGTCAATTAAAGTAATAACCAGAGTTGTTACAATAGCTAGGAACATATTATTTGGCTGATCAATCAATAACAGCGACATGATGGATGGATTGTACAGATCCTGAAGTTGTATATACCTGCAATTGTAAGCTTGTAAGAAACAGGAAGACCAATACATGTAAGATACTGTAAGATTGAGACAGAATTAATATCAAAATTGGACTATATTAAATGCTAAACCAAAACATTGTACTATGGGAAAGAAGGCCAAATGCTCAATTGCATAAATTGAAATAAGAACATGAGCTAATTTGGATGAACCTAACTAAATATAATGGATCTTCAGGTACAAAGGCCACCATTTAGTGCACAACAACTATGGCATCACAAAAGGTACTAGTGAAATTGTGCAAGTAGTTTGACATGAGCAATATTTTTTTGCTAGGTACTGACTGCTGAGAGACAATCCTCTCGTTTTCTTGCAACACGCTTAATTTGAATATCTCATGAACTCTGCAATAATTTCAGATGTAGTAATAATTTGAATATCTGACTGAAGTTTATAAGATTAAAAGGTAGACAGTGCCCCCAATGTAGATGAAACTAGATACATTGAGAGTATGGTTCGATGGGATACTCACATGTTCATAGGAACTGGGAAGCCAACATTCCTGTAACTGTAGTCTGTTCTTTGTTGCCATTTGAACCTACAGAGACACTAAGAGCATGTTAATATGATTCAAAAGGTGGACCAATTGGTTTCATGCACAAGGGAATGAATGAGCCTTTTGTTTTTTAATGCCTCTAAACTATGAGGCCTTTATAGAAGATAAATCGCAGTGCCTCAAATCCTTCCAAATCATGATATCCTTATATTCTGCAAAAAAAAGAAAAGAGGAAAAAAAACATCACAGCTCCCCATCGTCTTCATCATTACTATTAAAAAGGAAGAAAGCAATTGTAGAGGAAAATAAATGAGCCATCTTCATCAGAAGTGCATCTAAGTAGAAGAAAATAAGCTGGAAAAAAGCAAAATTATTATTTGAAGCATACTTAGAAATGGTCATCAAAGAAGATCTTCTGCTTGTCATCTTCATCAGATGACTCATAACTGTCAGATTCATCTACAAAAGTACAGAATGCAGTTTCTGAATATATATGCACTTTCTGTGATTAACATCAAAAGAATGCAGAAAAGTTGCTACTACAATGTGTACTTAGTACAGATCATGGTCGCCGCTTGGCTGGAAGGGACAGAGCCAAAGCATCAAATCGTGCTGAAAGACTTCAACACAATTGCTGCACAAAAAAACAAAGTGACAAATTGTAATTAGGACTCTCTTTTACACAGCGTTCTTGGAGACAGGCCGGGCTGAGCCGGTCGCTACCGTCGCCGGTCTGTGCTCGGGGAGGACGGAGCTGGGCGTGAGCCGCGAGGCTGAGGAAGACGGCGTGGCGGAGGAGGAGGGCACGGCGGCGGAGGAGAGCGTGGCGGTAGGCCAGCGGAGTGTGCGACGGCCGAGCTGCTACCCTCCCACTCCCAGCCTCCTACTGCTTCTCTGCCCCACACAACACTCATCCCGGAGCAGATGCCGCAGATCCACTGTCGAGGAGGCCGGGGTCGCCGAGGTCGCCCGGCCACCTCGCTGTCAGATCCGGTAGCGGGAGTGGGCAGTAAACCCCCCACGGGCAGTAGCACTCAGAGGGAGACAGTGGTGGGTGGCGGGCTGGCGGCACTCCGCCCGGCTCCGCCGCAGGCGGTGGCGCTTTGACGGAGTCCGGGCGTGGACCTTTTCTTCCATGAGCGTGGACAAGATTGGGGAAAGTGGGACTGGGTTCCCCGTCAGATCCCCCGAAAAAAAGGGATAGATCAAAAACATATAGTAGTGAAATTTTGGCGGGGCAATTTAGTGAAAAATTGGCGGGCGAATTTCTGACCAAGTGGACCACGAGTAAAAAATCTCGGTTGGCTGTTGTACCACCGTTGGGTAAGAATAATCTTTTAATAAGAAATTAACTTTTAATTTCATCGTGGCATATTTATTTGCAAAGTAAAAAAAAGACCTACCTTCCGTTCCAAAATAATTCTATTTATCGTGTCTTTCATTTGTCACCAAATACCTTCTAATACTACTTTCTTGTATACCAATCACTTTTCAATCAGAAAAGATAAATTAAACAACGTTTTTTTTAAAAATAATCTAAGATAAGAAGGGCCTCTACTACCCTCTCGCTCTGGCCTCCAAAATGTTAGGACCAACTCTGACCATAATTTTGTGAAATGTCTGATTAAAATTATAAGTGATAGTTTTGATAAGATATATTACTGGATCGAGTAGTCCTAGTTGTCTCTATCCAAATTAGTAGTCCCTTTCTTAGTGTGGAGATTATGGGTACCGGATACCCTCACGGCTGGCTTATCCGACTTACCAATAGGGGATAGGTTAGGACTTATGATTATGTAAACCGGTTTATGACTTGGGTGTTACGTTACCATTGAGATAAGGTAACGGCTTATAGTCCAAAGTTGTTAAGATTGAGGAATCCGATATAGAGTATGATAAGGTCTCCGACTTGTAAGTCTACCCTCCGAGACTATATAAGGAGGGTAAGGTGTCCCTTGAGGGACAGACGACTAGAGAGAGAAAACTCATGAGAGTACAAACAGAAAGAGATCAAGAGATCAATAAACCACTCGGCGGATCGAATCCCCGAAACAGGAGTAGGGTATTACCTCTCGTTAGAAAGGGCCTGAACCTGTCTAAACCTTCATGTCCACTTAACCCATCGTGTTTGGCGCTTGACTGCTACCCCCAATTTCTATTGCCAAAACCAAGTTTCGACAGTTGGCGCGCCAGGCAGGGGCAAGTGCGTCAAGTTTTCTTCTTCATCTCGTCGACAAGCGCGATGAGATCTTAATCAGGCTTCGATGACTTCGCCTTCGCCCCTAGACAGGCGTTTCGCTTCGGCAGCCTCAACTTCGTCACCAACAAATTCGGCAAGCTCTCTCTCCTTGACTCGGATTCGGACCAGTCGGGAGGGAGAAACCACTCGGCGCCGTTCGGGTTACCGGACGATGCTGAGATCTACCACAATCTTCTGTCTTCCGAGTTGGAATCGATCCACTTGGGAGAATCGTCATCATCGTCATCATGCTGCGATCCGGGCTCAAGGGAAATCGCCGTCATACTTCAACCGCTCGGGTCATGCTCGTCTACGGAGCTTAACGATTACCTCAGCTCTTCCGACTTCGACGACCTCTACGACATCTCTACGGACGAATTCAACGACTCCGACCCCGACAAAGATTACTACAACCCAGATCTTCTTCGCGTTCTCATGGCCGAAGTAGCCGAGACCGACTCGGCCATCGCCCGAAGGATTGCGGAAGAGGAATGAGCCAAGCTTGAGCAAGAGCGCAAGCTTGCGGAGGATGAGAATAGGCGCAAAGAGGAGGAGCTCAGGAGGACAAAAGAAGCTGAAAAGAGGAAACGAGATTTGAGGGCGACTGGGCACTCTGCCCGCGAGGCCATATTGCAGACACGAGTCGACAATGCCAATATCTTCCAGACGCCTCAACAAAACGCCGTAGCTGCCCTCACCCTCCTTGACACCGTCATCGAAGCGGCACCAGCTATGGTAACGCCACTTTTGGATAAGATCAAGACCATCGTCGCGGCTACAGCTAACGGCTCTTCCTCTGGCTCCGCACGGAGGCCGACTGAGTCCATCGCCGAAACACCCGATAGAAGCCGCCTGCCGCCGCTGCGATCCTGAGACTACAAGAGACCCGAGCAAAGCAAGATGCCTGCCAAGTCTAAAGGCCCTCGCCACGACGCAGCATGGAAGCATCGAGAACAATCGGCCGATACTCACGAGAGAGAACATAGTCGACCACCCGTCCACGATCGGATCCGTCGCAGTTACAACTCAAACTATCTAAGCAGCCCCCGAAGGCCCCGGCTAGGGGTGAAAACGGATCGGATTCGGACGGATAATAGCTATACCATATCCTAAACCATTTTTTTTAAACGGATGCGAAGCGGGTGCGGATGACGTGCGGATGCGGATGCGGAGCGGTATATTTGAACATATTAAGGGAAAAGATAATCATTTACCTGATCTACTCTCGCGATTGCCTATTTTGCAGGAATGAAGAAGTCCATGAATTATAATGGAGTTGAATTCTTCACGTTTGGAGAAGACAATAAGCTCAAAGTATTCCCACCGAATACCTATAAGTTTAAGCCAAAAACCCACATAATATTAGATGAAGTCCAAGAATGCATTTTAGATAATTTCTGGTATCAATACAATAATAAGAGGGAAGAAAAAGGCTATATGCTATCAATATTAAACAGTCTTGCTGAATATTTTCATCTAATAAATGATATAATGCCAACATCAGAAAACAATGAAGTAATACAGCAAAAACCCATATATGTTGTTTTTGACGGAAAGCTTCCTGGAGTTTACATATCTTTTGAAGAGATAGTAGCCCAAAAAATAGATGCAAAATTAATGGGTGGATTGTCATGGAAAAAATATATAGATATCGATGAAGCTTTAACTCAGGCCAGAAAAATATTAGGAATAAACTACTACTTGGAACCAGCAGCAAAAGAATATATACAAAAATGCAAAAAAGCCAAAAATAAGAAAGCTCCAGAGAACCCATATTGTTCAAATATTAAGATTGAAGGATCATCCCAAAAACCTACGTATAAGGAATGCTTGACTAAGGGAGTAGATCCTTTGGATGGTGAATATATCGATTGGAAAATAATTGAAAAATTTGAAGAAGCATCCCCCAATTAAAAAAAGAATTGAAAGAAGAAATACTTAAAGAATTAAAGAAAGAAATGAATGATAAATTTGAAGAAATGAAAAAAGCATATGATGAAAAATTTGAGGTCTCCTTTTCTGATGTAGATACTATGGATTTAGGTGGTCATGGGCAGCCTGACCAATAAAGCAATATAATATAAATTGATAATAAATATCAATTCTTTGGGCGCGGGAAGACTATATTTGCGAATGACCAAAGTATGAATTTGAATCAATCCAAAATGCAAGGACAGTGAATGACATTTCACTGTTAAAAATATTGTGGAGAATATTGCTTTCGGCGGAAAAGAAAGGCGCAGGTACAGAGGTGTCTCCACCTTGGCCAATTCAAGGACAAAGTAAAGCCAAAAAGAAGATAAGCATCTCCATGGTGCGAGCCAGCTCGTGAAAAATATATATATATATATATATGTATATATATATATATATATATATATGTATATGTATATATATGTATATGTATATATATGTATATGTATATATATGTATATGTATATACATGTATATATATATATACATGTATATATATATATACATATACATATATACATATACATATACATATATACATATACATATATATACATATATACATATACATATATACATATATACATATATACATATATACATATATATATATATATATATATACATATATATATATATATATATACATATATATATATATATATATATACACATATATATATATATAATATATATATATATATATATATATATATATATATATATATATCTGTGTGTGTGTGTGTGTGTGAATTGTGATCCTTTGGTAATGGGTGGCTGGCTGGCTACTATCTTGGTGAATTGATGTGTATTGAATGAATTGATGTGTCAAAGTATTTGTGGTCATGCATGCATTCAGTTCATGGATGGAATGATGGATCATGAAAATATTTGTATTCTTGCTTAATTTTTTATGGTGCTATTCAAGTATTCATGCTATTTTTGATGATGTGTCAAGTATGTACAATCTGTGTTCTTACTGAATTGATGATTGTCTTGTATTTTTTTCGTTGATTGGATGAAGTGGCTATCCAATACGGGACCCAATCGAGTTACGGGGCCCTGGAGGGATCGGGGACGGGGCCTGATTTGACCCCGCATCTCCACTCGGGGCCGGGGCCAAATGGAGAAGTAGGGGGTCAGGGGCGAAGCTATTCCGGCCCAACCCGCCCCGTTGCCATCCATAGAGATGAACACGTGAGGCCAATCGTTTTTTATTTTCTTTTGGCTGACTGAACCGTCGTATCAACACCATGTAAGAAAAAAAAAGGCACTCTTTTGGACAAAGAGGGTTGATTTAATAGTTTTGAAAGCTGGAGGGTGTCAAATACCCAGCTTTGGAATTCGGACGTGGGTTTCAAACAAAGTGAAGAGTTCAAGGGGTGTCAAATGAACTTATTATATGGCTTAGTGAATTGTTTGATGCATATAGTATTCCCTTCATTTTAAAATAATTGACAGTGTGGATTACTACACGTGTGTTTTGACTGGTAATTACAANATTATTTCGGACGTCGGATTCGGTGCGGACTCGGTTCGGAAACGGACAAAAAGTTGTCGGATGTCAAGTTTGTATTCAATCCATACAACAAGAGGGCGCCAATACAATTAGCCGCAATATGATGGCAAAATAACATCTAAACATGATCTCAGCTCTCTAGGAAAAACCAACCAAAGCACATCAATAATATAATTTTGCTTAATATAAACACATCCAGCAAAATAATCCAAGATACATCCATCACTCATCAGGCTAGCAGGCTGCAGCCGAGGAGCACCGTTGCGCTGGGTCGCGCCGCCACCGGCGCGCTGGGTCGCCGACTTGCCGCCACTCCCGGACTCCCCTACGACTGAGGGCTGATGGGAGAGAGAGAGTCAGGGAGAGAGAGAGGGATCTGGGGGAGGAGAGGAAGGATTAGGTTAGGGTTAGAATAGATGGGCTATTGGGCTAGATGGGCCTGAAAGTTGCGGATTATCCGCCAAACACTATATCGGATAATCCGATTAAAAAATTGGATAATCCGAATCCGTCGGATATCGTTGATACCACATCCGCATCCGCTTCCGCATGACAAAATCCGCATCCGCATCCGCATCCGGCCGGATATCTAACAACCCTTACCATATCTTCACATCGGACGGATTCGGAGCGGATCGGATCGGATAATATCCGCTCCGTTTTCACCCATAGCCCCCGCCGAGCGACTTGAGAGAGGTCCGTGATTGGCGCCATCGGGAGCGTGAGCGACGCTCTTACGAAGACCGAAGGAGATCGCCTGACTACGACGACGATGGAGTGCCCGCGTTCACTCGGGACCTGCGTCGAGTGGATTGGCCAAGTGGTTTCAAGCCCACGGGAATCGACAAGTACGACGGAAAGACCGACCCCGAGTCGTGGCTGACCGTGTACACCCTCGCCATCTGCGCAGCAGGAGGAGACAACAAAGCCATGGCCAACTACCTACCCGTTGCTCTCACCGACTCAGCCAGGAATTGGCTCACGAGTTTGCCAAGAGGCTCGATCGACTCGTGGAGTGAGCTTCGGGACCACTTCATCGCCAACTTCCAGGGTACTTTCGAAAGGCCCGGAACCCACTTCGATCTCTACAACGTCATCTAGAGGCCAGACGAGTCGCTAAAGGACTACATCCAGCGCTTTTCGAAAAAGCGGAACAAGATCCCCAACATCACTGACGACGTCATAATAGCCGTATTTCAGAAAGGCATCCGTGACGAGTTGCTGATCGGAAAATTTGGGCGTAAGCCACTGAAGATGGTCAAGCAGATGTTCGAGACGGCAAACTCCTATGCTAAATCTGATGATGCAATCAAGGCCTCGCGTCAAGACCGGCACGACAAGACGGACGACAAGCCATCCGGAAGCAGCTGGCATCCTAAGAAGGACAACGGCAACAACAACAACAATGGCCAAAAAGATCGCAAGCGTAAGCCCGAGGATCTGGTCGCCACGATGTCAAACTACCAACAGCGTCCCCGAGTTGCTGCCTACGACAAGATCATGAATGCTCAGTGTATGCATCACCCAAATTACAAGCACGCGGCCAAAGATTGTTTTATCTACAAGCAGTTCGTCGAGCAGTACACAACACAACTACGCCAGAAGCCGACTGAAAAAGCTGGCCCATCGGGAACCAAGAGGAACGACCCGGCTGGCAACTTAGAACCCTTCCAAGATCCCGTGGGCGAGCTAAACCATATCTTCGGGAGACCGCAGGCGTATGAGTCCAAGAGGAAGCAAAACCTGACCGACAGGAAAGTCAACACGGCACAACCCGAAGTCCCACATTACCTACGATGGTCGGAGGTGGCTATCACGTTCAACTGCTCGGATCACCCTGACCGAGTGGTTCACCCGGGGCGATATCCCTTGGTACTAGACCTGGTGGTTCGCAATATAAAGCTCAAGCGCGTCCTCATCGACGGCGGCAGCGCCCTCAACATCCTATTCGCCAAGACTTTGGACGAAATGCAGATTCCAAGATCAGAGTTGAAGCCGAGTTCAGCCCCCTTCCATGGAGTCATCCCAGGGTTGTCATCTATGCCACTCGGGCACATCACCCTTCCAGTCACCTTCGGGGTTCGGGAGAACTTCCGAACAGAGAATATCACTTTTGAGGTTGCCGACTTCGAAGCGGCTTACCACGCGATCATCGGAAGACCTGCGCTCGCTAAGTTCATGGTGGTACCACATTATACTTATCTCATCATGAAGATGCCCGGGCCCCACGGAGTTATCACCCTGCGCAGCGATTTCAGACAAGCCTTCACCCGCAATAATGGGACTCAGTTCACTGGAGGCGTTTTCAAGGACTTTTGTGAAGACTTCGGCATCAAGATTTGCTACGCATCGGTGGCGCACCCTAAAAGTAATGGGCAAGTTGAGCGCGTCAATGGGATGGTCCTTCAAGGCATCAAGGCCCGAGTGTTTGAGAGGCTAAGTCCCTATGCCGACAAATGGGTTCAAGAGTTACCTTCGGTCTTATGGTCACTGCGGACTACACCCAGTCGGGTCACTGGCCAATCTCCTTTTTTCCTGGTCTACGGAGCAGAAGCAATGTTGCCGAGTGAAATGGAGTATGAATCTCTTCGAGTTCAAAGTTTCAATGACGAGCGCTACGATCTAGACAGAGTTGATGACCTGACCTAACTGGAAGAAGCTCGCGAAGCCGTTTTGGTTCAGTCGGCTCGGTATCTTCAAGGACTTCGGCGCTACCACAACCGCAATGTTCGGTCACGAGCCTTCATTGTTGGCGATATGGTTCTACGCAAAATTCAAACTACAAAGGATCGTCACAAGTTATCTCCATTATGGGAAGGACCCTATATAATTGTTGAAGTTACTCGGCCAGGAGCGTATCGTCTAA
This sequence comes from Oryza officinalis, assembly GCA_008326285.1. Classification (NCBI taxonomy): domain Eukaryota; kingdom Viridiplantae; phylum Streptophyta; class Magnoliopsida; order Poales; family Poaceae; genus Oryza; species Oryza officinalis. The sequence continues at coordinate 7,937,569 of BDMV01000002.1, read as the reverse complement.
AGCATGAAGATGGAACCATGGTGGAGAACTCCTGGAATATTGAGCATCTTCGTCGATATTATACTGAAACCCTTTTTTATTCCATGTTCCTCTTGTCTGCCAGCTTCAAACAAGATGATTTCTTGAGTTGTCAGTCGGGGGCTATATATATATCAATAAAGTATGATTTTCTTTGATAACTTGTTCATATTTAGTTTATCATTGTTTAGTGTTTTGGTTCGAGTTCAATAGATAAGGACTGAATATTTTTTGATGGCCTAATCAAGCCTAGGCTTGGTGACAGCCGGACGAAAGTTTTTAAGAAATTATATATGAAGACTCGGATCAGGGCATTAACATAAATAAGCTAAATATTTACAAGTCAACACCACAACAAGTTATATACAACAAGGCAGTTATCTCTGGAAATTTTCGGCTACATCTGTAGCTACCTTTTTCGCCGATTCCTGCGCTTCATTTATAAGCTCCACGGCTCGTTCGTCTGTGGTGCCGTCTGCGAAGCCATCTCCTACAGAGTCCACATCTACCCGAGGATAGAGTGATTTCGTCTGCGCAAGAGCAAAACTTGCACTCATGATGGCCGCGTCGGTGATATTCTCTATATATTTTGCCGGAGCCGTCCTGAGTTTATCAAAGACTTCAACAGCATCCAGTGAGCTCGTCTCGAGTCCATGTCCATACAGTGCTGACAGGATCGGCGCAGCAGCGTTGGCGATGTCATCCCTTACACTTTCAGCCCTTTGGACTCTCTCAGCGAAGACATCAAATTGTGCTTGGGATTTAACCTTATAAGCTACACGAGAGATATGATTACACAAATATTCAAGACCAAGCGAGTTGCAAAGTGCTGTCTTAGAAGACTTACCTTCAAATTCTTCCAGAATTTTTTCATTGTCAGACTCCAGCTTGGCTTTATCGGTGTCTGCATCCTTCAGCTGGGCCTTGAGGGAGTCGATTTCAGATAAATTTGCTACAACATGAAGGTTTGCAAGCATCAGGATCAAAGCAGATTACACGCAAAGACAGAGTGAGAACAGGTTGATTTAATTCACCTCCAATTGAACCACGGAGTTCTAAGTTCGCGTCTCGGAGCTTCGAAATTTCTTCCCGCAAGACAACCTCTCGAGCTGCAGCTTCTTCTCTAGCGGCCTTAAGGTCCTGGTGGATGTTCTCTAGAGAATTTATGTGGGGAACCAGCTTTTCGAGGGCGTCTGACTTAGCCATTGATCGACAATATATTCTCTGAACACAAGTTCAAGGCTAATCGGCTATAAAAGACCATGAGGTTAAGATATAGAAGAATTATATTTACATTCAAAGCCGGGTCGCGTCATTAAGGCTATCCACGAGCATGTCTCTTTCTTCGTTTTCTCTTTGTCTGTTCAAGACAATGCCCTGCTTCAAGCCTTCGGCATCACGCCACTCGATCTTGATAGGAGGGATCGAGTCCTCTGAAGATTTTAATCGAGGGATCTCCTCTTCTTCAACTGATTGCCCTAGAGAAGATGAATGAAGATAGAAGTAAGAATCATATTGAAGACAAGAGTCCTACACGTGTGTTTTGACTGGTAATTACAACATATTTTCATGTATTTATAACTCTCTTGAAAAAAGGGTGAGAATTCAAAGTTCGATGGTGAATGGTTCCGCTGTCCGTTATTTAAAAATGGCGTACTCAACTACTCGTACATGTATCTTTCTGCTCACATGAATATTCACTCCTGACGGTTGAGTTGATATTAACTTTCACATTGACGATATATATATATATATATATATATATATATATGTATATANTTATATTTGAACATATTAAGGGAAAAGATAATCATTTACCTGATCTACTCTCGCGATTGCCTATTTTGCAGGAATGAAGAAGTCCATGAATTATAATGGAGTTGAATTCTTCACGTTTGGAGAAGACAATAAGCTCAAAGTATTCCCACCGAATACCTATAAGTTTAAGCCAAAAACCCACATAATATTAGATGAAGTCCAAGAATGCATTTTAGATAATTTCTGGTATCAATACAATAATAAGAGGGAAGAAAAAGGCTATATGCTATCAATATTAAACAGTCTTGCTGAATATTTTCATCTAATAAATGATATAATGCCAACATCAGAAAACAATGAAGTAATACAGCAAAAACCCATATATGTTGTTTTTGACGGAAAGCTTCCTGGAGTTTACATATCTTTTGAAGAGATAGTAGCCCAAAAAATAGATGCAAAATTAATGGGTGGATTGTCATGGAAAAAATATATAGATATCGATGAAGCTTTAACTCAGGCCAGAAAAATATTAGGAATAAACTACTACTTGGAACCAGCAGCAAAAGAATATATACAAAAATGCAAAAAAGCCAAAAATAAGAAAGCTCCAGAGAACCCATATTGTTCAAATATTAAGATTGAAGGATCATCCCAAAAACCTACGTATAAGGAATGCTTGACTAAGGGAGTAGATCCTTTGGATGGTGAATATATCGATTGGAAAATAATTGAAAAATTTGAAGAAGCATCCCCCAATTAAAAAAAGAATTGAAAGAAGAAATACTTAAAGAATTAAAGAAAGAAATGAATGATAAATTTGAAGAAATGAAAAAAGCATATGATGAAAAATTTGAGGTCTCCTTTTCTGATGTAGATACTATGGATTTAGGTGGTCATGGGCAGCCTGACCAATAAAGCAATATAATATAAATTGATAATAAATATCAATTCTTTGGGCGCGGGAAGACTATATTTGCGAATGACCAAAGTATGAATTTGAATCAATCCAAAATGCAAGGACAGTGAATGACATTTCACTGTTAAAAATATTGTGGAGAATATTGCTTTCGGCGGAAAAGAAAGGCGCAGGTACAGAGGTGTCTCCACCTTGGCCAATTCAAGGACAAAGTAAAGCCAAAAAGAAGATAAGCATCTCCATGGTGCGAGCCAGCTCGTGAAAAATATATATATATATATATATGTATATATATATATATATATATATATGTATATGTATATATATGTATATGTATATATATGTATATGTATATATATGTATATGTATATACATGTATATATATATATACATGTATATATATATATACATATACATATATACATATACATATACATATATACATATACATATATATACATATATACATATACATATATACATATATACATATATACATATATACATATATATATATATATATATATACATATATATATATATATATATACATATATATATATATATATATATACACATATATATATATATAATATATATATATATATATATATATATATATATATATATATATCTGTGTGTGTGTGTGTGTGTGAATTGTGATCCTTTGGTAATGGGTGGCTGGCTGGCTACTATCTTGGTGAATTGATGTGTATTGAATGAATTGATGTGTCAAAGTATTTGTGGTCATGCATGCATTCAGTTCATGGATGGAATGATGGATCATGAAAATATTTGTATTCTTGCTTAATTTTTTATGGTGCTATTCAAGTATTCATGCTATTTTTGATGATGTGTCAAGTATGTACAATCTGTGTTCTTACTGAATTGATGATTGTCTTGTATTTTTTTCGTTGATTGGATGAAGTGGCTATCCAATACGGGACCCAATCGAGTTACGGGGCCCTGGAGGGATCGGGGACGGGGCCTGATTTGACCCCGCATCTCCACTCGGGGCCGGGGCCAAATGGAGAAGTAGGGGGTCAGGGGCGAAGCTATTCCGGCCCAACCCGCCCCGTTGCCATCCATAGAGATGAACACGTGAGGCCAATCGTT
>BDMV01000002.1:7741261-7928761 GCA_008326285.1 Oryza officinalis | reverse complement strand
ATGTTCCTGTTGAGAGTCAACAGAAAATAAGTGTGCAGGTGAAGCATTTGATCAGTTCAGGCCACACACTAGAAAAAGAAGATGTTACAACCAAGATGCACCTGTTAGTGAAGATTTAGATTTTTCTACTGTTGAGTAGTCGCCAAAATATTCTATTGCAAAAGATAAGCTCAAAAGATATACTAAACCCTTTTAAATATATATTGAAGAAGCGAACATAGTTGCTTATGTTTTGAGTATGGCAGAAAAAAATTAAAGGTAATGCAGAACCTTTTTTATATTTTGAGGCTATTGTTTCTAATGATTGCAATAGATGGATAACTGCTATGCATGATGAGATGAAGTCGCTTGAAAAGAATCGTACTTGGGAATTGGTGAAATTGTCAAAGGAGAAAAAACCTATCCGTTGCAAATGGATCTTCAAAAGAAAAGATGGTATATCTCCAACTAATGAGGCAAGGTACAAAGCATAGTTAGTTGCTAAAGGTTATAGCCAGATTTCAAGTATTGATTTCAATGATGTTTTTTCCATGTTGTGAAACATAGTTTAATTCGTACTTTACTTAGTATTGTTGCAATGTATGATTATGAACTAGAGCAAATGAATGTTAAAACTGCATTTTTACATGGGGAGTTAAAAAAGGACATTTATATGGAGCAACATGTAGGTGTTGTTGTTCCGAGAAAAGAGAACATAGTCTGTACGTTGAAGAAATCTCTTTATGGGTTGAAACAATCACCTATACAGTGATATAAGAGATTTGACTCTTTCATGCTTTCTCAGATGTTTAGAAGATTCAATTTCAATAGCTGTGTTTATCTCAAAGTTGTTGATTGTTCAGCTATATATTTGCTTCTTTATGTCGATGATATGTTAATTGCTGAAAAGACAAATCAGAGATAGCAAAGTTGAAGGCACAATTGAGTAGTGGATTTGAGATAAAGGTTTTGGGTTCAGCGAAGAAAATTCTCGATATGGAAATTACTAGAAAAGACAGTCTGGCATGTTATACTTTAGTCAGAAAAGTTATATTGAAAAAGTTTTCCGTTGTTTCAATATGCATGACGTAAAACCAGTGAGTACTCCTTTAGCTGCACATTTCAGATTATCTTCAGATTTATGTCCAGAGTCGAATTATGATGTTGTGTATATGGCTACAGTTACATATTCAAGTGCAGTTGGTTCGTTTATGTATGCCATGGTATGTTCTCGTATTGACTTATCACATGCATTGAGTGTTGTTAGTAGATACATGGCTGATCCTGGCAAAGAGCATTGAAAAGCGGTTCAATGGATTTTCAGATACCTATGTGGTACTTCTAGTACACGGTTGCAGTTTGGGATATCTAGAGATGGACTTGTTGGTTATGTGGATTAAGATTTTGCAAGAGATTTGGATAGAAGAAGATCGCTTACAGGTTATGTTTTCACTATTGCAGCTATGCTAGTTGAAACGTAAGTTTGCAAGCAAATGTTACCTTATCTACTGAAGCAGAGTATATGGCTATTTCTGAAGCTTGTAAAGAAGCTATTTGGCTTAGAGGTTTGTACACTGAGCTTTGTGGAGTTATGTCTTGTATTGATATATTTTGTGATAGTCAAAGTGTAATATGCCTTACAAAGGATCAGATATTATATGAAAGAACAAAACACATTAATGTGAGAAATCACTTTATTTGAGATGTGATTGCTGAAGGTGATGTCAAAGTATGCAAGATAAGTACTCATAATAACGTAGCTGATATGATGACAAAGTCAGTTCCTGCTACTGAGTTTGAGCTTTGCTCGAGCTTAGTTGGTATTACAGTATATTCCTAAAGACTATTTGGCACGCGGTGATTTTACCTACATGGGGTATTTCTTGGTGATTGATGATTTTTATGCTACAAGTGGAAATTCGTCTCAAGGTGAAAATTGTTAAATATATGATCCGAATTTAGGCCTATGATATATTCGAATTAGTTTTCTGGTAGGAATCTATATCTTTTCCTATTACGAGTCTTTCCTTTTGTCTCCCACATATACTCTTATAAACCGTACGGAAAAAGGTGATGTTTCCATTATTATTTTCTTACGTTTATAACCAACTTCTTAATAGTAATAATTGTCAGTCAATGTCCGTGGTTTTTTCCCGTAAGGGTTTTCCACGTAAAAATTGTCTTTGTTGTGCATCTATTTTCGTAATAAAATACAAAAACTCTCTATCTACTTTCAGTCCCAAAATTAATGTCTTTTTTCACAAAGGATTTGCATATCAATTTCATAGGACTCAAACTCTATAAGGATTTTTTTTTCTATTCGATCCTTCAAAATAAAGGTGTGGAGATTATGGGTACCACATACCCACACGGCTAGCTTATCCGACTGACTATAGGGGATAGGTTGTGAGTCATGATCATGTAATAGGCTTAGGACTTAAGTATTACGTTACCTTGTGTATTAAGTAACGGCTTATAGTCCTAAGTCGAAAATATTATGGGGTCTTATACTGTATGTAGTTAGGTCTCCGACTTGTGAGCCTACCCTCTGTGCCTATATAAGGAGGGTAGGACGTCCCTTGAGGGATATAGAGATAATAGCAATTAGCTAGGTTTTTTTCATACACAACACAATTGTGAGATCAATATACAACTCGGCGGATCTAATCCCCGAAACAGGAGTAGGGTGTTACTTCCTCATAGAAGGCCTGAACCTGTCTAAATCCTTTTGTCTACTAACCCATCGTGTTTGGCACTTGCGCGCTACCCCCTGTTTCTTATTGCCGAAATCAGGTTTCGACAATTGGCGCGCCAGGTAGGGGTGCGTCAAGGTTTTCTTCTCGCCGACTAGCGCGATTGGATCTACACCAGGCATCAACGACTTCACCTTCCCTCCACGACAAGCGTTCCGCTTCGGCAGCCTCGACTTCATCACCGATAACTTTGGCAAGATTTCTCTCCTTGACTCGGATTCGAACCAGTCGGGAGGGGAAAAACTCTCCGCACCGTTCGGGTTACCAAACAGCGCTAAGATCTACTTCAACTTTCTATCTTCCGAGTTGGATCCGAACCACTCGAGAGAATTTTCTGCATCGCCGTCATGCTGTTTTCCAAGCTCTAGGGAGATCGCCGTCATGATTCAACCTCTCGGATCATGCTCATCTACCGATATCGCCGACTACCTCAGCTCTTCCGACTTCAATGATCTTTACGATATCTCCACGGAGGACATCAATGACTCCGACTTTGACGACAACTACACCCCGCTATTTTTTAATGTCCTCATGGCTGAAGTAGGGGAAACTGACTCGGCCGTGGCTCGCAGGGCTACCGAAGAAGAACGAGCCAAGTTCGAAGAGGAACGCAAGCGTAAGGAGGAGGAACTCAAGCGTAAAGAAGACGACAAGAGAAGACGAGATCTAAGGGCGGCTGGGCGCTCCGCTCACGACGCCATACTTCGGACCCGAGTCGACAACACCAACGTCTTCCTTACGCCTCAACAAAACGCAGTCGCCGCTCTCACCCTCATCTACACCATCATGGACGTGGCAGCCCCCAACGTAACTCCAATCTTGGATAAAGTCAAGACTATGGTCGCCGGCACAGCACCACTCGGCGCTCCTATGGGCTCTGCTCGGGGAGCCACCGAGTCCATTGCCGAGACACCTGAAGGTAGCCGTCTACCACCGATGCAATCCAAGGATTACCAAAGACCCGAGCACAGCAAGACACCTGGCAAGTCTAATGACCCCCGTCATCACGCAATCTAGAAACGTCGAGACCAGTCGGCTGACTCTTGTGAGAGAGGTTACAGTCGACCACCCGTCCATGATCGGATCCGCTATGGCAATAGCTCCAGTCACCAAAGTGGCTCTCGAAGACCCGCGCCGAGTGACTTGAGGAAGGTACTTGACCGGCGTCATCGCGAGCGCAATAAGTCCAATCATGAAGACCGAAGGAATTCCCCTGACAACTATGATGAAGGAGTACCCGCGTTCACTTGGGACCTGCGTTGAGTGAATTGGCCGAGTGGTTTCAAGCCCACTGGGATTGATAAATACGACGGCAAAATTGACCCCGAGTCGTGGTTGACCGTCTACACTCTCGCCGCTTCAACAGGAGGAGATAGCAAGGACATGGCAAACTACCTGCGCGTCGCTCTCGCCGCTTCAGCCAGGAACTGGCTCGCAAGTTTACCGAGGGGTTCGATTGATTCTTGGAGTGAGCTTCGAGACCACTTCATCGCCAATTTCCAAGGTGCCTTTGAAAGGCCCGGGACTCACTTTGATCTCTACAACGTGATCCAGAAGCCCGACGAGTCGTTGAAGGATTACATTCGGCACTTCTCAGAGAAGCGAAACAAGATTCCTGACATCACCGACAACGTCATCATAGCCACGTTTTAGAAGGGTGTTCGCAATGAGTTGTTAATCAGCAAATTCGGGCGCAAGCCTCCAAGGACAGTCAAGAAGATGTTCGAGACAACCAATTTCTATGCCAAGTCGGACGACGCAATCAAAGCATAACAGCAGGACAAGCAATCTGGGAGTAGCTAGCGCCCCAAGAAGGACAACGGCAACGGCAATGGTGACCAAAAAGATCGCAAGCGTAAGCCCGAGGATCTGGTCACCGCAACGTCGAACTACCAACAACAGCGTCCACGAGTCACCGCCTACGACAGGATCATGAACGCCCAATGCACTCATCACCCGAATCACAAACATGCGGCCAAGGATTGCTTCATCTACAAACAGTTCGCCGAGCATTATGCCACCAGCTCCAGAAGCCATTAGACGGAGTCGATACCTCAGGAACTAAAAAGGACGATGAAAACGGTGGCTCGGAACCCTTCCAAGACCACAGGGCCGAGTTAAACCATATTTTTGGAGGGCTACTAGCATATGAATCAAAGAGGAAGCAGAAACTTACTGATAGAGAAATCAACGCAGTTCAGCCTGAAGTCCCACGTTACCTACGATGGTCAGAGGTGGCTATCACGTTTAACCGCTCAGATCACTCTGACCGAGTGGTTCACCCGGGGCGGTATCCCCTGGTACTAGACCCGGTAGTTCACAACGTCAAGCTCAAGCGTGTCCTCATTGATAGTGGCAGCGCCCTCAATATCCTCTTCACCAAGACACTGGACGAGATGCAAATCCCAAGATATGAATTGAAGCCGAGTTCAGCCCCTTTTCACGGAGTCATCCCAGGGCTGTCATCTACGCCACTCGGGCAAATCACTCTTCCAGTCACCTTCGGCACTCGGGAAAATTTCCGTACAGAGAACGTCAGCTTTGATGTCGCCGAATTTGAAGCTGCTTACCATGCAATCCTTGGAAGACCTGTGCTCGCCAAGTTTATGGCATCCCGCATTACACCTACCTTATGATGAAGATGCCCAGTCCTAATGGAGTCATCTCCCTGCGCAACGACGTCAAGCAAGCCTTCATTTGCGAGAAGGAAAGCTGCGACATGGCCCAATCTCATGAGAGATTGCTTGGCCAACAAGAGGTCCGATTGGCCGCATCAACATCAGGCAAAGGTGAGATCCCAGCAAAGAAGATGGCCAAGATGGGAGAAGGTGACGCCAAGATGAAGAAGATTCCACTTGATCCCTCTGACCCCTCCAAACTGCTATAATAGGCGCTGAGCTAGATTATAAATAGGAAAGCGCGCTCATCACCTTTCTACAAAATAATAAAGATATATTTGCTTGGAAACCATCTGTTATACCTGGTATTCCTAGAGAGGTGATTGAGCACTCATTAAATGTCAAAGAGGATGCAAAACCTATCAAACAATGGCTTTGCCGCTTTGCGCAGGATCGGAGAGATGCTATTAAGGAGGAACTCGCCAAGCTTTTGGTGGCCGGATTCATCAAAGATGTTTACCACCCCGACTGGTTGGCCAACCCCGTTCTGGTTTGAAAGAAGACAGGACAATGGCGCATGTGTGTTGATTATACTGATCTTAACAAATCTTGCCCCAAGGATCCCTTCGGTATATCCCGCATTGATCAAGTCGTCGACTCGACCGCTAGCTGCGAGCTTCTGAGCTTCCTGGATTGTTACTCAGGATACCATCAAATCAGCGTGAAGGAGTCCGACTGCTTGAAGACATCATTTATTACCCCGTTCGGAGCTTATTGTTATATCACGATGCCGTTTGGCCTCAAGAACGCTGAAGCCACTTATCAGCGTATGATCTAGAGATGCCTTCAGACTCAACTCGAGAGGAACGTGGAGGCTTACGTCGACGATGTTGTCATCAAGACCAAGCGAAAACAGGATTTGATTGCTGTCGAAACTTGGTTTCGGCAATAAGAATCTGGGGGTAGCAGTCAAGCGCCAAACACGATGGGTTAGTATGCAAAAGGAATTAGACAGGTTCAGGCCCTCTCTTCGAGAGGTAATACCCTACTCCTGTTTCGGGGATTCGATCTGCCGAGTGGTTTATTGATCTCTAGATCTCTTTCAATATGTGCTCTCGAGAATTTGTGTGCTCGTGCCTGTTTATGTCCGTGTGTCCCTCAAGGGACGTCCTACCCTCCTTATATGGTCCCGGAGGGTAGGCTTACAAGTCGTAGACCCTATCATACTCTATGTTGGACTCCTCAATCTTATCAACTATGGACTATGAGCCGTTATCTTATCTCAATGATAACATAACACCCAAGTCATAAGCCGGTTTACATAATTATATGTCATAACCTATCCCTATGGTAAGCTAGCTGTGAGGGTACCCGGTACCCATAATCTCCACAGTAGCCCCCGAGACCTTCATAGTCGACGAGATAATCTTGCCTCGAACCAGAATAGCACGCAGCCGAGTGACTCCTTAGCCGAATGGTTCTATCACCGAGTGCCTCCATCACCTCTGCCTGAGTCTCCCGAGTGCTTTATCATCCAAAAAAGGCTGTGAAGGGCTGAAAACATCTCAAAAATATCAAAAATAGTCATTTATGTGCATCGATTGATGCACCTAATTAGGTGTAGCCCCCGACTATGTGTTTAGTTAATCAAACTAAGCATATAGTCAAGAACTATAATAGCCATACTCTCCTGAGTTAAATAAATGCCTAGCCTAAGCCAAAAGCAATCATAAAAAATCATATAACACATAACCTTATAATCAAGGCATAGTGCATAATGAATCCGAGTACTCAGTAAGCTCATGCTTATCCAAGTCATTCTGCCCGAGTCATCTTAGAACATATAACCCAGCCAACCCTCATGGGTAGAAAATCTGAGTTAATAATTCATCAGTCATCTGAAAAATATGGCCAAAATATTAAATAGCTCCAGCCATAATATCGGTCTTAATAAAAAATAAACACACCAAGGTGGCAAAGAAAGCATTGACATAATCATAAAATCAAATGCTTTGTAAGAACCAAACAACTCCTGCAACCTATAAAAAAGTTACCAGGATAGTTATAAAAAACTTTACTGTTTGTCACCTTCCAAGTTGCATCGTACCAACCTTCAACAAGTCGTGTAACTGCTGTATGAAAGGATTTCAAAGGTATTGGGCAGTGAGACACGCGCATATTGCCAGGGCAAATCTGCTTAAGTCCTCAAGGACACATGTCAAGCCTCACCTGTAATATGGGCCGCAAGTTTCTCATGGGCTCGGCCCAAACACGAGAAAACCAGCAAAACCCTAAAAATCTTTCTTAAAGCGTCGGCATCTTCCCCGCCACTTCATCTTCCTGAAATATTTCCCCTTTTCGCGCTCCTGTTCATCAACCGCTCTGAAGAATCCGAGAACTCGCGCATACTCAAATCCATCCATCCAAGAACTCAAGTTCCATCGCAATCCATCATACGCATCCAACCTTCAGCATCTCCTCCAAAAATCCCCATCCCCTGCGCTAGATCCACCTCCTCTCAACTCGCATCCATGGCGGAAGAGAAAGAAATCCCTTTTGACCAATGGGCGACCTCGGACGTGAAGGAGTCGACCATGCGGGAGATGGTGAAGAACGGAATCCTTCCTCCTAAGGAAATCATCGGCTGGCGCCCGGCGTACAGCGAGGAGTACCCCACCCCAAACACCGGTGAGATTGTGGTCTTCACCTCCTTCTTTTACTGCGGATTTGGTCTTCCCACTTCCGATTTCTTTCGTGGTATTCTCGAATACTACGGCCTTCAAATCTACCACTTGAAGCCCAACTCTATTCTTCATATTGCAATCTTCATTCATGTATGTGAAGCCTTCTTAGGCATCCTCCCTCATTTCAACCTTTTCCGCCGCATGTTCTATGTCAAGTCACACCCGACCAAGGATGACCCTTGCGTCGTCGGTGGTGCTGGCTTTCAACTCCACGGGACTCTCCGTAGAGATTACTTATCCCTCCCCTTGAAATCCTCCAATAAGGGCTAGCACGCAAACTGGTTCTACATCTCAAACCCCCATCCCAGTTTGCCAGACTTCGTCGATTTCCCACCAATCCAAAGGGCTAACTGGAGCACAATGCCAGAGAATCAAGACTGGATAGAAGCTAATAACCTCCTGGCTAACATCCTTGAAATGAAGAAGAAAAGCCTCCAAGGAGAGCAAATTACTCGACACTTCAACAAGAACCGACTGGCCCCCATCAAGGAGAGATCCAAGCCAGCGTTCGAGTACGAGGGTGAAAATGACCCCAATCGGGAAGACCGCGATCCTCTGAGTTACCAGGTCTTGTGCACTCGTATGTACAAGATTTTCTCCTCTGGGATCACAGTAGACCGCAGCCACAAGTTGCCAGTTCCTCCCTTCAACCTATTCTGACCTCCTCCTCCGGTAAGTAGATTCGGCCTCTTAAATTTCTTACAGTTTCACTCATGTCCTTCAACATGTCTCAAGAACTCCACTTGCAGGCAAACGCTCTCATCATCTCTCGGCTGTACAAGGTGTATCATGATGATATGCCGACTCGACATGCTGTCAAGAAACCAACCGGCGGCCCCAAAATCAAGACCGAACCCCAGAGCAAAAGGGCTGCTGCTGACGAACATATCAGCAAGCGGGCAAGCAAAAGGAGGCTGGTTGTTGATGACTCGGATGACGAAGAAACCCAGACGCCACAAGCCAACATAGACCCTCCGAAGCCGTCCACCAGATCCACCCCTAAGATCAGGAGATCTAACAGGTATCTCTTATAACCAAAGTCAGCTTTTTGTTGAAAATCATTTCGTTCGTCTCAATCGTCTTTATCTTCTTTCTTGTAGAAAACCTCAGGACATAGATCCCACTGGGCAGACTGAAACCGCAAATCCTCCTTCAGCATCAGAAGAACCAAAACCTGCAGAACAAGGATCTCAAGACCCTCTCCCGAGTGAGGATGCTCCTGAAGTGGAGCCCCCGAGTAAGGATGCTCCCGAAGTAGAGCCCCCGACTGCAGGATATCCCAGCTAGAAACCAGTCGGCCGAAGAAGAACCCTTAACTGCCAATCAAGATGCCCGACTGAAAACCAGCCAGATGAAGATCCACAGGGCTCATGCAGTCGGGAAACACCAATCGAGCACCCTTGTCTTCAATATAGTCTCCAGACTCTTGTCTTCAATATACTTTTCACTTCAATCTTCGTTCATTTTCTCTAGATCAATCAGCCGAAGAGGAGGAGATCGCCCAACTGAAGGCTTCAGCAGACTCGGTCCCTCCTATCAAGATTGAATGGCACGACGCCGAGGGCGTGAAGCAAGGCATCATCTTGAACAAGCAAAAAGAAGATGAAGAACGCGACATGATCATGGCTAGCCTCAACGAAGCAACCCGGCTGATGAATGTAAGCATAATTCTTCTATGTCTTATCCTCACGGTCTTATATAGTTAACCAGCTTTGAACTCGCGTGCAGAGAATATACTGCCGGTCAATGGCCAAGTCAGACACCCTTGAGAAGCTGGTTCCCCATATGAATTCTCTGGAGAATGTCCACCAGGACCTCAAGGCCGCCAGAGAAAAAGCTGCAGCTCGAGAGGCCATCTTGTGGGAAGAGATTGCGAAGCTCTGAGATACAAACTTGGAACTTCGTGGTTCAATCGGAGGTAAGTTAAACCAACTTGTCCTTGCTCTGTCTTTGTGTATTTTTCCGATGTTCACGAGCCTTCATGTTGTAGCCAATGCATCCGAAATCAATTCCCTCAAGGCCCAGCTCAAGGAGGCAGAAACCGATAAGGCCAAGCTGGAATCTGACAAGGAGAAAGCCTTGGAAGAAATCGAAGGTAACCCGTGAAGCTCATGCTTCTCAATTTACCTGGTCTTGACTGTTGATGTGATCTGAGTCGTATCAATTTCGTAGCTAATAAGGTGAAGTCTCAAGCACAATTTGATGTCTTTGCCGAGAGAGTCCGAAGGGCTGAAAGTGTAAGGGATGACATCGCCAACGCCGCTGCTCCAATCTTGTCAGCGCTATACAGACCTGGACTCAGGACGAGCTCATTGGATGCTATTGAAGTCTTTGACAAGCTCAGGACGGCACCGGCAAAATACATGGAAAATATCACAGACGCGGCCGTTATGAGTGCAAGCTTTGCTCTTGCGCAGACGAAATCACTCTATCCTCAGATAGATGTGGACTCTGCAGGAGATGGCTTCGCAGATGGCACCACTGACGAACGAGCCCTGGAACTCATAAATGAAACGCAGGAGTCGGCAAAAAAAGTAGCCGCAGATGTAGCCGAAAGCTTCCAGAGATAGTTGCCTTGATGTATACGACTTGTTGTAATTTTGACTTGTAAATATTTAGCTTAATTTATGCTAATGCCCTGATCTGAGTCTTCAGATATAATTTCTTAAAAATTTTCGTCCGACTGTCACCAAGCCTAGGCTCGATTAAGTCATCAAAAAATTCTCAGTCCTTATCTATTGGACTTAAACTAAAGCACTAAACAATGATAAACTAAATATGAACAAGTTATCAATGATGAAAAGAAAATCATACTTTATTGATATATATATATAGCCCCTGACTGTCAACTTAAGAAGTCATCTTGCTTGAAGTTGGCAGTCGAGAAGAACATAAAGCCAAAAAAGGCTTAAGCATAATATCGACGAAGGTGCTCAATATTCCAAGAGTTCTCCACCATGGTCCCATCTTCACGCTTCAAGCGATATGCTCCTGGCCGAGTAACCTCAGCGATTATGTAGGGTCCTTCCCACAGCGGAGATAACTGAATCTTTCGTAGAACCATGTCGCCAACAATAAAAGCTCATGACCGAATGTTGCGATTATGATAACACTGAAGTCCTTGGAGATACTTTGCCGACTGGACCAATGTAGCCTCACGAGCTTCCTCCAGTCGGGTCAAGTCGTCCACTCTATCTTGATCATAGCATTCATCGTTGAAACTGCGAACTCGAAGAGACTCATACTCCATCTCACTCGGCAACATTGCTTCAGCTCCATAAACCAAGAAAAAAGGAGATTGGCCGGTAGCCCGACTGGGTGTAGTCCGCAGTGACCATAACACCGAAGGTAACTCTTGAACCCATCTTCCAGCATACGGTCGTAGTCTATCAAACACTCGGGCCTTGATGCCTTGAAGAACCATACCATTGGCGCGTTAGACTTGTCCGTTGCTTCTAGGGTGTGCCACCGATGCATAGCAAATCTTGATTTCGAAATCTTTGCAAAATTCCTTAAAAACACCTCCAGTAAACTGAGTCCCATTATCGGTTATGATTCTATTCGGGACACCAAACCGGTGCACAATGTTTAGAATAAAATCTCGCGCCTTATCCGCAGTTATCGTAGCAACTGGCTTAGCCTCAATCCACTTGGAAAACTTGTCAATCGCGACGAACAGATGCGTAAATCCTCCCGGAGCCTTAATGAAAGGACCAACCATATCCAAGCCCCATACGGCAAAAGGCCATGATAAAGGGATTGTTTGTAGATCTTGGGTTGGAACATGGCTTTGCCGAGCAAAGAACTGACAACCTTCGCATGTGCGGACCACCTTGTCGGTGTCGGAGACCGCCGTGAACCAGAAAAAACCTTGTCTGTAAGCCTTGCCCACCAAAGTGCATGCCGCCGCATGACTGCCGCATATACCAGAGTGAATA
This sequence comes from Oryza officinalis, assembly GCA_008326285.1. Lineage (NCBI taxonomy): Eukaryota > Viridiplantae > Streptophyta > Magnoliopsida > Poales > Poaceae > Oryza > Oryza officinalis. The sequence continues at coordinate 7,916,729 of BDMV01000002.1, read as the reverse complement.
TCGTGCAACAATTGTCGTCCCTTCTCAGATGTGACGCATCTCATCAGAACTCCAGAAGGGCTTCTTTTGTATAATTCTGAATCGACCATGACGTAGTCTTGACTGCGACGCCGGACTCGTTCCACATCATCCCGGTCTTCCGGCAGCTCTTGCTGAGTTAAAAACTTGACGAACGGCGTCTTCCAATCGGCGTCGAGCATGGCAACCTGGTCTGTAGCTTCTTTATTGGGAATTGATTCCTTAGCAACAGTCGGCTCGTAGAGGTGCTCCACGAAAACGTCAGTCGGGGCGGTTCTCGCTTGGACCCGAACTGCGCCAACTCATCTGCTGCTTCATTGTTGTGTCTCAAGACGTGAGATATCTCCAATCCATCAAACTTGTCCTCAAGTTTGCGAACTTCTTGTCGATAGGCTTCCATAGTATCATTCAAGCAGGACCAATCTTTCATTACTTGGTTGACCACCAGCTGGGAATCTCCTCGTACAATCATCCGTCGTATGCCAAGCGACACGGCAATTCGTAGGCCATGAAGCAAGGCTTCATACTCGGCGACGTTGTGTGAAGCTGGGAAGTGAATATGAAGAACATACCGTAGCCTCTCCCCAGTCGGGGAAATCAGCACGACCCCCGCTCCCAGGCCGATGACTCTTTTAGATTCGTCAAAGTGCATGGTCCAGTACTGTAGCTCCTCCCTTACATCTTCCTGTCGCTCGGTCCACTCGGCCAACAAATCCGCCAATACTTGAGACTTTATAGACATCCTCGCCTTGAAAGTAATGTCCAACGGCATCAACTCCAGAGCCCACTTCGCGATGTGCCCAGTAACCTCCCGGTTGTGGATGACATCGCGGAGTGGAAAAGACGTGACCATGGTGACCGAGTGACCCTGAAAATAATGGGCCAGCTTCCTAGCAGTAATCAGAACTCCATATAACAGTTTTTGTACCTGAGGGTAGCGGGTTTTGGCTCCTGCCAGCACCTCACTAACAAAGTAGATCGGCCTTTGAATCTTCTGAGCCCGTCCTTCCTCTTCGCGTTCGACGACCAAAACCGTGCTGACTACCTGGTGAGTTGCAGAAACATAGAACAACAGGGGTTCTTGAGGGTGAGGCGAAGCCAACATGGGTGGCATTGTGAGGAACTCCTTGAAGTCTTCAAAGGCTTTCTGGGCCTCGGTGGTCCATTAAAATTCGTCCGTCTTCTTCAGTAACCTAAAAAAAGGCATACCTCGTTCGCCAAGTCTGGAAACAAATCGGCTTAGCGCTGCCATGCAACCAGTGAGCTTCTGGACATCCTTCTGGGTACTCGGGGGCTCCATGTTCCGGATAGCGTTGATCTTTTCTTGATTTGCTTCTATGCCGCGATGAGACGCCATAAAGCCAAGTAGCTTGCCAGACGGTACACCAAAGGTGCACTTCTTCGGGTTCAACTTCATTCTGAAGGCCCGAATATTTGCGAAGGTTTCTTCTAAGTCGGCGATCAGGTCTTCCCTCTGCTTGGTCTTGATGACAACATCATTGACGTAGGCTTCCACATTCCTCCCGATTTGGGTCTGAAGGCATCTTTGAATCATGCGTTGATAAGTGGCTCCGGCGTTCTTTAGGCCGAAGGGCATCGTGATGTAGCAATATGCTCCAAATGGGGTAATGAATGATGTCTTTAGGCAGTCGAACTCCTTTAGGCTGATCTGATGGTAACCCGAGTAGCAATCCAAGAAGCTCAGAAGTTCACAGCCGGCCGTTGAATCGACGACTTGATCAATTCGGGGCAATCCGAAAGGATCCTTAGGGCAGGATTTGTTGAGGTCGGTGTAGTCTACGCACATGTGACATTGCCCTGTCATCTTCCGAACCAGGACTGGGTTGGCTAACCAGTCGGGATGGTACACCTCCTTGATGAACCCGGCAGCCAAGAGCTTGGCAAGTTCCTCCTTGATGGCATCTTTTCGATCTTGGGCGAAGTGGCGGAGTCGTTGTTTTATAGGTTTTGCGTCATCTTTGACGTTTAATGAGTGCTCGATCACCTCCCTAGGAATATCAGACAGTTTCCAAGCAAAAATATCTTTATTATTTTGAAGGAAGGTGACGAGCACGCTTTCCTATTTGGGATCTAACTCCGCGCCTATTACAGCAGTTTTAGAAGGATCAGAGGGGTCAAGGGGAATTTTCTTCGTCTTGGCGTCGCCTTCTCCCGACTTGGCTATCTTCTTCGCAAGGATCTCGCCTTCTCCAGATGTCAATGCAGCCAGTCAGACTTCTTGTTGGCCGCGTAATCTCTGGCGAGTTGGGCCATGTCGCAGCTTTAATTGTCGTAGGTGAAGGCTTGCCTGAAGTCACTGCGCAGGGTGATAACTCCATGGGGCCCAGGCATCTTCATGATGAGATAGGTGTAGTGTGGTACTGCCATGAACTTGGCCAGCGCAGGTCTTCCGATGATTGCATGGTAAGCCGCTTCGAAGTCGGCAACCTCAAAAGTAATATTCTCTGTCCGAAAATTCTCCCGAACTCCGAAGGTGACTGGAAGGGTGATATGTCTGAGTGGCGTAGATGACAGCCCCGGAATGACTCCATGGAAGGGGGCTGAACTTCGCTTCAGCTCTGTTCTTGGAATCTGCATCTCATCCAGCGTCTTGACAAAAAGAATGTTGAGAGCGCTGCCGCCATCGATGAGGACGCGCTTAAGCTTGATGTTGTGAACCACCGGGTCTAGTACCAGGAGATACCGCCCCGAGTGAACCACTCGATCAGGGTGATCCGAGCGGTTGAACATGATAGCCACCACCGACCATCGTAGGTAGTGTGGGACTTCGGGTTGTGCCGCGTTGACTTCTCTATCGGCCAGCTTTTGCTTCCTCTTGGACTCGTAAGCCAGCGGTCCTCCGAAGATATGGTTTAGCTCACCCACAGGGTCTTGGAAAGGCTCTGAGCTGTCAACCGGGTCGGTCCTCTTGGTTCCCAATGTGCCGGCTTCATCTGCCGGCTTCTGGCGTAGTTGAGCTGCGTACTGCTCAGCGAACTGCTTGTAGATGAAACAATCCTTGGCCGCGTGCTTGTGATTTGGGTGATGCGTGCACTGAGCGTTCATGATCTTGTCATAGGCGGCGACTCGGGGACGCTGTTGTTGGTAGTTTGACGTCGTGGCGACCAGATCCTCGGGCTTACGCTTGCGATCTTTTTGGCCCTTATTGCCGTTATTGCCGTTGTCCTTCTTAGGACGCCAGCTGCTTCTAGATGGCTTGTCGTCCTTCTTGTCGTGAGGCCTTGATTGCATCGTCGGATTTGGTGTAAGAGTTTGCTGTCTCGAACATCTGCTTGACCATCTTCGGTGGCTTGCGCCCAAATTTGTCGCTCAGCAACTCGTCGCGGACGCCTTTCTGGAACGCGGCCATAATGACGTCGTCGGTGATGTTGGGGATCTTGTTCTGCTTTTCCGAAAAGCGCCGGATGTAGTCCTTCAGCGACTCGTCTGGCTTCTGGATGACGTTGTAGAGGCCGAAGTGGGTCCTGGGCCTTTCGAAAGTACCCTGGAAGTTGGCAATGAAGTGGTCCCGAAGCTCACTCCATGAGTCAATCGAGCCTTTTGGCAGACTCGTGAGCCAGTTCCTGGCTGAGTCGGCGAGAGCGATCGGCAGGTAGTTAGCCATGGCCTTGCTATCTCCTGCTGCGCGGATGGCGAGGGTGTACACGGTCAGCCACGACTCGGGGTCGGTCTTCCCTTCATACTTGTCGATCCCAGTGGGCTTAAAACCACTCGGCCAATCCACTCGACACAAGTCCCGAGTGAACGCAGGTACTCCATCGTCGTAGTTGTTGGGCGATCTTCTTCGGTCTTCATACGAGCGTCTCTCACACTCCCGATGGCGCCGGTCGAGGACCTCCCTCAAGTCACTCGACGGGGGCCTTAGGGAGCTGCTTGAGCGGTTGGAGTTGTAGCTGCGACAAATCCGATCGTGGACGGGTGGTCGACCATGACCTCTCTCATGAGAGTCAGCCGATTGTTCTTGATGCTTCCATGCTGCGTTGCGAGGGAGGGGGGTCCTTGGACATGACGGGTGTCTTGCTCTGCTCAGACCTCTTGTAGTCCTTGGATCGTAGCGGCGGTAGGCGGCTTCTATCAGGTGTTTCGGTGATGGACTCGGTGGGTCTCCGCGCGGAACTAGATGGAGGGCCGTTGGCCGTAGCCACAACGATGGTCTTGATCTTGTCCAAGAGTGGTGTTACCGCCGCGGGTGCTGCTTCAATGACGGTGTCGATGAGGGTGAGGGCGGCGACGGCGTTTTGTTGAGGCGTCTGGAAGATGTTTGCGTTGTCGACTCGTGTCTGCAATATAGCCTCGCGGGCGAAGCGCCTGGTCGCCCTCAAGTCTCGTTTCCTCTTGTCAGCTTCTTCTTTTCGTTTGATCTCCTCCTCCTTGCGCTTGTTCTCCTCCTCCACACGCTTGCGCTCTTGCTCAAGCTTGGCTCGTTCCTCCTCGGCGATCCTCCGGGCCATGGCCGAGTCGGTCTCAGCCACTTCTGCCATGAGGACATCGAGGAGCGCCGGATCGTAGATCCCATCGCGCTTGTCGGCGAGATGAAGAAGAAGTCTTGACGCACTGCCCCTACCTGGCGCGCCAACTGTCGAAACTTGGTTTCGGCAATAAGAATCTGGGTATAGCAGTCAAGCGCCAAACATGATGGGTTAGTATGCAAAAAGAATTAGACAGGTTCAGGCCCTCTCTTCGAGAGGTAATACCCTACTCCTGTTTCGGGGATTCGATCCGCCGAGTGGTTTATTGATCTCTAGATCTCTTTCAATATGTGCTCTCAAGAATTTGTGCGCTCGTGCCTGTTTATGTCCATGTGTCCCTCAAGGGACGTCCTACCCTCCTTATATGGTCCCGGAGGGTAGGCTTACAAGTCATAGACCCTATCATACTCTATGTTGGACTCCTCAATCTTACCAACTATGGACTAAGAGCCGTTACCTTATCTCAATGATAACGTAACACCCAAATCATAAGCCGGTTTACATAATCATAAGTCATAACCTATCCCTATGGTAAGTCGGATAAGCTAGCTGTGAGGGTACCCGGTACCCATAATCTCCACAATTGCCGACCTACAAGAAACTTTCTCAAATATTCGAGCTTTCAGGATGAAGTTGAATCCAGAAAAGTATACTTTCGAAGTGCCGTTTGGCAAGCTACTCGGTTTCATGGTGTCTCGTCGCGGCATTGAAGCCAATCCAGAGAAGATCAATGCCATTCAGAACATGAAGCCGTCGAGTACCCAGAAGGATGTCCAGAAGCTTATTGGTTGCATGACAGCTTTAAGCCGGTTTGTTCCTAAACTCGGTGAACGAGGCATGCCCTTTTTCAAGTTGCTCAAGAAAACAGATGAGTTCCAGTGGACGCCGGAGGCCCAGAAAGCTTTTGAAGACTTCAAGAATTTCCTCACAACGCCACCCGTGTTAGCCTCACCTTATCCTCAAGAGCCCTTGCTACTTTACGTTTCTGCAACCTTCCAGGTGGTCAGCACGGTTCTGGTCGTAGAATGAGAAGAGGAAGGACGAGCTCAGAAAGTTCAAAGGCCAATCTACTTCGTTAGCGAGGTGTTGGCTGAATCCAAAACACATTATCCCCAGGTACAAAAATTATTATATGGAGTTTTAATTACCATCAGGAAGTTAGCTCATTATTTTCAAAGTCATTCGGTTATTGTGGTTACATCCTTTCCACTCGGCAATGTCATCCATAATCGGGAGGTTACTGGGCGCATTGCAAAGTGGGCTTTGGAATTAATGCCATTGGATATTACCTTTAAGGCAAGAACATCTACAAAATCACAAATCCTGGCCGACTTCCTGGCCGAGTGGACTGAGTGCCAAGGGGATGTACCTAGGGAGCAGCCGCAATACTGGACCATGCATTTTGATGGGTCTAAACGAGTCACCGGTACAAGAGCTGGAGTTGTCTTGATTTCCTCGACTGGAGAGAGGCTATTGTATGTTCTTCAGATACACTTTGCAGCTTCAGACAATGTGGCCGAGTATGAAGCCTTACTCCATGGACTGCGACTTGCTGTGTCTCTCGGCATACGTCGAATGATTGTACGAGGAGATTCCCAGTTGGTAGTAAATCAAGTAATGAAGGATTAGTCTTGCTTAAACAACAATATGGCTGCTTATCTGTCACGCCCAGAGATTCGCTAACCCGAATTCCAAGCAGAATGTGCATTAAATCCCCGTCCAGAATCGGCCAGGGTACACAAACGACAAAATTAACATACAGATCTACATCTTACAAACACCATAAAAATATCTTACATAAATGCAACGGAAAGAGATAAATAAGCTATTCTACATAACTAGACGCTCGCAGCGTGGCAACACCATTCCACAGGCATCCTCGACGGCAACCACAAGCCTACTCCTCTGAATAGCCTTAATCGGAAACGTACTCCAACTCTGGTGTGGGGGAAAAATAGAGCAAGACTAAGTACTACCCACTGTACTCAACAAGTCATACCGGAAAGGGAGTAATGATGCAAGTACAAGCAAAGAAGGCTGAAAGGGTTTATTTGCATGAAAACACATTTAAAGACAATAGTTGAATGCAGTAAAATAGTTGAGTTAATTAAGCAAAATTGAATCATCGCTGCCCAACGCTACACCACGTTACGACAGGCCCAAACCACCACCTAAACTACACCAGTTCCATTAAGTCAGGTTATTAGAAGTATAACTAATCACGGTGAATCTGGTTGATCGCCCATAACCGCGGGCACGGCTATTCAAATAGTTTTATCCTGATCAGAGGTGTACAACTGTACCCATAAGACACAGCCCCACAACACGTTACCGTGTGCTGGCATACCACCACGGTACATCGAAAAGGGACTGTGACAGGACCCTTCGCACAACCCTTTCTAACCAAGCGCACCACACCACAGGTTTCGCCCCCACCTTTAAACCAAGGTAGGCAGCCCCCTCTCGTGCCCAGGTGAATCCGGTAGCTGATCAACGAGTAAACCCCCGCCGACCCAACTCCATCACGCCCACCCTTGCCTGGATGCGTCGGCTAGGAAAAGCCGCACTTCAAGCCTAGCCATTACCCAAGCTGGCTTCTGGAAAGTACGGTAATTCTTTCAGGGTTTCCCGCGAACCGGTCCTTAATTGTCATGAGCACGACCATCAAAACCATGTGCTCACAACCCACCATTAATCAGGTTTTAGTTGGACCAATTATTTAATCATTCACAATTAACCATCGTGAGCTACCATTAAAAATCCATCATTAAGTAATAGTGAAGCATTAGTTATCCCAATAGTGTGCTAATGTTTCTAAGCAGAGCTAAGCATGTTCTAACCTAGCAACTACTCAAATAATTTCCCAAGCTACCAAAGGAACCAGATAATTGGAACATAAGGCTGAGTACAATAGGTAATTAAGCCCATAAATGACATTATAAAACAATGCAATATTTAGAGAAAAGTAAGACATTCGCAATTTAGGTACAATATGTTCAAGTGAATAAGTATGACTTGCCTTGCTCCTGCGTTGGATCGACCTCTGCAATAACCTCGAAGTAAACCCGAGTGTCGGAATTAGCGGAATCTAAACGAAAAATAAAACACACAAGCAAACAGGCTATAAGTCTACTAAAACAGAGAACAAAACCATTTTTAATGGATTTTAGGCATTTTTATGAATTTTCTGCAACTTGAATGGACTCAAACGGAGTCCGGATGAATAAGTTATGAGTTTTAGAAGATTAACTATGTTTTCACTATAAAAAAATCCTTATTCAATTTATTGCGCAATAATCCCTAGGGCTGACGTCATCGGCGCAAGGGGTGGCGTTAGCGGGGAGGGGCGGTGGTCTGATAGGTGGGCCCCACCTATCGGTGGCACGGGGCCGCGGTCCTCGGTGGACCGAGTCCACCGGTCGGCGGGCAAGCGGCGCACCACGTGGCGCACATGTGGCACCAACGCGGCGGCCACGTGGCGGGTGCAGCGGCACGGCACGACACCATGCGGCGCACATGTGGCGCCGACGCGGCAGCCACACGGCGACCACGCGGCAACCCGACGCGACCATGGCACGGCAGCGTGCACGATGGCCGACGCGGGGCGACGCGGGCGACGGCTGGCAAGGGCAGTGGTCGGGCGGTGGTCGAGCGAGCGTCGGCAAGATAGAGAGGAGAGAGAGAGGGGGGAGAGTGCTCACGGAGCCAAAGAAGATGATGGCGGTGGCTGCGCTAGAAGGCACGGAAGGGGTCGGCACTAGGGGAAAAGAGAGAGAGGAGTGCGGGAAGGGACTTTATAGGTGTCCCGGGGGCTAGGGTTGGCCGGTGGCCCCCGGATCTCTTGCCGTAGTTGGGGAGGAGAGAGGAGAGAGAGCCAGGATTCGGTTGCGAATCCCGAGCTCTACGATGCGGAGGAGGGGGCGCGGAGTGGGGGGAATGGATGCGGGCGGCACAGGCCTCTCGGGGAGATGCGGGCGGCAGTTGCGGGGGCGCATGCGGCATGGGAGGCGCGGGTGGCGTGGGCGACGGCCGGCTGGGGAGTGGACAGCACAACAGGTGGGCCCCACCTATCGGTGGCCTGGGAGGGAGAGGGAGGCGGGGCGGACTTGAGTGATGGGCCGTGGCCTTGGGCCGGCCCGGAAAGAGGAAGAGGGGGGGCGCGCGGCCTTGGGCCGGCTCGGGAAGGAAAAAGGAAGGGAGAGAGAAATAGGCCGACGGCCCGAAAAAGGAAAAAGGAAAAAAAAGGAAAAAAGGATTTAATTATTGCGGTGAAGGTTTTTAATTGATTAAAATTATTTCTAGGGCTCTGAAAATTCCACTAAAAATCATGTTAATGTATTTTAACATGAGGAACTCAAGAAAAATCCCACCATGCCATGTCCACTTATTTAAATATATTTTTAAATTAGGATTTTGCTCTAGGTTAAAAGAAAATTTTATTTTAAGCTATTTATTTCACGAATTTAAACCTAGAAGGAAAACTCCGGGGAGTGACATTATCGTCAAGAAGTCCGCAAGCTAGAAGACAAGTTTGATGGCTTGGAGTTATCTCATGTCTTGAGGCACAACAATGAGGCGGCAGATGAATTAGCCCAGTTTGGCTCTAATCGAGAGGTTGCCCCGACTGATGTCTTTGTAGAACATCTCCATGAGCCGACTGTTGCTAAAAAGCAAACTACCGAAGAAGAAGTTACAAACGAGGTTTCCATGCTTGATACTGATTGGAGGATACCCTTTTTTAATTTTTTGACTCGGCAGGAGTTACCCGAAGATCGAGATGATGCAGAGCGACTCCGACGTCGTAGTCAGAATTACGTCATGGTTGCTTCAGAGTTGTACAGAAGAAGCCCGTCTGGAGTCTTATTAAGATGTGTTACACCCGAGGAAGGACGACAATTGTTGCAGGATATTCACTCAGAAATTTGTGACAGTCATGCTGCACTGCGTACCTTGGTGGGCAAGACATATTGGCAAGGTTTTTTCTAGCTCACAGCGGTTACCGATGCGGACAAGGTAGTTCGAACCTGTGAAGGTTGTCAATTTTTCGCTCGACAAAGTCATGTCCCAGCCCAAGAGTTGCAAACGATTCCGCTTTCATGGCCCTTTGCGGTCTGGGGCTTGGATATGGTTGGTCCCCTTTAAAAAGGCTCCAAGAGGTTTTACGCATTTGTTTGTTGCAATTAACAAGTTTTCCAAGTGGATTGAGGCTAGACCGGTTGCTACAATAACTGCAGACAAGGCGCGAGATTTTATCTTAAATATTGTGCATCGGTTTGGTGTTCCAAATTGGATTATTACCGACAATGGGACTCAGTTCACTGGAGGTGTTTTTAAAGAATTCTGTGAAGACTTTGGAATCAAGATTTGTTATGCGTCAGTGACACATCCTAGAAGCAATGGGCAGGTTGAACGTGCTAATGGTATGGTTCTTCAAGGTATTAAGGCCCGAGTCTTCGATAGATTGCGTCCCTGGTAGATGGTTTCAAGAGTTGCCTTCAGTATTATGGTCATTACGGACTACGCCCAGTCGGGCTACGGGTTAGTCTCCTTTCTTTTTAGTTTATGGGGCTGAAGCTATGTTGCCGAGTGAGATGGAGTTTGAATCCCTCCGAGTTCGTAATTTCAAAGATAAGCATTATGATCAAGACCAAGTTGATGATTTAACCTGACTGGAAGAGGCTCGTGAAGCTACATTGGTTCAGTCGACGAGGTATCTCCAAGGACTTCGGCGCTATCATAATCGTAATGTTCGATCACAAGCATTTATTGTTGGTGATATGGTTTTAAGAAAGATTCAGACGACGAAGGATAGACATAAGTTATCTCCATTATGGGAAGGACCTTATATAATTACTGAGGTCACTCGGCCAGGAGCGTATCGTCTGAAGCGCGAAGATGGGACAATTGTGGAGAATTCATGGAACATTGAACACTTTCGTCGATATTATATTTAAATTTTTTGTATCATGTTCTTCTCGACTGCCGACTTCAAGTAAGTTACCTTCTTGAGTTGTCAGTCAGGGGCTATGCGTATCAATAAAGTATGAAGTTTTTTAACAATAATTTGTTTATATTTGGTTTATCATTGTTTGTTGTTCTGATTTGAGTTAAGTAAATAAGGACTGAAAATTTTTTAATGACTTAGTCAAGTTTAGGCTTGGTGACAGTTGGACGAAAATTTTTAAGAAATTAAATATGAACACTCAAGTTAGGGCATAAACATAAATAAATTGAGTATTTACAAGTTGGATCACAAGAGTTATTTACATCAAGCATTTATCCTTGGAAATTTTCAACTACATCGGCAGCAATCTTCTAGGCAGATTCCTGAGCTTCATTTATTAGCTCTAGGGCTTGTTCATCAGTAGCGTCGTCTGCAAAACCATCTCCTATAGAGTTTATATCTACTCGGGGATAGAGCGACTTTGTCATTGCCAGAGTTTGACTTGCACTCATGGTAGCAGCATCAGTAATATTTTTCATATATTTCTTTGGAGCTGTCCTGAGTTTGTCGAAGATCTCCAGTGCATCTTCTGCGCTCGTTCCTAAGCCGTTCTGATAAATGGCTGACAAGATTGGCGTAGCCGCGTTAACAATGTCATCCCTGATCCTCTCGGCTCTTTGGACTTTTTGAGCAAAGACTTCAAATTGAGCGTGTGATTTAACTTTATTGGCTGCAAGATTGATACAATTCAAATTATATTTACAACCAAGAAAAGTTGAGTCAAGAAGCATGAGTTTTATGAGGTTACCTTCAATTTCTGCTATGGCTTTATCTCTATCTGATTCAAGCTTAGCATTGTCGTTTTTTGCCTTCTTTAGCTGAGCCTTGAGGGATTCAATGAGCCTTGAGGGATTCAATCTCAGATAAATTGGCTAAAGCATGAAGACTTAGAGTTAATAGAGCTGAACAGATTGACCAAGTGCAGATGAGTTAATTTTTCTTACCTCCGATTGAACCACGAAGTTCCAAGTTCATATCCCGAAGCTTATTAATTTCTTCTCGCAAGACAATTTCTCTAGCTACGGCTTCTTCTTTGGCCTCTTTGAGGTCTTGCTAGATGTTTTCTAGAGAGTTGACATGAGGTACAAGTTTCTCCAAGGTATCAGATTTAGCCTGTAAGCGACGGTATATTCTCTGCATTGCGAAACATGAGTCAGTCAATTACAAGAGACTATGTAATTGAGATATGAGGAATTTCTTCTTACATTCATTAGTCGGGTAGCTTCATTGAGGATGGCAACAAGCATGTCTCATTCTTCAGCTTCCTTTTGCTTGTTTAATATGATGCCTTGCTTCTTGCCTTCTGCATCGCACCACTCGATCTTGACTGGAGACATTGAGTCTTCTGTGGATTTTAGTCGGATAATTTCTTCGTCTTCTCCAGTTATTTATTCTAAGAATGATGTGAAAGATGGAATTCAGAAGATATGTTTAAAACAAAGATGTGGTGATTGTTGGGCTTACCTGTTGTTGCTTCAGGACGGTTTTCTTGAGTGGCAGTGTTCCTAGTCGTTTGATCCTTGCTGATTTCTTCAACAGTCGATGCTGGATCTTCAGCTGGAGTTTCTTGGTTGACTGGGACTTGTTCCTCCTTGTCCGGCTGGTTCTCAGTCGGAGATCTTTGAGTTGATGTTTGATTAGCAGAATCTGACTAGTTTTCAGTTGGGGGAGCTTGACTGGCAGTCGGGGGCTCTTGGCTAGGAATAGTCTCACTTGGGAGAGAGTTTTGGGACCCTTGTTCTGCAGTCTTTTGTTTTTCCGGCACTGCAGGTGGGATTGTTTCTTCTATTTGGCCGGTGGGATCAATGTTTTGAGGTTTTCTGCAGAAGAAGGTACAAGGAGATCAAAGTTGAATCAAATAAGTTCTCAGGAAAAAGACAACTTCAATTGTGTAAAGATACCTGTTGGATTTTTTGAACTTTGGAGCAGATCTGGTGGATGGCCTAGGTGAGCTTATATTGGCCTTGGGAGTTTGGACTTCTTCAGATTCTTCATCTGAGTCATCCATGATTAGCCTCCTCTATTTGCTCGCGCGTTTGCTAGTTTCTTGAACAGCGACTGCAGCTCTTTTGCTTTTCGCTTGAGGCTTGATCTTTGGGCCACCAGTCGGGTTTTTGGTAATCGGCTGGGCTGGCATTTCTTCATGATAAACTTTATATGGTCGGGAGATGATCAGAGCATTCGCCTCCAAGCAATATTTTCTTTAAGAGACATTGAAGAACATGGCAAGATGAAAGTTATTCAGGATACAAAGTTTACTTACTGGAAGAGGTGGTCGATGAAGGTTGTAGGGAATAACTGGCAGTTTGTTGCTGTAGTCTACCACAATTCTAGTGGAGAAGATTTTGTACATACGAGCGCACAAGACTTGGAAGTTTAGAGATTCTCGATCTTCCCTATTGGGGTCACTTTGTCCTTCATACTCGAAGGCTGGTTTAGATCTTTCTTTAATGGGTGCCAGTCAACATCTAATGAAGTGTCGAGTGATTTGTTCTCCTTGGAGACCCTTGTTCTTCATTTCAAGAATTTTTGCTAGGAGATTATTAGCTTCTACCCAGTCTTGGTTCTCGGGCAAAGCGTTCCAGTTGGCCCGTTGGATTGGCGGAAGTCCGATGAAGTCGGGCAGACTAGGGGCTGGGTTGGAAATGTAGAACTAGTTTGCATGCCAACCCTTGTTGGAACATTTCAAGGGAAGAGGAAAGTAATCTTTGCGAAGAGTGCCGCGGAGTTGAAATCCGACGCCACCAACAACACAAGGGTTATCCTTGGTCGGATGGGTCTTAAGAGAGAACATGCGGCAGAAAAGATTGAAATGAGGATAGATTCCGAGGAAGGCTTCACACACATGGATAAAGATGGCAATGTACAGTATAGAGTTTGGATTCAGATGATAAATCTTGAGACCATAGTAATCGAGAATGCCGCGGAAAAATTCAGAAGTGGGTAGACCAAATCCACAATAGAAAAAGTGGGTGAAGACTACGATCTCACCAGTATTTGGCGTTGGGAATTCTTCGCCATATGCTGGATGCCAGCCAATGATTTCCTTGGCAAGGAGGACTCCATCCTTCACCATTTCCTTCAGAGTTGATTCCTTTACATCAGAGGTTGCCCATTGGTCAAAGGGGATTTCTCTCTCTTCCGCCATGAGTGAGATTTGAGGAGAATCGAATTAGGTGTTGGAAGCGAGGATTCTTGGAGAAGATGTCAGGAGCAGGGTGCGCGTAGTGGATTTTGATGGAATTTTGAATAGCTGGATGAATGGATTTGGTAGGACTCGTGTTCTAGGTTTTCTGCGGAGGTGCTTGTGAATAGGAGCGCGAAAGGGGAAATTTTTTAGAAGATGAAGCGGCGGGGAAGACGACGGCGCTTCAGTGATTTTTAGGGTATCGGTAGGTTTCCTCATATTTGGGCCGAGGCCCATGGGAAGCTTACAGCCCATGATTTAGGTGTGGCCTGTCACGTGTCTTTAGGGACTTAAGCAAATTTGCCTTGGCAATATGCATGTGCTCTATTGTCCAATGCCTTTCAAATCCTTCCATACAGCAGCTATGCAACTTTTTAGGAGTTGGTGCGATGCAACATGGAAGATGACAAACAGTAAAGTTTTTTCATAACTATTTTGGCAACTTTTCTATAAGTTGTTGGAGCTGTTTGGTTCTTTTAAAGTAATTGATTCTATGTCAATGCTATTTTGGCCACCTTGGTGTGCTTCTCTGATTAAGACCAATATTATGGCTTAGGCTAATTATGTTTTGGTCATATTATTTAGATGATTGGTAAATCCACTTATGGGTTTTATCAACTCAGATTTTATATTACCAATACAACATATTCCTGAGGATGGTGGAGTTGTGTGTTTCGAGAGGACTCGGGCAGAACAACTTGGACAGCATGAGCTTGCCAGTACTCGGGGTCATTATATACTATGCCTTGTTTATAAGGTTATGTGTTATATGATTTTTATGATTGCTTTTGGCTTTGGCTAAGTATTTATTTGGATCACTCGGATGAGTGCGATTATTATAGTTCTTGACTATATGCTTAGTTTATTCAACTAAACACATAGTCGGGGGCTACATCTAATTAAGTGCATCTAGTCGATGCACCTAGGTATATTTTTTATGACTTTTTAGCCCTTCACAATCTTCTTATTGGATGATGAAGTACTCGGGAGACCTAGGCAGAGATAATGGCAGTACTCGGCAATGGAGGTACTCGGCTATGGAGGTATTCGGCTATGTATTAGTTTGGTTTGAGGCAAAGTTATCTTGTCGACTGTGAAGGTCTCAGGGACTACTGTGGAGATTATGGGTACTTATACCCACACGACTAGCTTATCCGACTGACTATAGGGGATAGGTTGTGAGTCATGATCATGTAATAGGCTTAGGACTTAAGTATTACGTTACCTTGCGTATTAAGGAACGGCTTATAGTACTAAGTCGGGAATATTATGGGGTCTATATTGTATGTAGTTAGGTCTCCGACTTGTGAGCCTACCCTCTATGCCTATATAATGAGGGTAGGACGTCCCTTGAGGAATATAGAAATAATAACAATTAGCTAGTTTTTCTTCATACACAACTCGATCGTGAGATCAATATACAACTCGGCGGATCTAATCCCCGAAACAAGAGTAGGGTGTTACTTCTTCATAGAAGGCCTGAACCTGTCTAAATCCTTTTGTCTACTAACCCATCGTGTTTCACACTTATGTGCTACCCCTGTTTCTTATTGCCGAAATCAGGTTTCGACAAAAGGAATGGTGCTTTCCAAATCATACGAAATTTCTAAGGAAGCTCAATGCATGTAAATTTTGGAGGAAAGTGAGCTCCAACCTCTTAAAATTTTTTTAAGTTTATCTCTTTTATCTGATTGTTATGCTTTGTTATGCTTTCCCCACGGTCTATTTAAACGAACATTCATGTACTTTTTCTCTATTTTATAATCCTTTGGGTTGCAGTTACACTCCTATCCCAAAATCCAGTGAGCTTACTATTTCTCCATTATCTCAATACTATGTTTTAAACGAGCCCTAAAAATAAGTCGCTTTTTTAGCTTAATTTATTCTAAAATATATTAATTTGTAACATCTTGCTATCTTGGATATGCAAATCGAGAAGGTTTATCTTTTTAACTCGTCAACTAAGTCACGCGAATGCGCGACTATGACCTGTTCTGTTATGTGCGTTAAAATTGGAAGTAAATATTGTCCAAAAATGGGCTTAATATAAGATATCAAGCACAGTCATATATTACAAAAATATATAATATCATAAAATATATTATACTGCTGATTGTATTATATTAGGATTAATCTGCTGATTGTCGTGTAGGGCAGCTGTTCCAACTAAGATTTACAGGGCTCCAAGATAGTTGGTGTAGATACCACATCAAGCTGGTGAAAGGAGCTGATTGGAAGAACTGCAGTAGCAGGGGGTTGTTCCACCTGGGACACTAGTCTGCTGCTTCTCTTCATTGGAGATGGTGAGCAGCTGAGGTCGACCGTCGACGGCCACATTGTCGCCACCACCTCATTCGCATCTGATGATGCTCGACACATACTATAAGTATTATCTCCGTGTGCACATCCCATGAACTCTGAAATATATAATATGGAAATGATCAATAGTATCTACCAGTTAATCAATGACTGAATGACGTATTCACCAGTTATTATTCACCTTAGTAGGATGATTGGAGCATGGCAGTTTGGAGTTCATAAATGTAGCAAAAGTATCAGTGTTAAAGAGATAAACATAGGTTATTGTTCACCAGTTATTATTCATTATTCAATTGATGAGATGTAAATTTTGCGAGATGAATTATATAATAATATACCTGAGATTCTTCATGATGATAACGCTTTTGATGGCAGATGCTCCTGATTGTTGTTTCAACAGGCGTAGCTTCTGAAACTGCTGTTATCTTACCTAATATATCTGTATAAGTTAAAAAAAAAAGTGATTGCTGATTACTATGGTTGCATAGGGACAACTGGTAGACGGCTTTTTACAACTTATAAGACAACAAAAAGATATATTATTATCTATAAAGTGTAGCTTACCATCAACATAAGTGTAGATCAAAATTTTCAAGAACATGGTCTTTTGATGGAATTGTCTTCATATCTTCCATTGGTGTTCTTGGTGTTAATCTTAGCATAAAAGCTGCTTCAACTGGTTCATACTCATACTTCACTGTCTCAACAGAAAATATGTGGATAGAATATACTTCTCCTTGCTCCAATAATGGGCTATGTTGATAAAAGAAATTCTTTTGGGATCTAGGCATATATTTGGGTGCCCTGTGTTTCATAGAAAGAGTACAAATTATACATTTAACGACCAAGTATCATGTAATAAATAAACAATAAGCGGTATATTAGTGTTTTTCATATACAAACCTTGTGATGTGATGTCCAGTATCAGCAGCACCACGAAAATTCCCTTTTATTCATACTCTTAACACGTATGCTTTTGTTGTTGAATCTAAGAGATAACTCTGATATATATAATTGTGCCATCTATACAGATAATGAAAGTAAAGTATTTAATAATACATAAAGAAGCAAAGATGATTTCTACAAAATTAATTTCTATTTTGTATATGATGTAGCATTTCATGATATACTATATTTCTGGTCATAGATCCACATGTTCCATCTTCATTTTCAATTAATATTTTAATTCCTTTATGTGATGTAGTTCTAGATGCTGCAACATATAACTGACCATGTGTAAATACCGGTTTTTTTAGATATAAGCCAACAGAATTTAGAGTTTGTCCTTGGCTTTTATTTATTGTCATTGCATAACAGACTTTTATTGGAAATTGTTTACGTTGCAAAGTAAAAGGCCATTTATGCCCTTTGCTTGTTAATATTGTCTTTGGAATTTATACCTTGTCTCCAATATGTGATCCAGTAATTATTACAGCTTCTATGATTGATTCACCTAAGTTTGTTACTATTAGTCTAGTACCATTACATAGTCCAATGCTTTGATTCAAATTTCTTAGCAGCATAATTGGAACTCTTTTTTTAAGGATCAACTTATGTTGTGGAAAATTGTTCACTTCAAGTGAATTAAGAAATTCTATAGGATAGAATATTTCAGCGTCATTTTGTAAATCTGATGATTTGCATATAGAATCACAGCTAAGGTATTCTTTTTCTTTCACTGGTATTAATGATATCATGTAAGAATTTACGTCATCTACAATATCGTTTGTTGGTGATAATATAGCTTTATCTTTTATATAGGCCATATGCATATAATTGCTAGCAAAATTAGGATATATAGCATTTACAATTGCTGGTATTTTTTCTTGATCTGTTTTTAGTAGATAATTATTTGGAATTTCAATCCATGTAGGTTCTGTCTCGTTATCTTTTTTAAAAGCAGGTATTTTTCCATCTCCAATGTCCAGTATCCACTTGCTAAAATGTTGTAGATCAGCCTTTTCATCCTGATCAATACTACTTTGATGTAGCGGCATGTTTGTAGTTAAATTGAACATTGTTCTATGTCTCCATAAAGGTGATCTGGTAATAGCTGCATTAGCAATTTGTTCTTTTGTACCTCCTTCAATAAAAAGTAATATGTCTAAAATCACCTCCTAGAACAACTGTCTTGCCACCAAATGGTAGGTTTTGTGATTCTGGATTTTTAGCTGATAATATATCTTTCATTGTTCTATCCAGAGCTTCAAAACATGTACGATTAGTCATTAGTGCTTCATCCCATATTATAAGTGATGTTTCTTCAATTAGACAAGCTAAATGTGTTCCTCTTTTTATTTCACAAACACTATTTTCGTCTATATCAACTGGTATTTTGAATCTAGAATGTGTCGTTCTTCCGTTTGGAAGCAATAGAGATGCAACACCCACTGGCCATCTCTCCCCCTCCACCTCTCTCTCCTCCGGCGTCGCGCCGTTCTCCCTCCACCTCGCTCCTCCGCCGCTGTCGCCTTCGCCACCGCCACTGCCGTCACGGCCGACCGACCAACCAAACGAGCGAGCGACCGCCCACCGCCACCACGAGCGAACGACCGACCAACCGAACAAGCGAACGACCGACTCATGAAGGACCAACTCATGTTCAACTCATGAAGGACCAACTCATGAGTTGTTCCTGAACAGCCTTGATGTAATCCGTCTGGGGAAGTTGGTCCTTCATCCAAATAATCTGTCGTTTTTAAAAAATGAGATACGAATATATTAAATCAATGAGAAGAGTGTAAACAATGTATGTGCAGGTGTTTAGGTACTTTGATATCCTTATCAGTGTTAATGGCGTGTGGCATGCGATGAATAAATTCACAAATATAGTAGCCGCACAAGTTGGTCCCCTGTTCTTGTCGTAAGCACTAAAGGAGAAACGAACTTATGAAATATTTCTATTATAGAATAAATGAGATTTATAATTTTGGACCATGTATGTACCGGAAAGTTCATCCTCACTGACAATTCTTCCTTGAATTTCCCGCAGATGTTTGCACGGAATCTTGCCCACGCCCTACAGTTGCAAATGAATTAATGACGCTTTGATCTACATAGTAGCGATAGCAGCAATCATAACAAGAGCTAGCAGATCACATTACCTGTTAATCATGTCAATGATATCATCGAATACATCCCTATCTTTGCGCATGGTCCATGACAATAATCTGGCCTCTGGTAATCTCTATGACAAAGAGGACCCAGTGGAATCTGCAGATTTCGTGAAATATGATATACATATCAATTTATAAAAACGAGAAAAAAGTTGCTACAACAGCCGATAAAAACTTACTTTGTGTTGTATGGCAATAGTATGTACTCCTTGAAATGTTGCTGCACTAGGAATTTGTAAATGTTATTCTCAGTTTCCACTGGCCAGCGTTCTAAGGTCTTTTCATTGATTATTTACGGGTCCATGAAACCACACTTAAAGTATTCTTCTTTACGACATCTTTTAATCTCTATTCTACAGTTAAAAAAAGACGTTAAATCTTCGATGTCACATACAACAGGCTAATGAACAAAATAAAATTAAACAATACTTACAGAACCCATCAACTCATAAGAGAGACGTCAAGAGCGTCTTGATGGTATACGTCGTGGCAATCGTCCTAGTGGATCCACATATCATATGTCCCACGAAAGAAATGTTTATTTCTAACCCATGTCGCGAACATCCTCCCACCCTTAACTGATTGATCCATGTACCATTCATGGAATCGGTACATCTGTGTAGAGAGCTTGAAGACCAACTCCCGAGTACGTATTTGTGTTTTTCTGCGTTCTCCATAGGGACCTTCCCCGACAGTTGCTTCTTGCTCAGATTTGTATCAGCCATAAATTGTTGTAAAGTGATGTCGTGGTCCGATGGCATCAGGTCAACCTTTTGTTTCTTTTGCGTTCCGAGCTATGGGACAGCCTTTGTCTTTGTCTTTCTCTTCCCAAAGGACTTTTGAACTGAGCGGTCATAGTCTGATAGTAAGTTCTTTTTCATGGGTTCGCTCATTTTCTGAAAGAAGGTAAGAGCGGGTCTATTGAAATCTTCTTCTCTGGAACCCGTGGCTTGAAGTGCTCCTCCACTTGTTTTCTCACGATCTCGTCAGTCTCCTCGGGAGTCCTATCATACGCTTTTTTCTTGAGAGCGGCTTGTTTTGGCTCGTCAAGTCTTGACTTCTTCGTTTGTTGTGTGGACTTTGACGGCGCTGGGCGAGATAGGCAAGACCGTCTGGTACTTGCAGCTGGTTGCAGCATTGAAGATGAAGAAGACTGTGCAGGCGGCAAAGACCGCGGTTGCGAAGGAGACGATGCAGGCGGAGGAGACCGCGGTTGCGGCAGAGACCGAGGCTGCGATGGTGGAGATGTAGGAACGGACGCCACTGCTCACCCGGAAAGCACGATGTAGCGCTTGCACCATAGTATAATGGCGTGGCCTATTGTTGACGCCGAATCCGTACCGCCGATGAGGATCCGGCGTGCGGACACACGAAGGCCTGGGAGATCTACTTAGCTCCAGTGCAGGTCCTAAAATTGATGAAGCACGGGCGTGCCAGTCAGTTTTATCCTGCCACCGACAAGATATGCAAAATAGCAGAATAAAAGGTATATTGACCGATAGGCTGATGGCCAAAGATATCAGCCAATAGGCCGATAGGGTAAAAACAACCGATCGGCCGATAGGCTGATGGTGCAGTTCCAGCCGATGCCGATGCCAGCCGATGTAGTTAGGGTTTTAATCCATCGGCTGTGTACTGAGCAAACATCTATATAGAAACGATCGGCCGACGATAACATGATAATATAGCAATATAATATAGCATAAACCAATCATATGATAAAATAAATATTGATCTGAAAATTGAAGCACACATCGGCCGAAGGTCTGACGACACAACATCCAAAAGATATGTAATAAATACTCTGTTGTCATCGGCCAGGACCAATCTCCATGTATAAAACTCGTGGGCCGATGCAACGTTAAGATAACTCATCGGCTGAAACCCCGATGAAACCCTTATTGGCAGCCAACAAGCAGGATAGAGATTACGGTTCTAATCACGACTTAGTAGATCAAACTGAACTGATGCAGCACTAAGTATGAAAAAAAACGCAAGACCTAGACAATCAAGCCCTTGACTGATTTTCAGGGTGGTGGTTACCTTAGCCAATCTAATCTAGCGAGGCGATTTGGTCGATACCGGCGTAAACCCGAAAGCGAATCCCGACCGATACGATTAAATCGAGATGCTAAACTAGATTGACTAAGATATATGATAGTAGGTGCTTACGTTGCCAAGATCAGAACGTCGAAGCCCTAGCCCCGACAGTGCAGGCAGCCATAACATGACTTACCCCTCGTGGGAAGGGCATGAACTCGCCGAAGAAGACGAAAGTAAAAAGGTGACGATGCGCCGAAATTGATTGATCGTGTGATAAAAATTACATGAACTTCGGGCTTACATATTTATACCCATAGGCTAACAAAGATCCTAACAGAATACGACTCAAACTTTCCTAAAGATAAGAGGAAACAGATAAAGTCCGTATTGGACACTAAACACACTTTCCTAAAGATAAAAAGGAAACTAACAAATTCTTTCTAATTAATAGATACAAGCCGCATCCTCCTCAGACTCGGTCTTCTCTGGATAAGATCTTCCCGAATCTAACAAGAATCCGACTGCTGTTAGTGATTGGTTTAAGAAAACCCCCATCGGCCGATGTAGAATTTTAAGCCGATACTAGTTTCAAGTCGATATGAACCTTGGGCCGATGGGGACTTCGGGGCTTACCAAATTCTGGTGTTAACACATGCCCCCCAGTTTTGGAGTATGAGAAGTCATGCTTCAAAATTATCCTTGCCTTGATCGCCTCAAAACTGATTCTTCTCTTCTTCTTGACATCGGCTCTCGTAAGTCGATACCTTCTGTATTAGATGAGCCAGGCTACCAAACTCATGGAAAAAGAATCTATCTTTGATATATGCTGCCAACCCTTGGAATGCAAGCTCTGCTAGCTGCTCATCACTTAGACTCAAGTTATAGCATCGGCTGCGGACATTACAAAACCTTTGAATATATTCCTTAGCCGATTCCCCTTCTTGTTGTTTAACCGATATCAAGTCTAAAAGCTTCAACTCATCAATTCCAGCAAAGAAGTATTGGTGAAATTGCTTCTCAAGATCGGCCCAACCTCTGATAGAGTGTGGTGGCAATGATGAAAACCATATGAAGGCCGATCCAATCAAAGACAACGGAAACAATCTAACTTTCAGAACTTCTTCAGCCGATGCCTCCCCACATTGAGCTAAAAATCGGCTGATATGTTTCCTTGTAGATATATCATCTTGCCCTGAAAATTGAAAAAAGTCTAAAATCTTATATCGGCTTGGAAGTGGAACTCTATCAAACCATTCAGGATATGGCAGCCGATACACAGAAATATGTCCCTTAGGTCTAATTCCAAACTGTTCCTCTATTACTTTTGCAATCATATCGGCCCAATCTTCTTTAGACTAATATCTTTGAGTTTCTTCTGGCCAATATTGTTGATGTGGCTCTCCAAGCTGATGCTGATCTATTTGCCCCCCAAGCCAATGTCGTTGTTGCCGATGATGCTGAGATTGTTCGTCGATTTGCCCCCTAGTCTGATTTCTTAAGGCAATTACTCTTGGAACTATCTTCTCGATCAAACCATGTAATGTACTCACAAAAACTCCAGATCGATCAAACACAGCGCGACGAACGATTTCATCAACTGTCTTTTGAAGCATCTCATCGTCCATCGGCTCTTCTTCCTCGAAAGATTGTTCTTCCTTGGCCTTGACTTCCTTCTCAGACATCTTGTTGCAATTGTGGGTTCCACGAGCCGTGTAAAAATCTGTTGTCAAAAACACGGTCCCACTAGACGTGCCAAAAATGTGTTGACGCCGAATCCGTACCGCCAATGAGGATCCGGCGTACGGACACACGAAGACCTGAGAGATCTGCTTAGCTCCAGTTCAGCTCCTAAAATTGATGAAGCGCGGGCGTGCCAGTCAGTTTGATCCTACCACCGACAAGATATGCAAAATAGCAGAATAAAAGGTCTATCGGCCGATAGGCTGATAGCCAAAGATATCAGCCAATAGGCCGATAGGGTAAAAACAGCCGATCGGCCGGTAGGTCCAATAACACAACATCCAAAAGATATGTAATAAATACTCTGTTGTCATCGGCCAGGACCAATCTCCATGTATAAAACTCGTGGGCCAATGCAACGTTAAGATAACTCATCGGCTGAAACCCCAATGAAACCCTTATTGGCAGCCAACAAGCAGGCTAGAGATTACGGTTCTAATCACGACTTAGTAGATCAAACTGAACTGATGCAGCACTAAGTATGAAAAAAAATGCAAGACCTAGACAATCAAGCCCTTGACTGATTTTCAGGGTGGTAGTTACCTTAGCCAATCTAATCTAGCGAGGCGATTTGGTCGATACCGGCGTAAACCCTAAAGCAAATCTCGACCGATACGATTAAATCGAGACGCTAAACTAGATTGACTAAGATATATGATAGTAGTTGCTTACGTTGCCAAGATCAGAACGTCGAAGCCCTAGCCCCGACAGCGTAGGCAGCCATAACGAGACTTACCCCTCGTGGGAAGGGCATGAACTCGCCGAAGAAGACAAAACTAAAAAGGTGACGATGCGCCGAAGTTGATTGATCGTGTGATAAAAATTACATGAACCTCGGGCTTACATATTTATACCCATAGGCTAACAAAGATCCTAACAGAATATGACTCAAACTTTCTTAAAGATAAGAGGAAACAGATAAAGTCCTTATTGGACACTAAACACACTTTCCTAAAGATAAAAAGAAAACTAACAAATTCTTCCTAATTAATAGATACAAGCCGCATCTTCCTCAAACTCGGTCTTCTCTGGATAAGATCTTCCCGAATCTAACAAGAATCCGACTGCTGTTAGTGATTGGTTTAAGAAAACCCTCATCGGCCGATGTAGAATTTTAGGCCGATACTAGTTTCAAGCCGATATGAACCTTTGGCCGATGGAGACTTCGGGGCTTACCAAATTCTGGCGTTAACACCTGTCTTTCTTAGTTTCATCTCCCCGTCTCCTCCGAGGATATCCAGCTCGAGATCCTCAAAACCTAGGACCACCAGCTCAACTTCGACCTTTGAGTACCGAGGTGGAATCAGCCTACAATGGTATGCCATGCCCTCTGTCACCTTCACGAGAATCGAGATTAATTAGTAATTAACATATGCACAAACTTTCACAATATACAAGTCATATATCATAAAACTACGAGCATATCTTAATTGATATGTTCCTGAATGGAATATGTAGTTCACACGGTGTCCGCCCCATGATTTTCATCCACAGGGCAGGGTGGTTCGTCGACAGCTAGCTCTGTTGCAGCGTCGATGTTTTGTTCCCCTACTTGCCCTATAGAAGCGCTGCTGCTTCGATTGCCTGAGGGGCTCACCATGACGAGAGGAACAGACGGCTAGGTCTGCTAGCTCCGCTGTTCACTTAAGCGTTGGTCTACATGTCTTGCCACCTCCTTTTGCATCCGTGCGTCGTGGGTCACGACCTTCAATTCAAGTTCTGTCAATTTCGCATCTGTATCTCTCTTGCTCCTCATGCGACTCCCGTACGTGTGAATGTCCTCTTTAAACCCATACTTCCATGGAACCACGCTTTTTTCGAGCGTTGTCCTAAGTGCCCCAAATTTTCACGCTCGTCCTTCTCTCTGTCCGAATGAAATCTTCCCTCAGAATACGCCTCTAAGGCATCCACGAGACGGTAAGCTGCTTGGCGTATGTCATCGCCAAAGATCAGGGAGCCATTACCGGGATTCAGTGTCTGCCCCATGAGCGTAGTACCAATGTTTTGATCGTTTAGGCCAATTAACTGTGGTCGGAACGATTCCTCTTTCGACTAGAGCACCCTCCATTTTCTGCCACTTGGACACTACCTTCTTGTAGCCGTCCGACCTTAGCCGATGAAAGTACTTCTCCTTGGAGACATTGGCTTTGTTCTTCGCTATCCTGGCTAGCCCTTGCTCTCCTGTTTTGTAGGCCACAAATGCATCCCAATGATCTTTCAGTTTGGGAAATGTGTCGGTCCGATGTCAGGTCTTTCAGGATATATCTGTTGTACAAATTTTTCTTGTAGCCCTGGAATTGTTGGACCATCTTTTTTACCGTCCAATCCTTCACTTTGGCCTGATCTGTCTCAGGGATCGTGAAGGTTTCGAGCATGGTGGTCCACAGCATGTCCTTCTCTGTATTTGGGACATATGTTTGTTCCACATCCCCATATGACCTTGTTTAGCGCCAGTTTTGTATGCTGATGGGCACGTGATCCTTCACGACCCAACCGCTGTGTCACACGAACTTCCTAGCTGCATCAGCGAGGGCAACTGGTTCGCCTTCTGGATTCATTTCAGTTATGATGTATCGCCCCTCCATCTTTCTCGTGACACCTCGTTGTCCGCGTGCCCTCTTCATACCAACGCTCGATTAGCTGGCCTATTGCTCATCTTCGTTCTCCTTCTCGTTCCCTTCCTATTCCTCTCCTTATTTCCCTCATTTAAATACTGGTTGGGGTCCTCGTTCCCCTCTCGTCCGCCTAGTACTGGCTGTTGCCCTCATTGATCTCGTCCAAGAGGAACTGTTCGTCATCGCGATCTATCATCTGTTCGTAACATTAAATAGTACAAAAAAATGTTATTGTTATCCACATTATTGACAAATACGAAGAACTTCTCAATGTACATTTATATTGTTATATATATCGACATTGTCAACTACTACGAAGAACAGCTAAATTTCACCTACTTAAGAAAACCTACATGTATATCGTTATATATATCAAAATTTTATTTTTACGATCCCATTTATAATATTTATTTTGAAAATTCACAATATGTGTATTTGTGTGCTTTAGGATCTATTTTATTCGCTTCAAACCATTTAGTCAGCATTGTTTTCTCGTTTAATGGATTGCTTACTATTTCTTCTAATGTTTGATCTGTATTGTATGTGATATTATTATATTTTGGTAAATGAACTGTCAATCTTTCAACTGATGGGAAGTGTTTTGTGAATTTCATATCCTAGAACACGCCATATTGCATCTTTGTCACATATATATCTACTTTTTGAGTATTCTTTCACTTCATCTGTTTTTTATGTACTTTCATTAAATGGAGCATCTTCCCCTTTTTAATTCTTTGAAATATTATTTTTGTTGTATCTGGTCCTTTTGTAAATATTTAAACAAATATTTTATTACCACAGTTTTATTGCAAGCTTCTACATTAATATGAGCTTGATATTTCTTTAGTAGATCTTTATTGTAAGGAACTACCCATCTATTATCAAGTTTAATTCCATTTTTGCATATGTATCGATTGTTTTGTCGTCTTCTATATATTAGAAAACCATTTGCGTCTATCCTAGTTTCCTCATTGAACTCTTTAGGATAATTTTTGGAATACTTCCCATTTTTCATACATGGAGCTGATGGATTTGCATCGCCGCCACATGGTCCATGTATCATATGTTCGGCAACTAAGGTGTAAAGTAGTTTGTCTGTTGATGGATCAGGTATTTCTGCACTTATAAACTTATCTATTTCTGTAGGATTAAGGTGCCAGCCATTTTTTTCTAACCATCCTATTATATGTGAGTGTGGTAAACAGCGTTTTTGGAATTCAACAGAATGCATTAAAGCTGTTGTTCTTCCAAATGTATCTCCTTTCTTAAGATCATTTAGTAAATCATTTAGTTTCATTTTGTACACACGTACAATTATATCTGCTCTGTCTGTTGCATTTTCTCCTGGTTCTATTGATTCAGCAATATCTTTCCATTTTGGATTACATGTAAATGTTATAAACATATCTGGTGGTCCGTATTCGCGGCAAATTGCTATGCTGTCATGATAATTTTGAATCATATATCTTCTTCCACCTGTATGAGTTGCTGGTAGTATTGTTCTTTTCCCAATGGATTCACTATTATCATTGCCATTATCAATTGCGTCTGTAATTTCTTTTAAATGTTCAGTACGTAATTTTTTTTGGTTGTTTACTTTAAAATGCAAATTTGATTCATCATACATGCTCGGGCATCAACTTGAATTTGTGATGATAATTTGCCATAACATACATATGGGTTTGGTTGGTTTTTTCTATAATGAAATTTGTACCTATAAAATTCAAGCATTGATACACATTCCCTTGATTTTGATACTCTTGTTATGGAATTGCTTGTTTTTATCACATTTTTCTTAATTTTATATGGTATCCCTAGTTGGAAGCCTCTTTCACCATACGGAAATAATAAAGGATATTGTAGAGCCATGAAGGCTGGATGAAGATAGGAAATATGTTTTAAGCCTTCATTTATTTTGGTTACTATAATATCACGTTTATAATTCTCTGTTGTTAGGTCAACTATTATAATCATAGCTAGTTGATCGATTGATGGCATTTCTAGTTGTATAGGATCACCTTTTGTAGATCCTACAATTCTTATAGCTATCTCTATATCTCCATGTTCATTTAATAAGTCTCGTGCTTTTCGAAATGTTTTCACTAAAGGGTTGTATGTATCAAGCATTTTATGTAGACCTTCAATTATACTGTTATCAAGATCACTTTCTCTTCTGTCATCTGGATCTAGTGCATGTATTCTATTCTGGATTTCGTTATCTGTATCATAGATATATAGTTCAACGAATTTTGGTGCATTTCCTTCATGTGATATTAATGATCCAATACGATGGTGTACCTGTCCATTGATTTTGAATACAGTTGGTCCTTTTCCGTCATTAGATGATCTATCAATATTAGCTCCCATAGATGTAAAATTAAAAAGACAGTTGTATTGTCTGATGTTCTTAAAGAATTTTTTATTTATGCTGCTGCCATTATGATCTAGTAGATTTGCTAGGAAGTTTGGAGGTTGCTTTAAAGGTGGAATATATATTTTTCCTTGTCTGCACTCTGCAGCATAACGTGTATTTTCCTTCCTGACTTTCTTGATGCCAATATATAGCTCCACAATAGTTGCATGTGCATTCTGGCTTTCCATAATATGATCTGTTTGGATATGACTTTTATGTTTTTATTAGCACAATTTACAATAGTTAGTTATCTTAAAAGTGGTAGATACAAATATTAAATTGAAAAATACAAATATTTTAGTACTTACCTTTTAGATATTCTGCATAATCATATGGAATTTCCTCAAACGATGAAGTTAACACACTCTGTCATTGTATATACCTGCACAATATATTAAATTGTTAGCTTTTTTAAAAAAATAATTTAGTGCAAATATGTACTTACCTGAATTCCTTTTAAATTGAACTATTTGTTTTCTTCTTTTCCTAGCATTTTCTTGATCCCATAATTGTTTTTTTTCTTTTTTTATCCATATTTTCCTCATTTTCACTCTTTACTCTCTTACTATGTCCTTGTTCTGTATCATTATTTATTACTTCAAGGTTATTTTGTTTCCTTTTCCTACCCATGTAGGAATTGTTTACCTGCAATATATTTAGATAATACATACAATTATACATTGATAAGGAATTAGTACATAGGAAATATATAATAGAAATAGTGCAATGATTGTAATTAATAAGTACTAAGACCATTATCAGGATATCTAAAAGTAACATATATTCATGACAACTGAATGCTAAATAATAAGAAATGGATAACATTAAATTGCAGCACTATTTTCATAGGAGTTTAAATTCCATGCCTACCAAAAGTAACATTTTTAAGTAGAAGCATAGTTGGATAGTATTAATCAAATCTACTGGTATAAGCTGCAAAAAAAAAAATCTTTTCCATTGAATCATGTAAATCAAATTAGTTGGTTAATACCATGAGTTCATAAGTAATAAATTGATATATATGCTGAACATATAGAGTAAGTTGCACTGCATAGTAGTTTTTTTTTCTTTTAGACACTGTCAAGTATACAAACAACTATAGTTATCTTAATAGGATACAAACAGATCACTATGTAAGTTAATCTGAATTATAATTATATATATATATAATGATTTACAATCAGTTAACTTAATAAACATACATTTACCGTATATCCTTGCCAGGGGTTTTGATCTATATTTTTTTAATGTAACCAACTTCAGGTAACCAAAGGGGTGATGTGGAGCTTGGTTCTTACTTGGGTGAAGCCGAAGCTTGATTTGCACGCCTATGTAGTAGTGTTTGTGCTTAACGTGATCGTGAAGAATGGTGATTTGTGGTCGTGATGTGCCTGTACAGGAAACCATTGTTTCCCAAAATATTGTAAATCACTACAAATTTGTCTACAAATTTATGGTTCTAATGCGTATCATATCTCAGCTGATTATTATGCACAGAGGGAGGTGATTAAGGTGTACCTGGATTAGTAATTTAGTATGTAGCCGCGGACTTGGATGTGGTTGCTGACGAGGTGATCGACGCGGAGCTGAAAGCGCAGGTGGATCTGGTGGTGGAGGCTTGGTAGGTGGACGCCGCCCTGGACGCGGAGCCTGATGCAGTGGTGGATGTGGCGGTGGAGGTCGAGGTGGACGCGGCGCTGGATACGGAGGGGGAGGCAGATGCGGAGGCCGGAGGGTGGTGTAGCCGAGGCGGAGGCGGAGGGGGATGCGGCAGAGCGGCGAGGCGGAGGGGGATGCGGCGGAGTGGCGAGGCGGATGCGGCGGGGCGAGGCTGAGGCGGCGCTGGATGCAGAGGTTGGCGGAGTCGCGGACGACGCGCAGGCAGATGCGGTGGTGGAGTTGAAAGTGATTGATCTCCTTACCCTTTTTTTTTTCTATGGTGAAAGTTACCGTGACTGGGGATTTTATACTTGCACTTGCATTTTTCTCGATGTCTCCTGACTCTTCCCATCCTATCGACCGATCCAACCCTTCTGCCTAAATCCAACGGCTCATGTTTTGTTACATACGTGGCCCAATGAAAAAGAGAATAAACATCGAGCGTTCATTATATGATGATGATGATACAGCTTACCTAGCTACTCATTAATACTACTTTCACATTTCACACTAATGAGGGGCATATGGATTTTTTTTTCTTCCTACCATTTTTTCTTTAAGTGACTAGAATCAATTTATTTTGGGACAAGTACTTTTTATATCCTATTATCCTTCATCACTACTGCCACAGCAGAACTTTACTACTACTCCAAATAAAGAATAATTTTAATGCTTTTTAAAAAAATGATTGTGATGAGGGTAATAATGTAATTTTAGTGTGAGATTGCATAGAATGATAAGTAAGTTGAAAGGGAGCGTATAGTTTAGGAAAATCGCGCTCAGCTGTTATACGAAACTATGGGAGTTGACTTCTGGAATATTTATAACTGTGAAAAAGTAAACAGTATCATTATTTTATACTCCCCCGTTATATATAATGTAGCAACCTAAGATAATAGGACTACGAATCTAAATATTCGTTGTCCTAAGATGAATCATATTTTATTCTAGGTTGCTATATTATTGGACGAAACATGGACGGATACAGCGTGGGTGCTGAGGGTTCAAGTCTTCCCTATCTCACTGGATCACCATTGGTCTTCCCTATCTCACTGGATCACCATTGATAGAAAAAGAGAAAAAGAAGGGAAAAAAGAAAGAGAAAGAGAAGAAGGGGCGGCTGAAGGAGGAACGGGGAGATGAATATCCCCTAAAACGTTTTTCTGGATCCCTCCCCCTGGTACGAAGGTAGTATTTGCGGACATATGCTTCCTACGTGAAGGAAGTACTTCATCTGTCCAAAAAAATTCCTAGTCTAGATGAACATTTGATATTATTTAGGATAACGTATCTATAAACAATCTCATGTTAAGATTTATTTTTTTTAACGAAGGGAGTAGGTAGAAACAGTACTTTATTTAGCTGGTTGGCACGCACTCATGCACATTCGCCGTCTTTGTGTTTTCGCGTGGAGAGTTGGGGACACGGCCCAAAAGGACGCTACAAGCAAGCATTACGGCAGCAGATGTTCTGGGTAATGATCACATCAGGTAATTACTGCTCCCTCTGTATAAAGGAATAGATTGATCTCTAGCTCGTTCCACGAAAATTTAGTAGTGTGACGAGAAGATTTAAGTATGCCTGTGCCCAAATTACTTTTTTACTTTTTGACACGGTATGATTAAATTGTCCCTGGCAATTTTTACTTGTTCGTGTGAGTTAGTTTGTGTATACACTAGACAAGATGAAAATGATTTTTTTTCTTCAAAAACTCCAAGAGATTTACTTCCTTTGTACCAAAAGAAGTTGATTAATTTCAAAATGTGTAAAAAAATGATTTTTTTTCACTTACTCTTAGTTTTAATAGTTTCCGTCTCTAGGTTGAATAGGCCTTCCGTCCATTGCTCCTATTTAGGCTTGCTCTTCCATCGGGACTCACCTGGGTTTTTTTATGGCCATGTCCTATCTAGACTGGACATCTCTTCACCTCTCATGCGAGTGATGTGATAAACCGTTTTTATGGAAACTGAAACCTAACCAATACTTCATGTCCTAATGTAATTTTAAAAAGGATCTATTTGCCTCTTCTACTTTCATTGTTCTTCACAACACATCGACTTACCTGTCACATCAATCCTTTTATATGGTGTCCGTCTATCATGTGTCTTGGTTTTTCTATAGCGTCCTGGATCTCACTATTGATTAGGCTCGTACACAACATGCGATGGACCAATAGCTACAACAGCTCGTGACAATGAAAACTTTATATATGCATAATGCATTGTGGATCCTTTAATCCATCAAGTCATAAATATTTGATATTTTGAACAAGATTGAGTTAATCTTTTAATATTCTAACTGTCAATTTTACATCAGAATAATTTTATAAAATCTAACAAATTCATGATATTATAAGCTATGATAGTAATTTTCGAGGCAAATCCATGTTAACTCGATTCTTTTGTTTTTAAACAAAACATTTGAAAAATCATTGATGATGGAATTTTAAAATTTTGACCAAATATTCTCCTAAACATCGAGTACTTATGATCGGAGGGAATAATTTTTTTAAGTTTTTTAAAATGATCTTCACCCGTTGTAACACATAGGCATTTGTGCTAGTAAAATATAAAAGATAAGAAAATAGTCCTATTGGAAAAAACTCATGTAATACTTCTCGAATTGTGTATTATTAAGGATAAATAAAAGGTAAAATTCAAGTCTTATATAACAAATTCTAAAATTAAACTTTTTAGAGGGAGAGGGTAGATTAGAAGAAAATATGATCGCGTCGAAAGAGAATTACCCATCACAATAAGGCTGTGTAGCGGAGAATACTCTCAACTAATGGGCTTAGTTTTCTCAGGAAAAAATAAAACTAATGCGCAAGTTTAATTTGCTATGGTACACAAATTTTGTAACACAATATATTAAATCAAACACTCCGTTAAAAATCAATTTAAAAAGGATTTTGATAATACCTACTCCCTCCGTTTTATATTATAAATCATTTTGACTTTTTTCCTAGTTAAATTTTTTAGGTTTGATCAAATTTATAAAAAAATTTAGCAACACTTATAATATCAATTTAGTTTCATTAAATGTAACATTGAATATATTTTGATATTATGTTTGTTTTGTGTTGAAAATATTACTATATATTTCTATAAACTTAGTCAAACTTAAAGTTTGACTAGAAAAAAAGTCAAAACAACTTATAATATGGAATGAAATGAAGGTAGCAGTATCTATTTACCACACAATAACAAACACAATATGTTTATGCAGACACTCACATATACGCACGCGTGCACTCACCTATATGAACACGCGCATACAACACTTCCAAGTGACTTACCGGAATATTTTAGGATTGACTAATTCATCACATACAGTCTATCACTGAAAAAAAATTAACCATAAAAGCAAACATCTAGCATAGTAAAGAAAAAGTTAAACCAAAGTAAACAAGTTTTGACGTTAAACTAGATATTATTTTTATGTCTAAAATTTGTTATTATCTAGCTTATGGCGGTACCAAACCGACCCGGTATTCGTTAATTAGGACTGTACGTTTACTTGCGAAACAAAAGACTGACGTTATACGTCAATCCATATAGGTCCAAGGCAACATATATTTGAATTGGTCTCCTCATCTCCTCGCCTCTCCCCACTGCCTTGCCGCCACCCGAGCAGGCCGCCGACATGTCTAACGACTACGAGGAAGGTGGCGGTGGGGCCATGGCAACGGTGGCGGGGCCTGTGCCTGGCCGCGCACGGCAGCAGAGGTGATTAGGAGAGATGTTGGCTCAAGAGACAGCGACGCCATGGGGGTGATGGTCGGGCTCGTGCTTGGAAGCGCGCGGCAGTGGAGGTGGTCAGGAGGTGGCGACGCGATGGGTCAGCAAGTCGTTGGCGACGGCGTCTCTTCGGGCGGCGACAAGTGTTGCGGAGGACGGCGGCGGCCTAAGTGTCGACGGCCAGTCCTCGGCAGGGAGAAGGCAGATGCGACGAAGGTGGTTCTGTAGGCAGCAACGACCCTACGGGCAGTGGTGGCCTACGAGTCCGGGTAGAGACCTCCTCGGCTGTGACAGCGGCGGCCCTAGGGGCAGCGGCGGCATAAGCGCCGGTGCAAGGCAGATCAGGCAGAGGTGGATCCCGTCGACGACGGCTACCCTAGGGACGGCGGAGGCCTGGGAGTCCGGGCGGAAGAGGATATCCTCAGCGACGGCGGCAGAGGACTTCGGCAAAGGCGGGGACCCTAGGGTTGGCGACGGGCTAGGAGTCCGAGAGGCGGAGGAGGATTCCGACATCGGCGACGGCCCTATGGGCGGCGGAGGCCTAGGAATCCGGTGAAGCGAAAGCAGATCCTTTCAGCTCGCGTCTAGTTGGCTAGTTTTGACTGGACGACGATGGATAAAGGTGGGCTAACCGGCGGTGCGTGACGTCAGTTCACTTGAAGAGGATGAAGATGGTGCCAATGGAGTTTCGCAGCGACAACGCACTAGGGGCGGTGGCGACTAGACGACTTCCACTCATCGATTTTGGCTGTTTCAAGAGAGGATGTTGTGAAGCAGGGATGTGCCGAGGTCATAGGTTTTTCATTTTTTGGTTGTGTGTTTTCCTCTTTGTTGAGGTGTGAGTCTAAGTGCTATTGTATCCTTTTGGCTATGTATATCCCTCGTGGATATAGAGGCTGGATTAATAAAAATCCATTATCTAAAAAAAGATAGTCATTGTTGTCTTGACGGGAAAATGGAAGAGAGAGAGAATCGCGCGCATATGCAAAAAGTTGACAATACATACAACGCGTATATCGAAGATTGTGGGCTACATGAGCCAAATCAGCACAGGTGCAAGAGATTTCTAGCAAGGGATAAGTCTATTTAGCCTCCCTTATCTCTGGATCTTAATTGAATCGTTCTCCCTCAACCGTAAAACCGAGTATAATACCTCCTTTACCTATGAAAACCGGTGTAAATCGACTTCTTCGATGATTTGAAAAATAATGTTTGCTGACATGACAGTTTGACCAAGGTTGACTCGTAAAGTCAACAGGATGGGACCCACATATCAGCAGCTTTTCTTCTCATATCATTTTTTCCTCCCCTCTTCTCTCTCCTCTATCTCCTTGCGGCGGCCCTGTCTGTTGTGCCACCACCGCTGCTATTGTTCAAGCTTGCAATGTGGTCCACATGATTGCATGGTAAGCAAGAACAAATCGGCTGTTTACTGTTGTAATGTAACCTAGTAATTCTAAAACTCGTATGATTCGTCGACTTCCTTGTTCACCTTCAATCCTTCACTCACACTGCTACGAGACGTACGCACTCTGGCCATTGAAATTCAGAATCAATTCAGATTAGCTTCTTCTAAACCCTTCTACGCGTCCTCCGCCCCATCTTAAATATTAGGGAAAAGTCTGAATTACCCCCTTAAACTATTGTGGCAGTACAAGTTACTCCCCTGAACCACAAAACCAGACATTCTTTACCCTCAACTTTTCATATCGAACGAATTACCTCCCTAACTCGCTCTAGAGCGGTTTTGATCCTATGTGGTTCACACATGGCAATCCAGTCAGCATAAAAGTTTTAAAAGCAGCGGGGCCCACATGTCATATCTTCCCCCATCCTCTCTTGCTCACGTATGACATGTGGGCCCCGCTGCTTTTTTAATTTTTTTATGTTGTGTGACTTGTGCGCCATGTAGGACCAAAACCGCTTTAGAGCGAATCAGGGGGCAATTCATTTGGTATGAAAAGTTAATGGTGAAGAATGTCTGGTTTTGTTGTTCAGAGAAGTAATTTGTACTGCCGCAATAATTTAAGAGGGTAATTCATACTTTTTCCTAAATTTTATCATGCCATTTCAACTCATACACCGCTCACATCGCACCTCGTTCACGCCACTATCCAGCTGCAAGCCCCACGTCCCTGCAATGCAATCTCCATCTCTCCTTGACTCCTTCCCATTTGATTTGCTCACGCTAAAATGCACGCTCTCATCTCCTTCGCGCCCACATCTTCGCCCGCCGCCTCCTCCGCACACGGCGCAGTGGACGTCAGCGCATTGTGCCTCGGCTATGCACCTATGCCATTGCCATCGTAGTCGATGTCCTCGTCTTCATCTCGACCATCATTCTTGCCTTCTACATTTGTGTCTGGGCCAAGGCCGGCATAGCCGCCATGCTCCTTGTCGATGACGACGGCATCCAAGCCCCGTACACCGTCATTGTGTTAGGTCTCAATGGTGGTGCATGCACACGTGCAACACAGTAGCAGCGACGCAATGTTTGGAGCCATCGGAAGGAGGAGAGAGAGAAAAGAGGGAAGGAAGAAGATGAGATGAGGAGGCCGCTGACATGTAGATCTCCTCCACTGTCTCAGCGAGTCAATCACGGTTAAACTGTCATGTTAGTAGAAACCGCTTTCCAAACAATCGAAGGAGTCGATTTGCATCGGTTTTCAAAGAGGGGAGGCGTTATATCTGGTTTTGCAGTTGAGGGGGCGATTAAATCATGAGAGAGAGATGAGGGATGCTAATAGACTTATTCATTCCAGCAATGCTGTAACTGGGTTTCTCTTTGTATGGTTCTAAATGGGCCTTGTCTGATGGGCATTTGTCGAACCATGCTCTCGAACCAGGTGTTTTAGAGTTGGTTCCTAAGAGTTGTTATTACGGTTTTAATTTGCTATTGGGCTATTGGCCTGCGATCAGACGCACTTGCCATTCTTAAAAAAAAAACAAGGAAACAAAATTGGAGACTATAATATATATGGATATCGTAACTTAAGAACTAATGGATGGGGTCATATATACCTACCATTCAACAACCGTACCAAGGTAAGATGAATGGGTTTTTATATGGAAAAGGTCCCATTACTTCCTTGAACTTTGCAGTAGTGCAATTGATGCCCCTCAACTGAAAGACATGACATTTTATATCTCTAAACTCTTCAAACCAGATGAATTTACCCTCCTTCCCACCCAAATCTATTTTTAAGGCGGTATCAGTCCTACATGTGCACGTTTGACGGCGGTTTGGTCGCATGCCAATCCAGTTAACAAGTTGAGAAAATAAATTTTCAAAGAAGAGAGGGACCTCCACGGCCATGAGTGCGCATGGCCATTAGCAAGATCTCCAGCGAGCTCGCTGATCCACTAGTTTAACCTTCCTTGTTATGATTATGATAGTGATAACATCCTTGACTTAGCTAGCAACAAATCTCCATGAACTGAAAGCTTTTGGTGGAAACGATCGCACTCGTGCTGTGCGCCGGTTTCGTGTTAATCGATAGATAGCAGAAACAGTCCCTGCCGTGGCTTTTACATAGAGTCCTGTAGATTAGTTATAATCCACTAAATCTCAGGACAGATTATATCTCATGATAACAACCTTTGTAACAGCTAACAGGAAGGAAACTCTATCTCCTAACAGAACCGATCATTATCACAAGTGTAGATGCAATGTGTAGGGAATCGTATCCTCTGACATTACAAGTAATGTCACGCTGTGACATTCCTTCCATCCACCCCGTCCAGTCTAAATCAATGGCCATGGATTAATTGGTCCATAACAAATAAAATTAATCAGCGGATTACTATCTCTACTTCAATTAATCAGTGGATTATTATTGAAATAGTTATCAGGTTAAATCCTCAAATTATAAAGACAAATATATGTGTGCTCTGTAGCTAGTAATAAACACTTGCAATGTGAGGGTAAGAGGCAGAGCATGTACTGAATAAACTAAACTCTGTTGACATTCTGAATAAACCTCAATGGAGAAAAAAAAAGTTTTTGTAAAATATCCAAAACCATCATTATAACCAGAACTCCAAGTGTGTCTAGTTAAGCACAAATAGTTGATTAACTAAAATGATAACAAGTCAAATGCCGATGCAGCCAGAAGACTATCAGATTGTATAGTCATCGGTGATGCAATCAGTGCCCCAAAAGACATCACGGTTCAATTCATGACCATCAGATTGGCCCTAATATGTAAAAAAAAAAGTAATTGTGAGTTAATAAAACAAAAATAAATTTCACATAAATAGCAATTTCGAGTAGTTGGCAACCATACCGTAAGTAGTTGAGTGTAGCTATCAATAAATTCAAAACCTTCGCTCTGAACATGGTCACTTGATTTCTCAGCTGATATTCGAGTTGTTGCTCCATTCACCACAGGATCCTGATAATTGGTTATGTTTGTAAGAATTTATTACACTCATCAATTGAGAAATTAACTTGCTGAATTACTAATGCTCATACCACATCACACTGTTCTTGGGATGGGACCTGATCTGATCCTTTGTTTCTTCTTTTGCGAAGCTTATCAATCCAATTTTTATTCCGCCTTGATCCTCTCTTTTTAGTCTCTCTTTTCTTCAGGCCAGCACATGTTCAATGCCATTAGGTCCTTGAGTTGTTGCTTTTTCCTCAGATTGATTGGCATTTGTATCACAGGTAGAGGACTGTTGGATTTTCTCCTCAACCTGACTACCAATGCTATCAAGTATGTTATCAACCAGTAAAAAGCTTTCTTCATAGTCAGCTACCCGAGAAGCCAAAGCAATAAATTTATGTGCTAAAAACTTATAACGGCGTGTCGTATCTAGCTTTGGATCTGCTAACACATTTCTCCCTGATGCATCATGGACAGCCCTACATCTCACCTCCCAAGTCCATCGCTTCAAGATGTATTGTTCAGGTAACTGCTTAATATTCATCAAATCAAGAACTTTAATTGCATGACTGCACAATAACCCAACCCTCTTGAACAGTTCACATGTGCATACCATTTTGCGCTCGATAGAATCAAAAGTGACCACTGCTCCTCCTCAAGTGTGGATTCTTCATCAAGTGCCCCAATACCAACTATGTATCCATTGCCTTCAAGTAATGGTGTTGCATAGGCAGCCATAGATCTCTCATATTCACTTTGGAAAGCTTCAAATATTTGCGGTGTATAAATTTTGCTTGCCTGCAATAGCATTGGCGTTCTCATTTGGATGCGAGGTAACTTTTTCCTTGACTCATACTCTGAAGCTATCTCTTTCTCTCTCTTTGCTTGGACAACTCTCTCAAAGTGACTAAAGAAGGGAAAAATGTTTTTTTCTGAGTTTATGTATTCCTTCATGTCACCATTCAGACTCTCACTTAGTTGAGTACTTCTCATTCCTAATGTGTATGCATTCCTCATGTAACATTCTGCCCACTTTTTCTTTAGCTTATAAATACTATCAAGCCAAGTTTGTTTACGCACCTTACTTCTGATGTTGAAAAATACATCTTCAAATTTTGCCATGTCCTCATAATCATACATGCATGCACTAAAGTCAGCTAGAACATTTGAATTGTCAACCTTGTGACGGTTCAAATGTTTGATTGCATTTTGCATTATATGCCAAGTACATAATCCATGGAATGTCTCTGGGAACACCTCTGCAATAGCCTTTCCCATTGCAACATCTCGATCAATGTAGATAGTTTTTGGCTTCTTTTGGTTGTGAGCTGAAACAAAAGTGTCAAATAACCATTTGAATGAATCAAAGGACTCATCGTACATGAGAGCAGCCCCAAAAATCAGTCTCCCTAAAGTGGTTGAATTCAACAAACACACCAAATGGACGCATGTCTTGATTAGTTCCAAATGTAGTGTCAAAAGTGACAAATCACCAAAATGGGCATAATCAATAATCATTTTTGCATCGGCCCAGAAAATATTAGTTATTTGTTCTTCGTTGTCCAGCTGTAAAGCATAATGAAACGAAGGATTCTCAACAACCTTTTCATGAAAGTAATCCAATAAACTTCCAGCTTCACCATACTTTAGTTCCATTTTGCGTTTGGTTTGCAGATAATTCTTGTGGTCACGACAAGTATAACCAATATTAGAGGATCCTCCAGCATGTCAACCAGCAAATTCATGGGCGACTCTTGGCTGAATTCTAGAAGCATCTGTCATTTCAATTTCAAATGCTTGCACCTCCAAAATGCTTCTTTGTGATGGCATCAAGTGACGGGTTTCTGGTGTTTGAAGTATTTGGTTATGTTCAAGTTCCAAATCATCTACCTCATATTTTCCCAGATTTTGATTCAAACTGATTCCTATGCGAACTTTACATCTAGTTCTTGTTTCGGCTTGTGAATTATTTGTCAAATGATCTCTTTTGTCATTTGCACGAAAACCTTCCTTTGAACAAACAAATCTTGTAGATGTAATCCTGCCATCAACTTTACTAGAATTCTGGAATCGTTTTCTAATGTCAAAGCCAATTTGACCTTCATATTAATTCCAATATTTCCGAGCCTCATCTACAGTGCTAAATGTCATGCGCATCTGGGGTACCCAACTAGGTATAGTGTTTGGTCTAAATTAAAAGAAAATGAAGAAGGTAGAGTTAGAGAGAGAGATTGGCATATGAATGACTAGATAGTGCATTTTACAGGAGGCAACAATCACTAAATCATAAAAGAATCAGCGAACAACTTAGCACATAACGACAATTAGGTTTTACTTACCTGTTAGATGCTACAATTGGCACATTATCCGGCCGTCTAGGAAGTGAAGAATGATGTGCATCATTCTCATTTGTGTTGCCATCCTCCATCAGAACGATGCAATCTTGAGTCTATAATCAATCTGTTTTCTTCTAAGTATGGCAGTCTTGCCGATGGGTTAATGGTAACGAAGATGGAGGGATTATTTTGGCGCCAACAAAGGAGTAAACAGAAATTATTTCCCGCTCTCACCCCCATTAATTACGGGACTCTTTAACTAATAACCTGGTGATTAATTTTATTTGTTATGGACCAATTAATCCATGGCCATTGATTTAGAATGGATGGGGTGGATGGAAGGAATGTCACAGCGTGACATTACTCTATAATGTCAGAGGATACGATTCCGATGTGTAGCTATGACTCGCTTAACACCCTCTCTCAATCATAACCTCATAAGGTTAAGATTGGTCTTGAAGTTCTCCAGTAGACGAGTCGACAGTGGCTTAGTGAATCCATCTGCAACTTGATCACTAGAAGAAACAAAATCAATTTCCAATAAGTTTTGACTTACCCGTTCTCTGACAAAATGATAATCAACTTCTATGTGTTTTGTTCTGGCATGAAATACTGGATTTGCTGTTAAATATTTTGCTCCAAGATTGTCACACCAGATTTTAGTTGCTTGGGGACTTTTGGTCCCTATTTTGGGCAGTAAAGTCTAAACCCACATAATTTCTACTATTGCATTTGCTATAGCCTTATATTCAGATTCTGTACTGGACCTTGATATAGTAGCCTGCTTCCTAGCATTCCATGACACTAGGTTGGAGCCTATAAAAACAGCAAAACCACCTGTAGACTTTCTGTCATCTACACTGCTAGCCCAGTCTGCATCAGAGAATCCACTTACAAGCGTAGATCCTGACCTGTGTATATTTAACCCAATCCTAGTACATTGTTTTACATATCTTAATATCCTCTTAACAGTTGTCCAATGTACTATAGTGGGAGCATGGAGAAACTGGCATACTTTATTAACAGAGAAAGCTATGTCTGGTCTAGTGAGAGTCAGATATTGCAAAGCACCAACTATACTTGTATATTGTGTTGCATCATTAGGACCTAATAAAGATCCCTCATGTAAAGACAACTTTTCACTTACTGATAGTGGTGTAGCAGCAGGTTTACAATTCAACATGCCTACTTTCTTTAACAAATCAGTAGCATACTTATCTTTTGTCAGAACAATACCATTCTGTATTTTGCTCACCTCAATGCCAAGAAAGTAGTGCAGCTCACCAAGATCCTTTAGTGCAAATTCTGCCTTTAGGTCTTGTAACAATGTTGTTGTTGCCCTCTCTGAAGAACTGGCTACAATTATATCATCAACATATATTATAATAAAAATAGTAATATCTCTTCTATGCAAGAAGAATAGCAAAGTGTCAACCTTTGAAGCACTAAACCCAAGCTCAATCAGTTTCTTGCTTAACCTAGCAAACCAAGTCCTTGGAGCTTGTTTTAAACCATATAAGGATTTATCTAGTTTGCATATATAATGTGGTTTAGTGACATCTTCAAAACCTGGAGGTTGCTCCATATACACTTCTTCTAAATGTCCATGAAGGAAAGCATTCTATACATCTAACTGTCTGAGACTCCAACCTCTAGACACAGCTATAGACAGAATTATTCTAATTGTTGCAGCTTTGACTACTGGACTAAAGGTATTTGTAACGCCCTAATTTTCGCGTGGTGTTAAAAAGCTAATTTACGAAAATCCTATATGCGAAAATTTTGTTCTTTGAGTGTCGAGTCTAAGTTGTGCCAGAAATCTCAATTTAAATCCCTCCTTTGTCTCCATTCTCTGATGTCAAAATCGTCTCCTTAAAGTTTCTGTTCCAAATAATCTCAGAATTTGAATCATCGTATTCAAATTTCCTTCCTAAAACTCTACCGAGAAATCTCCCTTCAAATAATTTTAGTTCAAGATTTGAGTTCGCATTCAAATCATCTTCGATTTCTCCGAGCGAAGTCTCCAAGATTTCAAATCCCAATTTTGACAAATCTGAATCTCTAACCCGACCTCTCAAAGTTTCCAATTGAAACTAGTCTCGAAGTTTGAACCTTTATATTCGGATTTCGCTCCTAAAACCCTAACCGCAAATTTCGTCAAATTGTTGAATCCAATCTAGACCAAGCATCCACCTTGTAAAATCTCAACCTCTTTCCTTGATTCACTGGAAAAATTCTCTTAAATCTCATTCGACCAATTTCTCCTAAAATTGTCCAAGTTCAATAACCCCTCCGAAGATTTGAACCAACGTTCAAGTCATCTCTAATCCCTTTGAATATTGAACCGATGCCCAAGTTATCCCCAAATTCTGCTACGAAATAAACATCTCTAAAATCAATTCTCGAGTTCGAATTCAAACTCTTAAGTTTCATCTTTCCCTCTCCTTCGCTCTTTCTATCTATTTATCTCTATCTATCTATCTACCTATCTACCTATCTATCTATCCATTCTATCTATTTATCAATCGATCTATCCATCTATCTATCTATCCATCTATCTACCTATCTATTTATCTATGTATGTACCTTTACCTTGCATCCTCTCCGAATATTACTTCACCATTGAACCCGCTTTCCCAGGTCCTCTTTTATCTCCCCTTCGAATCCCTTCCCGAATATCCGTTCCAACTCCAAGATGTCAATTCAATCAGATCTCCCTAAAACCCTGACTATCGGGATACACTTTATTCCCTCCTTTGAATCATCTCCGAAAGACTCTCGCAAATCTAAACCCAATTATATTCCAAAAATATCGAGTTCTCGCTTTGATGCCCTCTCCTTGACCCTTTGAAATTCCCTAGATTCAAATGTCAAATCCGAATCCCCAATACAACTCAAACCCAATTCTCTCACATTTCTCCTTGCCATAAACTCCTGGAATTTGAAATCCGAATTTCAAATTTACATTCCTGTCCTCTTAAATATCTCTCAAATTTAACCAGCTCCCGAATTTGAGTTCAAATATCCCTTTTGGATTCAAATACAAATCTTGTCAAAATATCAAAATTCCCAATTTGTGCCCCTTCCTTGACTCCTCCACATTTCTCTGAGTTCAAATATGAAATTTGAATTCAAATCACACTACAATTGCCTCTCAATTTTCCTTAGGGAAAATTTCCAAAAAAAAGTCTAATTCACGTCCCTGCTCAATGGGTCATTCCTTCCCGGCCCATTTTCCCAATTCCCAGGATTTGTTTCCTTCCTTCTTAAATCTCACATAAATAATCTCTCAAGTCCCCAATCAGAGATCCATCCCAAAAATAATAAAATCTTGAGTTGATTCTTTGTTCTTAGCTAAATTGCCAAATTTCGAATCCCGATTCCGAATCAAACCCTATTTTCCTCTAGCTTGTCCTCACAATAAATCCCTGAATTCAAATATCGAATTCGAAATCCGAGTTTTGAATTCAATTTCTTGTTTCCTTGAATCCACCCCTTGAATTTGAAATCCAAATTTCAAATTCGATTTCTTGTCCCTGTAAATTCCACGTCAAAACTTCTGAAAATTCCCAAATATAAATACCTCCCAAATTTACCCAAGTCCCAAATTTGAGTTCAAATTTCCCTTTGAAATTCAAATACAAATCTATTCAAATATCAAAATTTCCTAAATTGTGCCTTCCTTGATTTTCCCCTAAATTTTCTGAGTTCAAATATGCGATTTGAATTCAAATCCGAATTCAATTCTGAGTCCAAATCCTCTCATTGTCAATTTCCTAGAAAAAGTCTATTTTCCCTCCCTCGATAATTAGGCCGTTTCCCTTTCCTCCCGGCCCAGTCCAACCCCTCCCTCTCCAATTCAAATTCCTCAGGAAAAAGTCTAAATCGCATCCCTCGCTTTCTTTGGGCCGCCCATCTCTCGGCTGGCCCATCTCTCTCGCGCGCGTTCTCCCTTTCTCCTGGGCCGCGCCCGA
Organism: Oryza officinalis; assembly: GCA_008326285.1. Taxonomy (NCBI): domain Eukaryota; kingdom Viridiplantae; phylum Streptophyta; class Magnoliopsida; order Poales; family Poaceae; genus Oryza; species Oryza officinalis. The sequence continues at coordinate 7,872,687 of BDMV01000002.1, read as the reverse complement.
CCCATTTCTCCTTCCCAGGCCGCAATGTCCCGGCCCGGTCCACACCTGTTAACGGCGAAATTTGGTAATCGACTTGGAAAGGAAAGGGGAAACCGAAGCAGAGAGGAAAGATTGAGTTGGAGACAGATCAGGTTTCGTATCGGACCCGGTAGTCGTATCGGACTGGGAAAGGCGTTGCCATAAAGGGCGTATCGGCCGATACGGATTCGATGTTAACGTGGGCCGATACGGGCTGTGAGTTGACAGTGTCAACGTGGGCTTGGTCTAGGCTCGAGATAAGCTTTAAGGAAGTTGCCAAATAGAGGTAAAGCTCGGTTTTAGGCAATTGTATCTTGTAAATTAAGTAGTTTAGATCTAATCTGTGGCTTAAGTCTGCCGCAAGGACTTGTTTGTTAGTTGTAGATAAGATCGTACCCTACAAGGGTTCTGTTGTAACCTCGGGTATAAATATCCCGATAGTTTGTACATAGAAACTCTCTCTCAATCAATCATACAATCAAACTAATCTACTTTCGGCGCATCGCCAACCCTCGCAAGAGGCTGACTTCTGACGAGTTCTTGCTTCCCAAGAACAAGGTAAGAACTCGTACCCGACGATTTACATTGTCGGGGCTAACGTGTCGCTTTAGGCACGTTAAGCCCTGATGATGTGATTGTCGTTTACCGTGTGTTAGCTAATCTCGACGCGGTCTTCTGATTCTGTCTCGTCAGCAGTTAACTAGTTTTAGGGTTTATTGCCGATGATGGTTGAATCAGTTTGCTCGTTTAGATTATCTAAGGCATTTACCATCCCCAAAAGCAATCGACGGCTTGATTTTCTTTGTGTTAAGTCTCGATTCACACTTTGAGTTGCTATCGACCTTAGTCCTGTTTCGAGATCTAACACGAAGCTTGTTTTCGATTGTAATTAAGGATAGCGCCGGGGTTTCAGCCGGTCTTATCTAATGCATGTGATTATTTATGTTCTTGCATGTGTTTGCCACTTATACATGTGGATCGACGAATATAAACATATCGGTCACAGAATGCTTTTAAAGACTTCTTTGTGGTTGGTGTATTTATGTTAGCCGATTGACTTGTTTAAGTTTACACTAGAGTAATAGCTAGTGTAGTTATCCTCATGAAACCCTCATCGGCCAATTCTATTAATTTGTCACACGCTTTTGGCATGGGCCGATGAGATTAGATCTCTTCAATTTGCTTATTATATTGAGTAAGCCGATACAGCTTTGCCCTATCGGCTGAGCTATAACAATGTGACATCGGCCTATTGGCCGATCGACCATTGTTTTCTGACATGGTTTACTTGTTTCTTGTTGATTGCAGATCAAATCAACTGGCACGCTCTGCGCACGACTAGGCAAGCCAATTTGGACCTGCACTGGAGTTAAGCAGATCTCCCAGGCCGCCGTGGTAACGCGGAACCTGTTTGGTTGCTGGACGGGTCGAAATTCTGCACCAACACACTTTTGGCACGCCCAGTGGGACATCGATTTTCAACTTCACTTCCAGAGAGACCACGCTCCACCGTTCGCCAAAAGCTGTGTTTCGCTAACACGCTTTTGGCACGCCCGGTGGGACAAAGAACGCAAGCTCTGCAACAGCAACAAATCTCCTCAAGATGTCGAAGCAGGCCGAGATCTCCGAGGAGAACATTGTCCCTGTAACCGCCGACCAGCTCAACGCAGAGCAAAAGGCTGAGATGGAGAAGCTGGTCGAGTAGTTCCAGAATATGTACCTGCAAACATATTCTAGGTCTCGGCAAGGCACCTTGATCCAGAAATCCAAGGTAGTTATGTCGAGTCCTGGAGATGGAGCTGGCACGTCGGCGGTGGCGCACGACCACACCGTCAAGACTGAAGATACTGCAGCGCCGACGTTGCAAGACAGGATTGACTCCGCAGTTCATTCTGCGCTAGTCAACCAATCGGGGATCCTGGTGAACACATTGACCAATACAGTCAAATCGATCCTAGATGGGTCGATTCACCAGTATAAGCCTCAGGGACCGATTTTCTTACCAGAAAATAAGTTCCCTGCCTATCGGACCCTGAGGAACGACCTGAGCACGGCTCAGCCGATAGCGCCGATGCCACCCCCATCGGCGCAGCCAACAACAACACTGCCACTGGTCCTTACCAGTCAGACAGGGGCGAACCCTCAGCACATCACGGAGGAGCAATATGCTCAATGGACCAAGGGGAAGCAACCAGTGATCGAGCCGATGCAGCAAGTTCCTGTTCACCAGCCATCGGCCGGACAGCCACAAGCCCCGGTGTTCAACAATCCTCCACCTCAAGCTGCATACAACGTGCCACAAGGCTACCAGCAGCACACCGCAGGGCAGTATGGCGCGCAGAATCTTGATCACCACTACCAGCTGTACTCCCCCAGGCAGTATCAAGTAGAGGGCTTGCAGCAATCATATCAGCAAGACCTCCCACATCGGCCCGCAGGATACTGGGCCGATATGATAGCCGAAGTGATACGAGATCAGTTCGGCTTGAAGCCCAAGGAAAACTCTACAGTGTATCGGCACCCGTATCCCGAGGAATTTGACAGAGTGCCATTGCCAGGCCGATACAAGATCCCGGACTTCTCCAAGTTTTCGGGGCAAGACAACGTCTCGACATACGAGCATGTCAGCCGATTCCTAGCACAGTGCGGGGAGGCATCGGCTATCGAGGCGTTGAGGGTGAGGTTTTTCCCTCTATCCTTATCAGGGTCTGCATTCACGTGGTTTTCATCTTTACCCTGCAATTCCATCAGAGGATGGATAGATCTGGAGAAACAGTTTCACAGGTATTTCTACAATGGCGTACAAGAGATGGAACTGTCTGATCTAACTGCCATCAGGCAACGAGTGGATGAATCGGTCCCAGAATATATCCAAAGGTTTAGAGACATAAGGAACAGGTGTTACAGCCTCAGCTTGACCGATTCCCAGTTGGCCGATTTGGCATTTCAAGGATTGCTAGGGCTGATACGCGAGAGGTTCTCCTCGCAGGAATTTGACAGCCTAGCTTAGCTAGCACAACGGGTATCGGCCCACGAACAACGATTCCAGGAGGCAAAGAAGTTTGTAAAGAAAATCAACACAGTTTATCAGTATGCCTCCAACGATGACGACGAGGAAGATGTTGATGTCGACCTGGCCGAGTGGGCCCGGATGAGAAAGCCGACAACTTGCCAATGGGCCAAGAAGGGCGACAAAGAAGATAAATACGACTTCGACATCAACAAGGCCGATAAGATATTTGATCTACTGTTGCAAGAAAAGCAAATTCAGTTGCCAGTGGGTCACGTATTGCCATCGGCCGAAGAGATCAAGAAGAGAAGATATTGCAAGTGGCACAACTCTTATTCACACCATACAAATGAGTGCAAGATCTTCAGACAACAGATTCAATCGGCCATCAAGCAAGGCAGGATTAAAATCGATGATGCCAAGCGGCCGATGAAGATCGAAGGACACCCGTTCCCAGTCAACATGGTGCGGGCGGACAGGGCCGATGGCAGTGCCCATCGGACCGGCAAGCGACCTTATCAGACCTCGGAGGGCCTAATCAGAAAATACCAGCGGCGGCAGGAAGAACAAGCTCAAGACCACATCGATCAAGACAACTTTTACGACCCACATTGGGAGTGCGAGTTTTTCCGGTTTTGCTGGAATGAGGGGATGAGGTTGCCATCCATTCAGCAGTGCCCTGCGTGCAACGGAGCAGAAGATTATTATCAGGGCAACTCAAGCAGGCAAGCGCATCGGCCGGTCAAGCAAAGGAAATCTGTTCATGAGAGGTTAGGGCCGATGCACCAAGACCAACAGACCGAAGCCGCGGAACAGGTCCAGAACCCTCAATGGTGCCCAAGCGATGTATTCACTAAGACACAAAAACGGCGGGTTCAGAGGCTAAGGAGGAAAGAACAAATCCAAGAGCAACAGGTGGCAATAACCCATCGGCCGGCCAAGACCAAGAAAGAGTGGAGGATAAAATCCACGGTGGTCACGGCCGATGAGGGCACCTGCAATACAGCCCGGGCCTCTGTGGCTTCAAAAGGTAAAAGAGTGGCATCGGCGCCTATTAACATGGTTTTTATACTGCCAGCAGAGTACAGCGTGCAGGCGGCCGATGAAGCAGTGGCCGACGATGAACAATCTTCGACTAGGCTACAGTTGTCACCAGATTAAGCCATATTTGACAAGCCAGTAGACGACAACTACAGGCACTTGCGGCCGTTATACATCAAAGGATTCATCAACGGGCGGCCGATGACGAAGATGCTGGTCGACGGCGGCGCAGCGATCAATTTAATGCCATACACAACCTTCAGGAAGCTTGGGAAGGTACCTGAAGACCTTATCAAGACCAACATGGTATTAAAGGACTTCGGTGGCAACGCGTCCGAGGCGAAGGGGGTCCTAAACGTGGAACTCACCGTGGGCAGCAAAACAATACCCACCACCTTCTTCGTCTTCGACGGAAAGGGTTCCTACAGCTTGTTGTTGGGACGGGATTGGATCCACGCAAACTGTTGCGTCCCTTCAACAATGCACCAATGCCTCATGCAATGGCAAGGGGACCAGGTCGAGATCGTGCAGGCCGATCGGTCGGTACACGTGGCCAATGCCGATCTCGCAGTATGGGAGATGGAGGGAATCGATTACTTGTCTGAGCGAGTCTGGGACGCCGATTTCCTCAAAGTAACTGACTGCAACATCGAGACGATTGAAGATCAAGACAAGCAGTTACTTTAGCAAAGATGTGTCGTCCGCCGTTGAAGATGAACAAGCTAGTCCCTACACAGATGATGCAGTGGACGAGCTCGATGGCAAGTTGGGACAGGGTTTTACGTTGGCCGATGAGCTTGAAGAAGTTGATATAGGAGTAGGTGATAGGCCTAGGCCGACGTACATAAGTGCTAACCTGCCAAAGGAATACAAGAGTAATCTTATAAATCTGTTGAAAGAATTCATGGATTGTTTTGCATGGGAATATCATGAGATGCCAGGATTAAACCGATCGATTGTAGAACATCGGCTACCAATCAAACCAGGCTATCGGCCGTTTAAACAAGCTCCTAGGAGGTTTAAGGCCGATATGCACGAAGCTATCAAGGCAGAGATCACACGACTTTATGATGCCAACTTCATCAGACCTTGCCGATACGCAGAATGGGTCTCCAACATAGTTCCAGTAATGAAGAAAAATGGCAAGCTTAGGGTATGTATTGACTTCAGAGACTTGAACAAAGCAACACCGAAAGACGAGTACCCAATGCCTCTGGCTGATTTGCTTGTCGATGCCACGTCTGGGCACAAGGTTATCAGCTTCATGGATGGGAACGCAGGCTACAACCAAATTTTCATGGCCGAAGAAGATATTCACAAAACAGCCTTCCGATGCCCAGGGGCAATCGGCCTATATGAATGGGTTGTCATGATATTCGGTTTGAAGAATGCTGGAGCTACATATCAGAGGGCCATGAATTATATTTTTCATGATCTTATCGGCTCTTTGATTGAAGTTTATATTGACGATGTCGTCGTGAAGTCAAGAGAGTATGATATGCACCTGGCCGATTTACGCAAGGTACTCGAAAGAGCGAGGAAGTATGGTTTAAAAATGAACCCTAACAAGTGTGCCTTTGGTGTATCGGCCGGTCAGTTCCTAGGTTTCTTGGTCCACGAAAGAGGAATCGAGATTACACAGAAGAATATCGATGCTATAAAGAAAATCAAACCTCCGACGAACAAGACCAAGTTACAATCTCTACTCGGCAAGATCAATTTTGTTCGGCGCTTTATATCGAACCTGTCAGGAAGAATAGAGCCGTTCACTCCGTTATTGAAGATAAAAGAGGATGAAGAGTTCATATGGGGTGATAAGCAGCAGAAGGCGCTGGACGACATCAAGGAGTATTTGAGCTCCCCACCAGTGTTAATTCCTCCACAGAAGGGAATTCCGTTTAGGCTGTACCTATCGGCCGATGAGAAGTATATCGGCTCAGTCTTGGTTCAGGACATTGACAGCAAAGAGCGAGTCATTTTCTATCTCAGCAGGAGGTTGCTGGATGCCGAGACAAGGTACACGCCGGTAGAAAAACTCTGTTTGTGCTTATATTTCTCATGTACTAAGTTGAGGCATTATTTACTTTCCAATGAGTGCATTGTGGTAAGTAAGGCCGATGTAATGAAATACATGCTATCGGCCCCCGTATTAAAAGGTAGAATTGGGAAGTGGATTTTTGCCTTGACAGAGTTCGACCTACGGTATGAATCAGCTAAAGCGATCAAGGGACAAGCCCTAGCCGATTTTATTGTTCAGCACAGAGATGACTCAATTGCATATTCAGATATTGTGCCATGGACCTTGTATTTCGATGGGTCCGTCTGCAGACATGGATGCGGTATCGGTCTAGTTATCATATCCCCTTAGGGGGCAAGTTTTGAGTTTGCTTTTACTATCAAGCCTTATTATACTAACAATCAAGCAGAGTATGAAGCGGTGCTTAAAGGCTTGTAGTTATTACAAGAAGTCGAGGCCGATTCGGTAGAGATCATTGGTGATTCACAACTGGTAATTAATCAACTTTCTGGGGCGTATGAATGCAAAGATGACATCCTCAAAGTCTACAATGAAGAATGCAAGGTGTTGCTTCAAGCATTCAAGATCGTGACAATGAGGCATATACCCAGGAAGCAAAACTTCGAGGCCAATGACCTGGCTTCGGCCGATGGCTCCTTGGTGGTTTCGGCCGATGGGTCTTCTTCTTCATATGCATCGGCAGCCGCTGCATCGACTTCCTCCTCCATCACTTGTTCTTCAAGGAATTCTTCCATGGAGGGGTCCAGCTCTTCAAGATCGGCTTGGTCGTCAATTTTAGCCTTCTTGCTGGATTTTTGGGATTTGCCCTTGGTTGGCGCTTTCCTCTTGGTTTTTTTCTTTAATCATCGGCCCCTGAAGTAATGATGATATCTTCGGAGCAGTAAGGCCAATGATGGATTCCAGGATGGTTGATCCTGATGGGGCTACGGCTTGAGCATAAAAAATATTCTGCCCACTGTTGCTCACAGATGGAGTCGGCTCATCTGGGACTTGAGGGCTGATACCTTGGATGAGCTCCGTCACATAAAATCTGGCCGACTGATGGAAAATGTGAGCGGCCCACTCTTGCCACCATGTTTGGAAATTGATGTGGACGAAAGCGTTCAGATGCAGCCGGTCGCAGTTGCCGAGGTTTGGGAGCTCGATTTCCAGCGCTTTGCTCATGACCAGCGCCGATGAAATTGTGCCTCTGCTCTCTAGGAGTTTATGAAGGTACAGACTGATGGGGAGTTGCCCGAGCCCGCACTGTCTAGCAGCTACCATTGGGTTGTAAAACTCATAGGACAGGCTGGTGCTCCTTCCCTGAAATATGCCTACTGGGAGCAGGCTCGGAGTGAGGCCGATCATGAATAACTCCCGTGACTCCATGTCGTCATTTATCAAGCTCAGCTGAAGATCGTCGGGGAGTTCAAAATCTCGGTCTGATGTGTAGACAAACATGTCCATCCTGGCTGATGGAGGGCCAGTGAAGAAATGAATGAACCATGAAGTCATGTCATCGACCGATTGGTCTGCACCTGGGTAAACGGAGGCCGCTTCCCCATAGGACATGCATCTTCTGCTCTTGGGATCTTCGTGATCGGCATATTTTGATGGGAAGCGAGAGTCCGATAGAGGTGGCCAATCAACCATGGTGTTGGTGTGGATGGTGAGCCAGAGCTGAACAAACCACCATGGTCCTCCATGAGCCACGGTCTGTTTTAGCATCAAGTCTTGTGTGGAAACATGGAGCAGCCGATAGACAGCTCCCAAGAGGTATCGGCCCAAGGGGATTTGTTTCTTGTCGACCAAAGCCTGAGCCAAGTGTTGACAGTTTGTAGTGGGGCCGCAGGTCGATCCATAGAAGACAAATCTTTCTAGCCACAATGTCAGGAAGGCTACGTGCTCACGTTCCGAGACTGATCCTTGTTCCATGTGCTCAGAAATGTACCCAGACCAGCCTCCAATTTTCTTGGTCTTCAACTTGTGATTGCTGTTTACCAGGAGGCTGAAGGGGTTGATTTCGGAGTCGATGTCCAATCCTGTTAGTATCTTGACATCTATAAGGGTTGGGGTCATCGGACCTTGCTTGAACATGAAGGCATTCAAGGTACTGGACCAGAAGTAGCTGGCAGCCGACATGAGTGGTTCATTCTTCTTGGTATCGGCCAGGGATAAAGTGATGCATTGGTCGATCCCAATCTCGTCCCAGTGGACTTGTTTGGCAGCAGCAATCCTCTTATGCCAGGTTCTGTATCCGTTAAGCTTCGATGGCCAGGAGCTGACAGTATGTTTCCAGGAAGAAACATTGGGTTGGCCTGCCTAAAGGGGATTCTGTCCGTTTCGGCATTGATTAGCCAAGTTGGGTCGTGATCGCCCATGGGGCCAAGCAGAAAGCGATGGGATTTGTCGTCGGTGGGGATCAAGATTTGGTTTTTGAAGAGCTAGATCGTGAGAATGACGATGAAAATATAAGACCCGGGGGGCAGAGAGAAAAAACCCTAACTTGGAGAAATCGGCGGAAAAAGTGATAATGCGGATTTGGAAGGAATTGACTTACCACAGGGATCTCGGAGGCATAGAACGGAGCGGAAGCCATCGTTGTCATTGAAGGAGTCGCTATGAAGGGGGTCGATGTCGACGGGACGCCGAGGGGTCGCCGGAGTTGAAGAACACGAAGAGGTTGTTGAATCGGCAGCGGAAGGATTCGAATCTGGATCTGCGCGGTTTACAAGCAAGTCCTAGAAGTCGATGGGTTCCTCGGAGCTAATTCCGTCACACTATATAATGAAGCAGAATTGGGGGGCATGTGTTAACGACGAAATTTGGTAATCGACTTGGAAAGGAAAGGGGAAACCGAAGCAGAGAGGAAAGATTGAGTTGGAGACAGATCAGGTTTCGTATCGGACCCGGTAGTCGTATCGGACTGGGCAAGGCGTTGTCATAAAGGGCGTATCGGCCGATACGGGTTGTGAGTTGACAGTGTCAACGTGGGCTTGGTCTGGGCTCGAGATAAGCTTTAAGGAAGTTGCCAAATAGAGGTAAAGCTCGATTTTAGGCAATTGTATCTTGTAAATTAAGTAGTTTAGATCTAATCTGTGGCTTAAGTCTGCCGCAAGGACTTGTTTGTTAGTTGTAGATAAGATCGTACCCTACAAGGGTTCTGTTGTAACCTCGGGTATAAATATCCCGATAGTTTGTACATAGAAACTCTCTCTCAATCAATCATACAATCAAACTAATCTACTTTCGGTGCATCGCCAACCCTCGCAAGAGGCTGACTTCTGACGAGTTCTTGCTTCCCAAGAGCAAGGTAAGAACTCGTACCCGACGATTTACATCGTCGGGGCTAGCGTGTCGCTTTAGGCACGTTAAGCCCTGATGATGTGATCGTCGTTTACCGTGTATTAGCTAATCTCGACGCGGTCTTCTGATTCTGTCTCGTCAGCAGTTAACTAGTTTTAGGGTTTATTGCCGATGATGGTTGAATCAGTTTGCTCGTTTAGATTATCTAAGGCATTTACCATCCCCAAAAGCAATCGACGGCTTGATTTTCTTTGTGTTAAGTCTCGATTCACACTTTGAGTTGCTATCGACCTTAGTCCTGTTTCGAGATCTAACACAAAGCCTGTTTTCGATTGTAATTAAGGATAGCGCCGGGGTTTCAGCCGGTCTTATCTAATGCATGTGATTATTTATGTTCTTGCATGTGTTTGCCACTTATACATGTGGATTGACGAATATAAACATATCGGTCACAGAGTGCTTTTAAAGACTTCTTTGTGGTTGGTGTATTTATGTTAGCCGATTGACTTGTATAAGTTTACACTAGAGTAATAGCTAGTGTAGTTATCCTCATGAAACCCTCATCGGCCAATTCTATTAATTTGTCACACGCTTTTGGCATGGGCCGATGAGATTAGATCTCTTCAATTTGCTTATTATATTGAGTAAGCCGATACAGCTTTGCCCTATCGGCTGGGCTATAACAATGTGACATCGGCCTGGCCGATCGACCATTGTTTTCTGACATGGTTTACTTGTTTCTTGTTGATTGCAGATCAAATCAACTGGCACGCTCTGCGCACGACTAGGCAAGCCAATTTGGACCTGCACTGGAGTTAAGCAGATCTCCCAGGCCACCGTGGTAACGCGGAACCTGTTTGGTTGCTGGACGGGTCGAAATTCTGCGCCAACAGCACCGGCCTACGCCCCTTCCCCGGTCACATGAGCCGCACTGCCGAGGAGAGCCGCGTCATCTTCCCCGCGCCGCTCTCCTCCTTTTCCCTCTCCCTCGCTTTTCTCTCTCTCGCCTTCCACGTTCAAATTCGGTCGTTCGATCCACTGACTCCCACCATCCTTGGCATCCGCGCCGTCGCCCGTCTTTGCGCCGCCAACAAGAAAACGCCGATGCCGCCCATGGTTGCCCACCGAGCTCGCCCTACCCCACTGGCGCACTGACATAGAGGCATCCCCCGCTCCCCTCCTCTATAAATTTCAATCGGGGACTTTTCTTTCCTACTCTTGCATCATGCTCCAAAGAGGCGAAGCCTGCTGCCTTCTTCCTCTCAATCGGTCGCCGCCCCTCGTCCACCTCGATGCCGTCTGCCGCAGCCAAGAACGCCCATCCCTCCGCCGCGTGCAGCCGTGCGCCGCCGCCGGCCAGCCTCTTGCCGATTTCCGTCGCCATCACCTTCCTCGGGATCCCTGACCTCTTCCAAGTGGCTCCTTGGTGGCTGGAATCCTTTCCCGCGCCGTGCCGCTCCCGCTGGCCACCACCGCGCCGCTGCTGCCCGGCCACGTGACACCGTCGGCCTTCCCCTCCCACCACAAAATCACCGTCGACGCCGCTCCCCTCCCGTCGGTAGGCTCCTTACCTCCATCTCCTCTTGCCGCACGCGGTGCTGTGACCGCTGCCACCGCCGATCATCCTCCCATCGTGTCATCGGTTCCCCCTCCTCCTTCCACGCTGTCCTGCCATCACCGCGCGCAGCCACACGCTGTTGCCGGTCATCCTCTTGCCGATTTCTTCCGTCTCCATCCTACATGAGTCCCCGCGAACCTCCCCGAAGAGCCGCCATGGTCGCCGTCCCTCCTTTTCGCTCCCTCCCCGCACTGCCATGACCGCCGCCGCATAGCTCCGCCGCCGGCCGCCATCGCGCCCCCTGTCTCCAATCCGCGTCGTTGAGTTGATTCCACTCCTTCTCCTGTACCCATCGGCGTCCGCATCCTCCTCCGTCTCGCCGCCGCTCGCCAGGACGAGCCGCTCGCCGTTGCGCCACCGAGAGCCGTCCGCTCCCGGGCGAGTTCGCCTCTTCTCCCCGCGTGCCTACGTGGACGCCACGTCCGCCTGCCCGACCCCGCGGAGACTAGTCAAAGTCTCCTGGTCCATCAGCCCCGCCACGCGTGGAATTTTTAGCATTTTTAATTTTTTTTAAAGTATTTCAAAAATAATTTTAGGTTTGAAAATATTGCAAATCTAATATCCAATCGCCCTCCGGGAGAGCGAGATTTAAAAATCACCCTCCCAGAGGGCGATTTTGCTGACGTGGCAGACGGCCGTTGGACGCCGTCTACCGCGTCGCGGCTTTTATGCGAATAAGTCCCTTGCCGCCCTCGGCAAGGGTGATTTTTCCCTGTAGGGGGCCGCCTGCCAAAGGGCAGCCGCCCTGGCAATTTTGCAGGTGGCCCCTTGCCGCCCTTGCAGAGGACGATTTTTTCCTGGCTGGGCCCACATTAAACCCTAAACCACCTTCGAGGTCCCTTAGAAAAGAAAATATTTCCTGAATTTATTTTTGTAATTCCTTTTTTAACCCCAATCAAAATTGATTCGAAGCACTTTTTGTTGCATTACACTTTTTCGGAAACCTAAGAACTGGCAAAGTTCCACGCTTGTAGTTTGGTGAAGAAAGTTAGTAACCAAGGCAAGGATTGATTACGAATCTCGATTCTTGAAAGAATGTTTTCTCTCTTTCGTAACAGAATATCTAATATTTGATTTTGTATTTATTAGATAGTATATTATGCTAACCAATTAAATTCCTTAAAGGTGGCATATACGGATCGCTTTTTTCAATAATTCCTCCATAATATGTATTGTTCCCAATCTAAAAGAAGTTTGGCCATGTCATTTATAAATAAAGTAGAGGATAACATGTACAATATTTAACATGTTTTGTCTGAGTTAAGTATTATTCTAATTTGGGCAACAATAGCTTTATCACTTAGAGTTAAGTATTATTCTAATGGTTTAGCAGCTGTGTACCACATTGTTGCATAACTCAACATATATGAATGATACAATACATGGCATATGTTTCGTAAGAATTATTGCACGTAATTAAACCGCGGAACCTATCCCATGCATACATGATACAAATTAATCGGACTCGACGAGTCGATCCTCGGCTTTCCTACGGAACCCTTCTACGACGTTAAGCGTGTCTTCCATTTTTCCTTTCCTTCTCGCCGTTGTACTCCGTTTGTGTTTCGCATTTAGTTACTTTTAGGCCGTTATATTGGGGAATGACATTGTCGATCCACATAGTGAATCCGCACCTCCTTTGAATGCTCTGCTAAAGAAACACATGTTGTCAGTTAGAGTGACAATACAATGAAGACGTTAACGGGATTGATAAAACGAAAGACGTACAACGAAGTCATCGTCTAAGTTGGGGCAAATGAAATATCTCCCGCCATATGTTCGTGGTTCAAAGGAGGTAGCCATCTTGCAACGATCCCTACAACCGCACCTGGGACGCTCCGACCATTTAGGGAAACCTAGTGGGTTGTTCCTCCAATCTAAGCTTGCGATTTCGGTCCGACTTTCGTACTCCATCCATGTCTAAATGAATTGTTCGGTCGACTCAGGTTGCGTTACCGTCGGACCGATCGAAGCAGGTCTAACCGTATCGATCCACTCGTAGTATTGACACTGACGTACATCCTCCTGGTTGTACATTTATGATGTTAGGGGTTAGAAAATGAAAGAAGTGATTAGCTTGACTAGGAAAAAATGATACTCACAACAAAATCCTCATCCACAATCTCAGGACACATGAAGCATCTTTGTCCTCGAGTTGCATGTCTAATGGACCTTACCACCTGGGAACAGAGACCACAATGACATTGTCGATCCACATAGTGAATCCGCACCTCCTTTGAATGCTCTGCTAAAGAAACACATGTTGTCAGTTAGAGTGACAATACAATGAAGACGTTAACGGGATTGATAAAACGAAAGACGTACAACGAAGTCATCGTCTAAGTTGGGGCAAATGAAATATCTCCCGCCATATGTTCGTGGTTCAAAGGAGGTAGCCATCTTGCAACGATCCCTACAACCGCACCTGGGACGCTCCGACCATTTAGGGAAACCTAGTGGGTTGTTCCTCCAATCTAAGCTTGCGATTTCGGTCCGACTTTCGTACTCCATCCATGTCTAAATGAATTGTTCGGTCGACTCAGGTTGCGTTACCGTCGGACCGATCGAAGCAGGTCTAACCGTATCGATCCACTCGTAGTATTGACACTGACGTACATCCTCCTGGTTGTACATTTATGATGTTAGGGGTTAGAAAATGAAAGAAGTGATTAGCTTGACTAGGAAAAAATGATACTCACAACAAAATCCTCATCCACAATCTCAGGACACATGAAGCATCTTTGTCCTCGAGTTGCATGTCTAATGGACCTTACCACCTGGGAACAGAGACCACAATGGCATTCTGGACGTTCCCGCCATGTGGGTAGTGCGAGCTGATCCAGAGGCCAATCCAAAGCTTCCGCAGCAACTCGACGTTGGTACTCAGCCTTCCGCCGAAGGTAGGCTGACCTTGTTTCGCTAAGTGGGTAGGAACGTGTTCCATCGGTTCGTGGGATCTCCGTATCTATCCACTCAACGAAGTTGCACACCTGACGATATGCCTACGTAACATGTTACCATGATGTATGATCAAGTTAGCGTTTTGCGTATTCAGAATTGGTACTAGAAATTGGAGCACATAAGTCATACCCGATCCATGTTGGCACATTGGAAGAATCGCCTCCCCCGAGTTTCTGAGTTGAGGGACGACTTAAGTATACAGGCATCCCCACAATGGCACAACAGACGGTCACACCATAGTGGAATGAAACCACCCAAAGGATGGAGTCGCCAATCGAGTCGCTCAGCAAATGGATGATCCATTCTACGTAGAAGTGTAGGAAATAGAAGAAAGATATGAAGAGCGTGTATTCGGACCTACGTAATATATAGTGGAGGAAGCAGAGGCACATAACCATCTAACGTGAGTTCACTTATTGCGTGGATTTGACAACACGTTCACGCGACAGCACAAATTGAATGATTCTGTCGAACAAAGCATCGCCAATAGCTGAGTCGGGATGCCTTCACGCGCCGAAAGATGATAGCGACGTATCATAAACGTTTGTCACGGGCCAAAAACTGATAGCGACCAATCGTAGCCCTCTGTCACGTGCCGAAAGTTTTTCGTTGTTTCGTTGAGTAGATGTAGCGAATGACATGAAAGGTTTTCGTGACATATGATTGCGACGACCGAATAGAGTTATATACAAAGAGGTAACACAAAGTTACTAAGTGTAAATATTACAAACAGGTAGCACTCATATTCTACTGGCAAGGCCTCTTACCCCTACCCCTCCTAGCCTGCGCCCTAATGTGCCCCTGAGAGTATGTCAGCCTGTTAGCGGGCACGGCACGACCAACGCGGACATCTGGAGCGGGTGTCTCCTAAAATGGTAATTCATAACGCTAAAGATACATTACACAAATGACAACAACATTACAATAGTTCATGTCTCACAGGGATAAATATTACACAGATGACAAATGACAACAACATTATAAATATTACATCAATTGGATCACCGCTAGACTAAAAGGCTGACAGAAATAATCAAGTCATTGCATCGCCAGTCGATGACGTAGTCGCCGCACGAGAACGCCTAGGACGTGGTCGCCTCGTTGTTGTTCCTTCTCCCGATGGACGGCTGCCATCGGTTGCCTGTCCAGATAGACCCGAACCTGTGACGGTTGGAGATTGCGAATTCTTCGGGCATTTCTTGTAAGTATGCCCGCGCTCATCGCATTTGCTGCATCGTAGAGTCCTCCCCCTGCCTCCGACTCGTCCATGTCGTTTCTAATGAGTCTCGACTGACGCCGTCCCTTTTTCAGCCTTAACTTCGACGGATCTGGAATGTAGAACACTCCAGATATCCTAAACCCATATATCTCCTCCTTCCATGTATGAAATATTGCTAGAAGTCCCCTCTCCGGCCAACCATTCTACAGGTAGTCAATTGCCTTCAACATGCCCGCATGACGATGATGAATGAGGCAAACATTGGGCCTCATACGCACGACTTGGCAGCGAACTCTCTCCAAGAACCAATACCAGCTTTCGGTGTTCTCACTCTCAACAAATGCAAACGCCATAGGTAACACCTGGTTGTTCCCATCGGCTCCAATCGCCGTCAGTATCTGACCTCTGTATTTGCCTGTCAGAAAGGTTCCATCTATGCACAACACAGGGCGACAGTGCACAAATGCGTTGATGCAAGCACCCAGCGAGAAAAAGGCTCTTTTGCAGCACGCTCTTGCTCGGGTCATTAGACGACGGAAAGGTCTGAATGTCATAATAGGTATTGGGGTTTCTCTGAGCAATGGTGCCTAACAGACGAGGCAAATTATCATACGATGCTTCAAATGTGCCATACCTCATCTCCAAAATCTTTTGTTTCGCCCTCCAAGCCTTGTAGTAGCTTATAGTATACTTAAATTTGTTTTCAATGTACCTAATAATGGAGCCCGGTTCAAAGTCCGTGTTACAAACAACATCGCTATACATCTCACCGGCAACAAAAGCTGAGGTGATGTTGCGGTGATACTTATCAACCCCTGACAACCAACATGTGTGCTCACCAACAATGCTCACTTTCCAATAGTCATTCCATTTTTCCCTTATATGCATGAACACGCCACGGACAATCATCATTCGTGCACTTCACGTCATACACATAGTTGGTAGACTTCACCACCCTAAACTCTCTATACAAGGAGACCGCCCAATGCTTCACCGCATCTTTCATGTCTTCCTTATGAGCATACCTGGCACCCTGGATTACCTCGTTATCCTTGTATTCAAAGGATGCTTGCTGCCCCTCTGAGATAACAAATTGAGAGAAATCAGCTTTTGTCCAATCAACGGGCATTACATCTTCTTCCTCGTTCGATGATTCATCGCCCTCCGTCTGCTCATTTTCAGAATCTTCCCTCTCCATTTCCTCAACAATTGCTTCGATTCTCTCCTCCTCGTCTGCCACGCCTATTGCCTCCTCCAACCTTGCTTCATTACCCCCAGTTCGCCTCGATGGTCCAACATTCTCCACAGCATTGCTAGGACCTTGATCATCCTCTGTTTGCACTATAACACTGCTATCGATTTCATGCAATGCCACAAAAATAACAAGGGGCCAGGACCTTTCAAAGGCCATCTCCACATAACGTCTCCAGGACTCAGTGTTATCTATAGGCATTAGTTCCCAATAATATCCTTCTGTTGCACGATTGACTACAACGGATAGGGACATTGTGTTCACTCTTATATCCACTTTAAATCCACGTAGTAACCAACTATATACTGACTCAAATGTTTTATCGGCTGGCCTATCGATGCCCTTCGATTTCATACTAAATTTTGACAGATCAACACCATCTCGACCATATCTAACGTTGCCTTCACCGTGAACTATCTGAAATATGACCTTACTTGTCATTGTGCCTGATACACAGATTCAATCTGAGTTTATTTCATACTACGAATATGTTGCCTAGATCAATCTGTGCCTATGTTAAATTCTATAACAATATGTTCTCTGTTCTAGATCTTAAAATATATCGAATTGGTTTGTTCATCTAGATCTACCACCAATCATACTTATTTTCTACATATGTTCATCCAAATCGGTCAAATTACCTCAAATAAATCAAGTCGTAATTTATAAATCAAGAACTAAGTGCTACACATCTATTTAAATATTAAACAAAATTCTACACAAAGAAATGTATACATAGATAAGGATATATCCTACATATGTTCATCTAAATCGGTTTGTCCTAGGTCAAATTGGCTAAAATAAATCATGCCCTAATTTTTAAATCCAGATTATAGTGCTACACATCTATTTAAATAATATAGACATAGATCAGAATATATTCTACGTAGGTTCATCTAAATCGGTTCGTCCTAGGTCAAACTCCCTAAATTAAATCATGCCCTAATTTATAAATCTAGATCTCACTACTAAACAACTATTCAAATATTCAAAAAAAAAATCTTTTTTTCTAATATTCTACACAAAATAAATAACACAAATATATAGCGGGATATTGTATTTACCTGGGATCGAGTATCCACACCGACAGGGCTTCGCCGCTCTCCTTCTTCTTCCTCACCCCTCTCTCTGTTTTTTCTTCTGGAGTCTCGAGCGCTGCAAATGACGGCCTCCTCAGTGAACTGGGATTATATAGGGAGGTGGCCAAAAATCGCCCTTGCAGAGAGCGAGATTAGGCAAAAATCGCCCTCTGCGAGGGCGGCAAGGGGCCCCGCTACAGGGAAAAATCGCCCTTGCCGAGGGTGGCAAGGGACTTATTTGCATAAATGCCACGACGCGGGCAGACGGCGCCCAACGGCCGTCTGCCACGTCAGCAAAATCGCCCTCTGGGAGGGCGATTTTTAAATCTCGCCCTCTCGGAGGGCGATTGGAGATTAGATTTGCAATATTTTCAAACCTAAAATTATTTTTGCAAATCATTAAAAAAATTAAAAATACTAAAAATCGTGTGCGTCTCGCCCACGTGGGACGCACCTCGCCAGCCGGCCCGCTCGTCCCCTCCCACACGCGCTGGCCTCGTGGGCCTCTTCCTTGCGACGGCCCATCAACGCTCCCTTATCGGCCTGCTCCACTCTGCCCACGCTCGCGCGCGTGCGCTGTCCTACTAGGTCGCGTAGCCGCGCCGACCCAACTCCTTGCTCCCGGCTCGGTCACGCCCTCGCACTGGCCGATTGGGCCGTGGTTCACCTCTCGGCCCGTTGAACAAAGTCCATTTACCGTCCCCCACATAACCCGTAGCTCTTTCCCATGAAGCTTGTGGACCAAAGTCCACATCCACTTCCTATGCCGAACCAAGTGCCCATGAACCAAGTCCATAATTCCTCCCTCACCCGAACCAAGTGACTCGTGGACCTAGTCCATGGTGCACCCATGGCTCCTATCCCACTGACATATGGACCCCACATCCAAAAGAATATTCTTGAGAATATTCTTTTCTGTAAATTCAATAAATTTTTTTCTTTATTTCAGAAAATCAATTAAAATTTCAAAATTCATATCTCCCAATCCGTTCGTCCAATTGACCCCGTTCCACTTCCAGTAATTCTCTAAAGTTGTGATCTATCTAACGGCACTAGTTATTAGCCTAAATAGATCTTTTCTTTGGTCTTTTGTTTAGGTTTTGTTTGTTTGCGTCTAGTCGCGGTTCCCAGATTTTCGTCCAAGCATGGATTTCTCGAAGATTCGTGAAGCTCAAGACCTTGAGCAAGGCAAGTCACCTTTGAACATATTGAGCCTATATTTGAAATTAATTATGTTGCTTGCAAAATATTTATGCATTGTTAGGATTGCACTAGAACTGTTTGCCCCAACTGCAAGGAAGATTGGTGGGCCTACCTAACTTGTTGCATTTGATCCTTTCCTTGTTAATTGATATACTATGTTTCCTTGTAACCACTTGTGCGGTGCCTTGGTTTTCGTGCACCTTGTGTGAATATCGATGGCCGCCTTCAAACATAAAATCTGAGAACATCTTGGGTAAAACTTGATTTATGAAAGCTATGAAAAACCCGACGCTTGGGTCGATGCCTTGTGAAAGAAAAATGAGTTTTAAAAACAAAACTCGCGACACAAGACCATTCCTGGGCGGGATGCTTGTGCGGTCGCTTTTAAGAACCAATTCCTTGGGAATTACATCCGAGCATATAACAAGTGCGACCACATGGGTGAATAGGACACCCCTAGCTAAGTAACTAGTTTGGCCAGGGAAATCTTGATACCAAGGGACAAGTGGATTCGTCGGGGTGGTGTCGGGGAGGACCCCTGGGCTTCCTGGCACAACATGGTCTGGGACCTAACCTGGTGTTGGTCCGTGGGACCCCTCCCGTTGGCATAAGGTGACCCTGAGTCGGCTTTCGAAATGCCTTGTCGTGAAAACCTCAAAGTCACCAGACGTGGCTGTTCTGCACGGGCTAGGTGACCCGGATTAGTAACGTCGTGTGGGTAAAGTGTACCCCCTCTGCAGAGGTTAACAAACTGTTCGAACAGCCATGCCCACGGTCATGGGCGGATGTGAGGCGATTCCTTAGCGTAGTTTTTGTCTTACCCAGCTTTGTGAAAAGGTGAACTGGTTTGAGAAACCTGTTGCTCGAGAAGCAAGTGGCTGTCAGGGAGACAGCGGGACAAGGAGTCCTTGGAAAGTGATTGGTCGTTTGGGGACCACTTATCTCTGAAAGGTTGGAAATTGGTCTGGTTTAGGAAACCAGCTTTGAGGCCAACTCTGGGAGTTGTGCAAACATGAAAAATCAATTTGGTCACTTCTCACTCCTGACCGAGCTGAGACTTGTCTCGCTTCGGTTGTGGACAGGCACACACTTAGATTATTGAAAACTTGAAATCAAAACCGATTACAAAATAAACAGCCTCCCCCTGCAGCTAGCATTAACCACCTAAATTCCCCTGGCTTGCTGAGTACGTAAGTACTCATCCTTGCTCTGTATAGCCTGTCAGCTCTGAAGTTGAAGTCGAAGTGAAGGGAAGATTAGGGTTTCATCCTAATTCCCAGCGTTGCCTGTGGTGTTGGGTGTTCATTCGTTGGTCTTCGCTGCCTCTGCTTCTGCTGTTGCTGCTTTCGTGTCGTCTGTTGCGCTCTCGAGCTTCTCTCGAGAATTGCAACCTAAGTCAAGGTAAATAAGTCCTCTATTTATTTTAAGGATTGCAATGATTCATGATTGTCACCGTGGGTACCAGCGCTATGTCCTGGGACTAGTATCGATATCGCGGTTTCGTAGGAAGCGGTTCACGCCGTTTTCCTACGACACGCTCCTGTCAGGTGCCGTTGTACAGCGGTGCCAGATTGGGGTGTGACAGTATCTTCAGTCTATTCCATATCTCTGTCTAAAACACTTTGCTATTAAACGGACCTTATATTTGTCTAGAGAACAATCAGCTTTTCTTTTAATTTTGTAGACCCATTTACATCCAATGACATTCTTCCCTCTCTAAGGTAGGACTAGGTGATATGTATTGTTCTTAATTAAAGCATCATACTCAGAGTCCATGGCTATTTTCCAATTTTTGTCCTTAAGAGCCTCTATATCATTACTAGGTTCTCCATAACTAGTAAAACATGAAAATTTAATTATGCCATCAGTGTATACCTTCTTTTTGCGAATACCACTCTGTAGTCTGCTTCGAGGTCTGACCTGAAGCTCTGTTGATTCCTACTCTTGTGTCTCTGATGGTGTACTACTATTACCTGGATCAAAGTCAATTGATTCAGCATTAATATCATCATTACCTGAGACTGTGCGTGAGTCAGACGGCTGCTATCTCCCCCCTGTCTCCTGACGTGACGAGGAACCAGGGAGTACAACCCGGTCACCAGGACCAAATCGATCCTGGCGCATGTCATCCACCGAGTGGCGCGTTGAAGGGGACCCGGAGGAATGCGTGCGCTCGTCCTGTACGGAGCTGGGCAACGCCGTGATGTCAGGTGTAGGGTCGGACAGCTATGGCTCAAAATCTTCAGAGTTAGTGCCGGCAGGATTTTCTGTCACCGGATCCGCTATGACAGCTTCAACATTTGTATCAAAATTTTCATCAGCAGCATGAGATAAATGCGCAGGATTTAATGGATTAGCCAAGAGGTTTAATACTTGTTCATCCCCATTAGTAATTTTAGATGGCAACAAGAGTAAGTCAGATCGAAGCCGAGCACCTGCATTTACATGGAGTTCAGAGAAAGGAAAAACTATCTCATCAAAGACAATATCTCTAGAGATGTAAACTCCACCTAAAGAGATATCTAGACACTTGAAACCTTTGTGCATATTGCTGAAGCCAACCAAAACGCATTGTTTAGATCTAAATTGGAGTTTATGCTTGTTATAGGGGCGAAGATTGGGCCAACAGGCACAACCAAACACACGCAAGGAGGAATAATCAGGTTTGTGTTGGAACAATTTTTCCAAGGGATTGATGTTTTGGATAACTCTGTAGGAACACGATTAATCAAGTAGGTAGCATATTGGAAGGCTTCATCCCAAAATTTTAGTGGCATGGAAGCATGAGACAACAGAAAGAGCCCTACTTTCACAATGTGTCTATGTTTTTTCTCAGCAGACCCATTTTGTTGGTGAGTGTGAGGACATGACACAATGCATAATGCCAATTTTTGAGAAGAAGGAATTGAGAGTCTGATACTCCCCTCCCCAGTAGTCTGCATAGCTAGGATTTTTCTATCAAACAGGTGTTCTACCATATCTTTAAATTTTTCAAAGACTTGAGATTTGTATTCCAAGAGATAAATCCAAGTAAACTTGCTAAAATCATCAATAAAACTAACATAATACTTCTTTCTCCCTACAGACTCTGGAGCAGGGCCCCACACATAAGAGAAAACATGTTCTAATGGATATTGAGAAACACTTGACGAAATAGGAAAAGGTAACTGATGACTCTTAGCTTGTTGGCAAGCATATTACCGACTAATTCATTGGTAGAATCTAGAAATGAGAGATTATTTTTATTGACCACTTGTCTAACAATTGAAGAGGAAAGATGCCCTAGGCGACTGTGCCACCGAGCCAAGGATAGCTTTGCAGCACTGCAGACTTGCTTCAAGGATGACCTAGGAAGGGGGTAAAGCCTGCGATGTGATCTTCCTTTAAGAAGAGTTTTCTTGGTGGCCAGATCCTTAAGAAAGAAATAGTCATGATGAAGTTCAAGAAATGCAGAGTTATCATCAGCTAAACGATGCACAGAAACAAGATTCTTTTTAGCTTGAGGAACATATAAGACATCTTTAAGATGAATATTGCAATTATTAGGTTTATGAACAACAGTGTTACCAACGTGGCTTATATCCATACCTGCTCCACTAGCGGTGTAGATCTGTTCACTTCCATTGTATTTGTCCTTCACAGTGAGTTTTTCCAGTTCTCCTGTGATGTGGTCGATAGCACCGGTGTCGATATACCAATTGGTATCGACACGATAGGAGGAGTTCGCCATTACTGCTACAACATGTTTATTATCTGAAACATAATCCTCATCACACTTGTACCAGCAATCTGTGGCGGCGTGACCACACTTGAAACAGACTTGGCAGATTGGATGACGATCTACTACTCCTTGTGTTCTTCCCCGCCCGTGTTGGTACCACGACCACGGCCGCGCAGAGCTCCGCCGCCGCGACCCGGGTAACCACCGTTGCGGCCTCCTCCATTGGTGTTGCCTCCTCTGTTGGCGATGTTGGCGACGTTCTCCTGAGTCCCCCTATAGAGAGACATGCATGCCTCATAGTTGAGAACCTGAGAGTAAAGTTCTCCCACGATCATCGGTTACGGTCGTGCACACACAGCCGAGACTACTTCGCTGTAGTCCTCACCCAATCTAGTGATGATATACTAGATCAAGTCTTCTTCCTCGATCGGTCGGCCTGATGCAACCGACATCTCATCCCCAAGCCCCCTCATCTTTGCGAAGAATTCTGGAAGGGTGAGATTCCCTTTCTTGGTGTTGGAGAGCGCAATCCTAGTGTTGATGGATTGAGCTCTTGTTTGGGTCGAGTACATCTGCTCG
The DNA here is from genome assembly GCA_008326285.1 of Oryza officinalis. Taxonomy (NCBI): domain Eukaryota; kingdom Viridiplantae; phylum Streptophyta; class Magnoliopsida; order Poales; family Poaceae; genus Oryza; species Oryza officinalis. The sequence goes on along the minus strand of BDMV01000002.1, from coordinate 7,849,663 downwards.
ATTATTGTCCATGCTTCTGCCGGTTTTTCGCACATCGCGACTTGCATGAGCACGTCCCTTGAGAGAGACGATAGCAGGTAGCCTAGGACTTGTTGATCCGAGGCCTCCCAATCTTTAGAAGCCGGATTATTTTTCATCTCCGACTTGCTGTCGCTGGTAACGACGATCTCCGCCTGGGTTTTTTTTGTTGCACCAGTCAGGTGGCCCAGGAGGCACGCTCCGCGCATGGCTGCATTGATTTGCAGCTTCCATAGCGCATGATTATTCTTGCCAAGCTTCTCACTCACGGGGTGGCCTTGAAAGGGATTGGTGGCGCTACCAGAGGACGACACCATTGCTATCGTCAGTAGATTGGATCAAAGCTCTGATACCATGAAAGCTTTTGGTGGAAACGATCGCACTCGTGCTGTGTGCCGCTTTCGTCTTAATCGATAGATAGCAGAAACAGCCCTACCGTGGCTTTTACATAGAGTCCTGTAGATTAGTTATAATCTACTAAATCTCAGGAGAGATTATATCTCATGATAACAACCTTTGTAACAGCTAACAGGAAGGAAACTTTATCTCCTAACAGAACCGATCATTATCACAAGTGTAGATGCGATGTGTAGCTATGACTCGCTTAACATGAACTACCTAAGATCAGCATCTTCTTCCATATCTACTTGGATAAGAGCGAAATGGCTCGTATGCAGCTAGCTGTGCGACTCAAAATGATCGATTAAACTAGCTGTGGTGTGCAAACAACATAATGGCCGAATTAGTTGGCGATATGATGTTGCGATCTGAAATTGACCTTTCACCAGAACAGAGTTGTATGTTGCATCCAACGATCCCAAGCATCGACAATTAATTCGTACCGGCACATATGTGTAGCTATCAGTTTTGGGTGCTTATGATTTTTTTTTTTAGATTTCGGTGAGGTTGCAACTTGCAAATTTGCAAGTAGACAAGTAGCAACCACAAACATACAAACAATTTGTCACCACTGCAAACTAAAAAACTGATATTGATGTTTTAATATCAAATGTGAACACTATAGGATATGAAGTTGAAATTATATCGTATTTGCTGTATCAACTAATAGTCCCTCACAAAAGGCAACTTTTGTATCACTCTACAAAAATTGCTGCTATATGAATTATTTCATCACAAGTACCACAATTTATGCCTATAAACTAACTCACTCGTCTTGTTTCAAAATAAAAAAAACACTCGTCATATTCCTATGAAATTTTAGCATTTGTTTCTTTCATCTTAAAATAATTCAACCTAGGATAGGTCAACGAATCTGTACAACGTCAGTTATTTTGGGACGGGAAAGTATTCAAGAGGAAATTTTAGCTTTTTATTTTTGTACGTATGCAAATGATGAGTACACTAGTACAAGAACAACAAAATGATGAGTATACTAGTACAAGAACAACAAAATCAAAAGGTCCATTTTATTTTAATTTTCTATCATCCTCAGTTGACCTTGAACCACTCGTGCCGTTGAAGGTTGGCATGTCCCAGTCTCTCTCTTTATCTTCCCAGACAGCCGTTGAGATGACGTAGCCGTGACGTCACCAGACATGGCAAGCGGGTCCCACCCACCTACCGCGGCGGGCCCGGCACCAACCCCCGGGTCCTTTTCTACTTTTCTCCCCTCCCGGGCTAATCCACTCAGCCACTGGCACAGTGCCACGTCACCTCACTTTCCATGCTAAGCACGCGCGCTCTCTCGATGCGTGCCTCCTCCTTTTCACCCAAACAGGATCTTCTACAAGGACATGACTACTATTTGTGAGGTAAAACTAATCACTGCAAAATCATCCACAGATCCACGCTAATCCACGCTAGGTGTGACAATTTAGAGGGAGGTGGTCAAGCTACTAACTAAAGTCGCCTTTCATGGTTATGTTTGTTTTGACTTTGGGGCATTTTGATTGTATAGGTGTGAGCAAGAGAGATTTTTCGCTGAATCTGCATTTTGTTTTTGTCCTGTAGTTTGTACTATAAGGGTCACTTAGAATCGCGGGAATGGAAAAACAAAAAAATAGAAAAAACACATAATTCTGACAGAAATTCAAGTGCAAAACAGATATTGCAAAATACAAGAAAAACCCAGAAATGACTGTTTGATAGGACCATAGGAAAAACGCAAAAATCGAATGAGAGGATAAATTCAAAGAAAATTTTTTAAGAAGTTGCCACTCTTGCTAAGTTTTCTTCAAAATCTCTATATGATTGTCTATTCCAAAGGAATTTCAAAGGGTAGGATATGATTCAATTATTTGTTTCAAAGGATTTTATAAGAAATTTTTCTATAGGATTAAAATTCTTCAATTCTTTATGTTTTTCTACGAATCAAAGGGGTCCTAAGCTTGAAACTATTAGTACCGAGATAATATTATGAGTAATAGTCAAGCACACAAAATGGTCTAGGACGAGTTATTTGGTTACACCCTATTAATAATATGTCAACATAGCACAATAGTAACACTTGTACTTTACAAGAGCTGTACCCCACATCAATAAGCCTTTGTTATTTTGAGCTTATTAATCAAATTATTAAATTGGATTATTCGCTCTACATTTCAAAAAATATGTTTTCTTAAAAAAAAGGTATGCTACTGCATTACTTAGATAACTTGTTTAAGTTAGTTGTAAAGTTTTTTTTACAATTTTTAATTTATTTTATAGTCAAATCGATAATCTACCTAATAATCTTAATTAAATTGAGCCTCCATATAGAATATATCCATGTGTTCACGCTAGGACCATTCAAACTATTTTTCTTGAATGAAGTGTTCAAGGATGAGCAGCAAAAGAGCAAAAGAGGTGCATATTTTTTTTGTACAAATGGAATCCAAATATGAAAAGGTTATAGAGGAAACTACATTATCTATGTCACTTAATCCTTCCGTCTCAAAATATAACAATCTGATACTTGATTAAACCTCGTCTAGTATTACGAATCTGAACATACCCGATTAGATACCACCTAAGACTATAAATATGAATATATCATAATACTACGTATTATAAATTTGGACAGGTTCGTACTACGAATTACGAATATGAACAATTATGTCTAGATTCGTAGTAATATGTGATATCTAATCGAGTATTCCACTAGCTTACTATAATTTGATAAGGAGAAAATAGGAGTAGTTGAGTAGGTAGCTAATCATTTACTCATTAATAACAAGAAAATAAAACATCATGAACAAGCTGATATAGCTACTGCATATTCCAACGCACCACCGAATAACTTCCTACCCTTGGTAGGAAAACCTACACGACCAAACATTTCCCCCACTTGTTCTACGACTAGCATTTATTCCCATTTCGGTACCCACTTTCCTGTTTCTTTTATAAATTTTTTTTGTACGACAAAAAAGAAAAAAATCAAGTTGATGCCGTGGCCACAGAAGATCCTGGCACGGCCTCCGAGGCATCCAGCATTCACCAACCCCCTTCTCTCTCTCTCCTCGCAATCACGACCCGTCAAAGCGCTGTTTCTTTCCCTTTATATATACTCGCTGCGGGGCGCATCGCCCTCTCCAGAATTCCGGAAGCAGAGAGAGAGAGCCAATCCACCACTGCACTTCTTCTTCTTCCTCCTCCTCCTCCCTAATCCGATCCATCCATCGCCCACAGCCGGCGGCCGCCTCGTGCGTCGCGTTCGTGCCTAGAGACGATGGGCAGCCTCGCCGCCGAGAAGAACGTCACCGGGTGGGCCGCCAGGGACGCCTCCGGCCACCTCACACCCTACAACTACACCCTCAGGTATGATATGATGCGAACACGCGCGCGATCGATCACACCCTCACTCCCTCTTCCTCCGATGATTATCTCTTGTCGATGCTGTTTTCTTACAAGTTTCGCATGGAAATCTCTCTCGAGATCGGTGGTAACGGAGGGATTCGTTTCTAGTTTTCTGACGAACAATCGGTCACTGGGAATTCAGAAACGAAATCGATCGGCGATGGCGGGTGATGGTTCGTTTCTGAATTGAATTCTGATAACTGATGCGTTCCAGTGCGCTTTAGCTGTTTCGTTTGCGTGAATGTAATCTGCCTCGAGTAGAACGCAATAAAGCTCTGATTGTTTCTGCCTCTTGGCCAAAGCGGCCAAAGTGCGAAGAGGTGATGAGAGCAATTGGATTTTTTTTTTTTGGGCTCCTCCATTCCACACTTCCACGTGAGTTTGACGCTATTTTGGATTGCTCGCTCTGTGCTACTCCTAGTACAAGTCCAACATGAAGAGTTTAGTACTACCAAAACTGCTTCACCTACCGCCAATTGGGTATTGCAATCACCGTCACGTCCTGGTTTTTGTTGGGTGAAAGGAACAGGATCCCTGAATCCGGAGCAGTTGTGGCAAACAGACAGAATGCATGGAATTCTTTTGGCTAGTTGCCTGGCTCCACATATAGTACTAGTAATAATTCAGAAGCATTCTTTTATAATTTTTTAATATATATATTTCAATGCAATTCTCGTGCCATGCCTCCTTAAAGAAAAAGGAGGAATATATATATCAATAATTTCCTTGAGTTGTCTTCTTGTAGAGTGGAATAACTGAAGGAGCATCTTATGCAGCAGATCAACTAATGTTCTTTTTTTTTGTCATTTTTTTGTCTGTATGTGGTGGTACCAGGAAGACTGGGCCAGAAGATGTGGTGGTGAAGGTTTTGTATTGTGGTATCTGCCATACTGACATCCACCAGGCCAAGAACCACCTTGGTGCTTCCAAGTACCCCATGGTCCCTGGGTAAGATTCTTCATAACCATTAGTTATCTAGAGGGATCATGGCTCACGTCAATGGAAACCTTCTACTACCAATTGATTTTATGGAGTATTCTACAGTAGGCTGAAGATAAACTTACTAACTGATTGGAATAACAAACATATCAGGAAAGAGTAGGCACTAGTAACTAGCAAATCTGGTCAGTGCTTTTTTCAGATTTACAAAAGGCATAGATGCACATGCACCACTATCACTCCTTCGGAACAGAAAGATAAGTTAGTGCATCGCTTTTAGCATTTTTCTTTTTTGTGATCATCCCCTTTCTTGATAGGTACAGTACAGATTAGACGCGCCATCAGTTTCAGAGACACGTGTAAAGAAAACATCAGCGAAAACCTTCTCTGATGGGCTTTAAATAAACACACGATAGATCGGCAACACCAGGCTGAAAAATGATGCCTAATTAGTACTACCCCATCTGCATGTCGTACTAAGTATGCAATAATAATTGGTTGGATTAATTAGTTGGTGACCAAGAATTCCTTTTCCAGTACACTTCTATGTCGTACCAATATTCAGTCTTATGTTGGATTTTGTTGGTGACCAAGAAATTCCCTTTTCTTCGTCTGCAGCCATGAGGTGGTCGGCGAGGTGGTGGAGGTCGGGCCGGAGGTGACCAAGTACCGGGCCGGCGACGTCGTCGGCGTCGGCGTCATCGTCGGCTGCTGCCGCGAGTGCCATCCGTGCAAGGCCAATGTGGAGCAGTACTGCAACAAGAGGATCTGGTCCTACAACGACGTCTACACCGACGGCCGGCCCACCCAGGGCGGCTTCGCCTCTGCCATGATCGTCGACCAGAAGTGAGTACTAAACACAGCTTGCTCCAACAAATAAATAATCACCAGCTGATCACACTATGTATCATTATCATAAATTCATATTATCAATGTTCTAGGTAGAGAAAACTAGACTCTACTTTTCCGATTATCTGAAGTAAAGTCCAGTCTACTAGAAAATTTTGTGGAAAGAAATGTCATCTGAGACTAAAAGAGATAAAAGGTGTGCCGAGAAGTCAGTAGTGTGTTAAGTGTAAAGTGAGAAGTCACCAAAGTTTGGTGTAAAGTGCTGATTAACTGATAAGTCGTCACCTACCCCGATCCACTAGTCCATTTGTTGTTGGAAGAATTGCTTCTTGAACAGAGCAAGAGTTGGACTTTTGGATGGTGTCGTTGTAGTCAGTTGGTAAACCAACAGAGAAGGCAGTGAAATGTGTTTAGTTTGATCCACCTGCCTGATCTTAAAAGTCGTCACGTCTCAAAAAGATTAAAAGATTTGGTTAGTGATGGTAATTAAGAAACTAGAAAATAAAATTTGTGTGCAGGTTTGTGGTGAAGATTCCGGCGGGGCTAGCGCCGGAGCAGGCGGCGCCGCTGCTGTGCGCCGGCGTGACGGTGTACAGCCCACTGAAGCACTTCGGGCTGATGTCGCCGGGGCTCCGCGGCGGCATCCTGGGGCTCGGCGGCGTGGGACACATGGGCGTGAAGGTGGCCAAGTCGATGGGGCACCACGTGACGGTGATCAGCTCGTCGGCGAAGAAGCGCGGCGAGGCCATGGACGACCTGGGCGCCGACGCGTACCTGGTGAACTCCGACGCGGCGGCGATGGCGGCCGCCGCCGACTCGCTGGACTACATCATCGACACCGTGCCAGTGCACCACCCGCTGGAGCCGTACCTGGCGCTGCTGAAGCTGGACGGGAAGCTGATCCTGATGGGGGTGATCAACCAGCCGCTGAGCTTCATCTCCCCCATGGTGATGCTCGGCCGGAAGGCCATCACCGGCAGCTTCATCGGCAGCATGGCCGAGACGGAGGAGGTGCTCCAGTTCTGCGTCGACAAGGGCCTCACCTCGCAGATCGAGGTCGTCAAGATGGACTACGTCAACCAGGCCATCGAGCGGCTCGAGCGCAACGACGTCCGCTACCGCTTCGTCGTCGACGTCGCCGGCAGCAACATCGACGACGCGCCGCTCGCCTGACCGCCGCCGCCGCCGCCGGCGGCCGTCGTGCACCCCATGGCAGCATCCATGATCCGTTCCTGAACTTTGTTGTGTGAGCTGTGACGACTTGTCCGTGTAACGTTGGTGTCCTTGCAGTTGCAGATGCATTTCCGGTATAAATTCGGCCTCGTAATATATGGACCAAATCATATGCCTGCGTTTCACTTGCATTGGGCTTAGGATTAGTGGGCTACTCTGGGCCATTTGGTCTGGGCCTAAACTGTCGATGGGTGAGAATTACCCAGGCCCATAAATCACATTGAGCAGCTCTATGCTGCCTCCTGCAGAGACACCACACTACCAACCTTCACCGGTAAAAACGGCCTCAACGAAGAAGCATATGCTTTCAAGCTGCTGCAAATTGCAAATTTGCAATTCACTCACTAGTAGTACTGCTAGTACTGTACTACTAGTAGTAGTGCTGCTGCTGCTGCTGCAACAGTGGCAGGAATCCTTTTAAGTTACTGTTCTGCACAAGAAAGGGATGTTTGGGGAGCAGCTGGTCAGCTGTGTACAGCCAAGCTTCATCACTTGCTGCTATAAATATCGCCAACCGTGAACTGTCACAGCTCACTACTACTACTACTACTACGACTCGCCTTGCACTCGATTTACTACGAGCCAGCTCATATGGCTCCTCTCTTGCTGGCTCCCTGCTCCTCCAGTCCTGCCGCTGCGGCCGAATTACTTCGTTGTACCGCGCTGCACCAACGATCGATTCGAAGGGTACCAGTACAGTACACAACCGTTTTGCTGGACAGGACAGCTCGACCTCGAGAGCACTACAGTAGAATTCAATTTCCTTTGGGCATTGAATTGTCTCGTACGGTATTCTTTTCTAAATAAGATATAGACTTTTTCATGATTTTCATTAGCACGTTTTTCAAACTGTTAAATGGTGTGTTTTATGAAAAAAATTTATATAAAAATTGTTTTAAAATATCAAATAAACTTTTTTTAAAATTTATAATAATTAAAAATTAATTAATCACCTGTTAATAAATTTCTCGTTTTGTATGCCCCAACTTTATCTTTATTTTTATTATTAAATTCAAACAAAACCTGAGACTCATATGCCTATTATTTTTCTTTGGGAGCAATTAATTAGCTTAGCAAAGTGATCAAAAGTTCTACTCTAGTAAATCAATTCATCATTCTCTACACACATGACACATAGACTCATGGAAAGAGACCATGAGATCTGTAGCAATCAATTCTATACGCACATAGAGTTGATAGAGACAAATGCCCAATGGTTAAACGACGCAAACCGGCCAATAAGAAACAAGCACTTACGGTATGAGGAATATATTCCCTTCGTTAAAAAAAAATAATCTTAGATAAAAATAAGACATAATCTAAAACAACGAATCTGGACAGAATCCTTATCTATATTCAAATTTGGACATGATCCTCATCTATGTTAGGATCTTTTTTCTTGGACGAAATTTTTTTTTTCTTTGACAGAAAAAGTAAATACTTTCAGATTCTCAAAAAATTCCTATACATTCGAAACAAAAGGCATATGCGCTTGCAAAGCGAGTTTTCCAAACAAAAGAAAGGATCATCGGTTATTGACGTGGAGTACGTCGATATCGTTCGGAAATGTCTAATATGCGTACTGCCAGTACAACATGTTACTAGTACATTGCTACTACTACACTTTCAACTTGCAGATGTTCAAATGTTTGATGTGACAGGGTGTAAAATTTTAACGTGAGATTTAAACAGAGCCTTCGTTGCACGGACGGTTCAAAGGGAAGGAGAAACTTGTCGCCACATCTCACCATCTCCTCATTCCTGTACAGAAAACGGCCAACCTGTCCGTGACAACTACTGCTGCTGTACTGGTAGTACTAGTAGCAATGCACTAGCATCTCGCTTCTGATTTTTTTTTCTTTTTACCTCCACTTCACCGCTGCTCTGTTTCAGAGCAGCAGAAGAATTTTACTCAAAATAAATACAAAGCGACGCAAGGATGAAGCAGGAGAATTCTAGTGCTAATACTACGAGATCTCATGATTAATAGGTGGTTTTTCACCGGGCTTGTGGTGAATTTGCACCGGATGGTTGATTTTTTTTTTGTGTTTTGAGTTTATTGGCGGGTCATGANCATGACGCCGACCCTCTCGGCGGCGGCGCGCATGACGCCGTCGACGAGCTGCGGCATGCAGGACTCGGCCACGGCTCCCGGGCCGCAGCCGGCGCGGAGCCCGACGCCGGCCATGTAGTTGCGGACTTCCGTGCGGATCATCTCCTGCATCGCGGAGACGAGATCGGCGTTGAACGGGTATGGAGATGGTGATGTTGCCGGCGCCGCCGGCGACGGCGGCGAAGGGGAGCGTGAGGGGGAGGAGAGCTCCTGGAAGTGGCTCCGTGCGCTGTCGTGGTGGAACCCCGGGAGGGAGAGGGAGAGGGAGAGCGAGGTGAGCGGGTCGTCGTCATCGTCGTCCCGCGGCCGCGGCCGCACGACGTCCGCCGCGCTGATGGCGTCGAAGCCGCCGGGGCGTGGCACGGGGCGGAACACCTGCCCGCTTCCGCAGCCGCCGTGGCTGAGCTCGCTGCGGTCCGATCCCGTCGGGCTCCCAGGCCCGGGGCTCGCGCGCTTGCACGGCCGGTCGATCTCGCCGCCGCCGTCAACCACCACCGCCGCCGACGTGGCGGTGGCGAGCTTGCGCTTGAGGGAGGAGTTCCAGTGGTTTTTCACGGCGTTGTCGGTGCGGCCGGGGAGGAGGCGCGCGATGGCGGCCCAGCGGTTGCCGAGGCGGGCGTGCGCCCGGAGTATCGCGGCGTCCTCCTCCGCCGTGAACGGGCGGCGTTCCACCTGCGGCGACAGCTGGTTGCACCACCGCAGCCTGCACGACTTCCCCGACCTCCCTGGGATCCCCCTCCCGATCGCCGTCCAGTTCCTTGCCCCGTGTCGCTCCACCAGCCGCCGCAGCGCCTCGTCCTCCTCGGGGCTCCACGGCCCCTTTATCCTATCGCACTCCGCCTCCGCCCCCATCCAAACGATCTCCTCCTCCTCGAGCTGCTCTAATGGCGGCGTGGGTGATTAGCGATGTGGACGTGTCGGACTCGATGGCGAGAGGAAGAGGGAGGGGGGATTATATAGCCGGTGGGGAGCGGACGGTGGCATACAGCTGGCGAGGCGCCACCTCACGCTCCGGGGGGCGCGTCATTTTCGGTACCTGGATGGCAGGTGGGGACAGCGGTTTGGTGGGTCCCACGTGGCAGGGAGCTCCACGCGGTCCTCGAGCTAGTGTGGGCTTGTGGCCGAGGCCGTTTGGTTTGGTTGTTAGACCCGGCGGGTCCCCGTGCCGTTTGAAATTTGAATAATCCCTCTCATTCCGTACAGTCAAACACACACAGAGAGGAAAAATCCGTTGAAAACTCAATTATGAATGTGTTGGAGCTGTTAACCCTCGACGAAAACGGTATATCCATACAATTTATTTTCATTTATATTACCAACATACTCTCTCTGTCTCTCTAATATAAAAGATTTTGGATAAATGAAATATATCATATTACTATAAATTTAAATAAGACTGTTGAGATTCATAGTATTATGATATATCTCATCCACCTAAAATCTCCTATATTGAGAAATGGAGTAAGTAATTTTACTACTTATGAGTTGCCAATAAAATTTAAATTTTAAAAGTGGATTTTGCACATAGTTAATATTTAGTTATTTTTATACTAATTTATTTTAATCATTGGCTATTGGCTTTTAGATTCGTAGTATTACAATGCATCACGTCTTATATTAAATTATTATATTTTAAAATAAAATTAATATAAATATTTAACGAAGGAAATGTGAAAGAAGAGCGGTGGTGGCTACAACTACGAGCTTATCCATCCGCTAGGTTGGGAATGAGAAAGGTTGGGTGGTGGATAGATCGATCTATCATCCATCCATCCAACCCCCTTGGTGTTGGAAGCGGGCAAGGAAGGCGACGGGGGTTGGTTGCAATCGAAGGCAGCGCGGTGCGTACGCCGCGCCGGAGCCCATCCCCCCGCCGAATTCAATCGCAACCGTCCAACCCGCCGCTGGGCCCCGCCCGTACATGTGTACAAGCCGGACTGTACGACCGGGGGTTTGCTCGCCCGCCTCCCACACCCGCGCCGACGCGAAACCCCACGCCACTGACGCGCGGGCCCCAGCACGACCCGGGCCCCACGTGGCAGCGATGGGGGAGAGGGTATCGTTAGCCCGTGCGGAAAACGACAGGGCGGTTTGCCGGGAGGCGCCAGGCTGGAGCGCAAAATCTCCCTGTGTCTCGTGGGGTGGGGTGGGGTTGAGGCGGGTAATAAAAACCGGCGCGATTTCGTGGGGGAAGGGAGGGATAGGCATGGCGCGGCAGTTATGGGCACAGCTCAGCACAAACTCCAGCAGCGCAGGTGTCTTCCCGTGGATGTATACGTACTCCTCTTCGTACGCCCACGCTTACCCACCCACCCCTGTGGGCCCCACACCCAACATAGTAGTAGTAGTAGTAGTAGTAGTATGCGTCGACGCGTATGCGAGGTGAGGGGACACGTAGCGGGGAAAGGAAAACGACGAAGGCGCAAGGAAAGCGAGAGTGTGCGTGTGGAGAAAGGGTTGGGTCAGAGGGGGGATCATGGAAGGGCGAAAGGGGACGTGGATCTGGGAGGCAGGGACAGGCTGGCGAGGGCTTTAACGGCCTCCCACCGCACCGACACCCATCCAATCCAAATCCACGCAAGAGAAGAAAATAGTGTTCGATTGAGTGATACTGTAGAGTGTGTGTGAGATCCGGGGGGAGGGAGGGATGCAGGATGCTAGTACTAACAACCAGACCAGCCACCCGTTTCGGTTACGAGTGGCAGCTTCCATGCAACTTCCGGAGACCGGTTTGTTTTGTAATTTTTTCCGTAGCCAACCAACCAAAGCCGCGAATCGAATCTCACCGTTTTTTGCTTTCTCACTACAGAACGGACAGCCCCGATCTCTGCAGATTTTTTTTAGAGAAATGATAGTGAGGTGAGGCGACCCGGTCTGTCTGCCTCATCCTCCGATCCGTACGTGCCGGCACTCCACTGACTCGAGAGGACTAGTCGTACTAGTACCAGCTCAACCACCCGCTGCCGATCTGCCTGCCGACGCGCGGGATATTCTCGATTTTTTCTCGGGATTTCTCTCTCTCTCTCCACTCCAGCCGGGCTGGTGTACGGGCGCGCGCGTGCGTGAAACTCAACTGAAGTGCCCTGCGGTTGAGTCTGCTGGAATGGACGGAGGGGACGTGTTGGGCGTGGTCGGGCGGAGGGAGAGGTGCCGTGTGTGTGTCTGCCTGTGGTGGAGAGCGGAGAGATTCCGGCGCCCCCCGTAAACAGACAAACGGGCATTTCAAAATATAATAATTTTTAACATTTAAAATTTATTTTAAAACATATTTTTTTCGTTTAAAAAACCCAACCAACTTAGGAATGAAGACATAATCGGTCCAAATGCATCGTACTTAAATTATGTCTCATTTTTAACTAGTTTAGTTTTTTTTGAATGAAGGAAGTAATTATTTTTCACATGTGTTCCCTTATCAATCAATCACAATATTTTATCATTTAAATTCTTCATCTATTTTTGTTTCTTGACTCATTTAATCACATATGCTTGATACCCATTTTTTATATTTTAAGACATACTTTCTTCGTTTTAAAATATAAAAGATTTTGAATGGATAAGACATTTTCTAGCACTACAACCCTAGATTCATAGCATAAAAAATGTTCCATCCATTAAAAAATTAAAAAAATTTTATATTTCGTGACGAAAGAAGTAGGTAGCAAAACGCCTCCCTTATTGACTTGGAGATGGGCGGGCTTGCCCGGATAACCGTGCCCCGTAGGACGAGTAGGCAAGTTTCAAAACGTTTAAAACAGTAGCCCACCGGTTCCTAAGTATACGAATTATTAAGATTAGGAAGAAAGATTACTTTTCGGTTAACTTTTTGATTAAATTTTGAATGTTAGACTTTTAAAATTCATTTTTAAGCAACTGATTGGATTGTCAAGGTGCATAGCCAAAAATCAACTTATTTGGAAAGTGCATGCTAACTACTCCAAAATCGTTGGAGGTACCATTGCACCAATAAAGCAACGGTGCCTATAACTAGCACACATATACTGTGTACTACAAAGAGTAACCCACAACCACTAGCATGTGTACGGACTCTTCAATTTTTCTTTTTGACACGACGGACTCCTCAAAATTATACTCCTAGATAAACTGGTCATTTAGCAACATGTCAAGTTCCAGATTCCTCAACATACTCCTAGTACTGTCGTGCTGCTACTATTCTTCTTTCGCTTGGGGGCACGGGTTTCATTGATTTCAAGCGCGTGAGCGCAACCGCCGCTCGTGCTGCGCTGGGGAAGACACAATCGCACGGCCGGGAGCAGGGCCCTGCCATTCCATGGCCCACCGCAGCCGTAGCCTGCAGCCTGGTGAACAGTGGCACCACCAACAACTCGGCCCAACCTTAGCGATTGTGTACACACAAATTCAACTCGTAAAACCTGTGTGCTACAGTACATGTACCACTACCAGCTCCCCGGTGTACTGCTGTTCATGTGAACCTGCTGCTACTCAGCATATCAAGCAAGAACAATTTACGCAGTGAAAGCTAGAATTTTTTTTTAATTTAATCTGAACAAGAAACATACAGGCGGACGAGCGGTGCTACTCCTAGCGAATACCAAAGCCCGAATCAGTAAATGAAGAGCAAGATCAACGGGAGCCCTTGCCTTTGGCATATGCGCTGATGCTCACGCCGCAGAAGCTTCTGCTGGAGGGATGGCCACAGAGCGCAGCAACTCCAGGGAGCTCGCCAGACCAAGGAAATGCGACAGGATGATGTTCGCTGAAGCCTGCGCATCATGATGGTTCAACATGATTAATGGCACTACAATGGGTCAGATCATAAACTGGAGTGTGCAATGATGAGGAAAAACAACAATTCAGTAGTCCATTTTCCATCATAGCAAATGATAACATGGTTATAATATAAGTTCCTACTCAATATGGAAGAAGGATTATATGATTAAAAGCAGGGAAAGTTTGGAAATATTTAGGGTAGTTATGTTGTTATTCCAAGTGAGGCATATTATGCTGGATTTATCTCGTTGCTTTTACACATACATGATCCTTAAGGTTGATAAAAAAGGATGTACTCAGACAAATTATTTAAAGTAGATGATAGTACAGAACAGAATATCATGTAAACATGAACCTCTCAGTGAGTGTTCTTTACCAATATAAACAAATATATATCTTTTAGGCCCCTTTGAAATGCAGGATAGGAAAAATGTAGGAATAGGAAAAACGTGGGAATTGAAGTAGTATGCTTTTTCAATCCTTCAGGAATTGAGAACACAACAAACGGGAAGAGGAGCCCTTTGATTGCACCACATGAAAAATTCAACCAAAGGAAAGTTTCACAAGAGATCTAACCTCTTGCTTATTTTCCTATGGACTTGACCATAGGAAAGCTATCCTATGGAAATTTTCCTATCCTCTTCCTATGAATCAAAGGGTTCTATAGGAAAAAACCGTTAGGAAAATGAATCCTCCAAAATTTCAAAGGGGCCCTTAAAAAAACTGCAAGTGTATAAACATATTACTTCCTAGTAGAAATGAGTTAAGTACTTGACAACCAACATCAGAATGTTGAATGCAGAAAAATGATAGTGAACCATGGTGCTTAATTCAACTGAAAATTTGAAGAGAAAATGGTTCAAGGGGAGAAAGGATATGAGCAAATCAAAAACCTGAACTAGGAAAACATCTAGAGCCAAAACAGGACTTTGGCCAGGGGAAGTTGCTTGATAGTAAGGTACTGCAGAGGTAGTAAGAGCCTTCGCTACCAAAGCCCCAACAGTTGCCTGCATGCCGAGAACTGCAGCGCCCATCCCGAGCATATTGAGCACAATGCCGTTTTTCAGACTTCTAATTACATCAGCACGTGGAGGAGCCTGGAAAGCAATTCACAGTTTTATTTTATAACCAAAAAGGCGAATAAGAATATCAATCTTTCCATACAACATAACCACCTAAAATATACAAGTACAAAAGCAGACATATAACACACTTATGTGAAAACACCAGTTCAGCCATCCAACAGAAGTCAGACAAGTAAGAAAATGAGTTAAGGGCAGTGTTGAAACATTATAAAACAGGGAATGGGGTTGAGAAAGAGAGTACCTTAGCAGGTTCACTTGCTGTTTTTCTAAGTCTCTCAGAAAGGCGGATGTAACCAAATGACCAGAAGACTGAAATAAAACCCGCGGCAATACCAGCAGCAGTTGCATAGAATGTAAAAGGTGCTGTCACGTTCCCAGTAATAACTGTAGAGAATGACAAAATTCCAGCGGAAACAACTGTGGACACCAACTGGGACCAGAACCCAAGAGTACCCAAATTCTTGAAATACCTAGCTGTTTTCCCCAGTCTCTTGACAACCTGCCATTTACTCCATGGAAAAGGGCAACAAAATGTCAATTTGGCTTAAACAAACACCGAGAAATGCTCAAAAGCATGTCATACATATTATTATGTAAAATTCTCAACCACGCAGGAATGGCAAATCTCCAAACTTCAAAAAAGGTCATGAAGGCTAACCAACAAGTTATACAAAGAATACTAAATATCTTTACAAACAAAATTGAATATGACATATATCGGACTAAAAAGGAAAAATATGGACTTAGCATAGCTTCATGAATCAAGAATGTATTCTGTTATACAAGTAGGGAGAAGTGGTGGCATGCTGGTATCAAAATTCGAAGCATGCCAATGGTGCTGCTTCTTTAGGATAATAGAGTCTAACCAAAAGCTATAAATCATTATATCCTAGTGAAAAACGACTGACATTCTAGTGTTTAACCAGATGTTCCACACAGACTCAATAAAAAAGCAATATATGTGACAGGATACATGATAAGGAAAATTTAATGCAGCAAGGTTGATAAACTAACAGAAGTGAATCCAACAATTATATGCGATTAACATCATCACAACATACAGAGAAGAGAAGGTACTCTACGAGTTGCTTACTGACGATATCTCTAAAAAAATCATTACATTCGCTTATTCTATAAATTGTAACAATTCCCTGTCTCTAGACATCAGATTACTAATCACTCGATGCCTGAACCCTAAACCTCATGATACCCAAATGCACATCCGAAAACAAGCGACCACTACATAATCCAACACTAGATAAATTCCTAAGCCCCAAGTGGTATAGAGACATGAATTTTCTCGAGAATATCAGGGAACACACGATTAACCCTACTTCAAGTAGGGGCACCCGTACCGGGCACAGACAGATCAAAGGGGGGAGGAATTAGCGAAGCACCTGCTCGAACTTGGCCCGCTCGATATCCTGCTCAGTCGGGGGAGGCATCGGGTAGAGAGGACCCGACGACGACGACCCCGCCGCCGCCACGGTAAGGCGCCGCACAGCGCTCACCACGCCGCCGCAGAGGCGCCCCGCAGGGAGCGGAGCGCGCACGGAGGACGCAGAAGCCGCCCGCCGCCAGAGCGTCGGCGGCGGAGGCGCGGCCGCCGCCGGCGGCGGCCGCGCTGGGAGTAGGAGCGCCGCCTGCATCTCTCTGATTGCGATGCTGCTCTCCGCTTGCGCTGCGGCCAACTGCTATTTTTCCAAAAATTGCGTAAAACCCCCTCAAATTTACGAGTATTTTTTTACTGTTACATTCTAGCAGGCCACCGGGCCTGGTGAATCTGGGCCAAGATTGCGGCCCATTTTGCCTCGTGCTCGGACATGTTCTTCTTCTTTTTTTTCTTTTTCCGCACCTATCTCTAAGAATTATGTGGAGCGTTGATCATCCATCCGACGGCCTCAATTAATCCTAGTGCTTTGGCTTTCATCCATCCGAAGCTTCCAGAGCGCGCGGCCCACCACCACCACCAGTCCATCACCGCTCGCTCGCTGCTCCCAGGCGGCGACTGCGAAACAACACGCCGCCGCCGCCGCCGTTGCGCGCCGTCCGGTCGCATCCCCTGGCCTGGCCGTCGCCGGCTCGCCCCCGGCACACTTCTCCATGGCCGCCAAGTGGGCGCAGAAGACAGTCGTCATCCCCGCCCAGCGCCGGGGATGCCACCTCATCACCCCGAAGGTCTCTCCCTCCCTCTCTTCCCCCCCAAGCCAAACCTAGTCCCGTCGCCGTGTCCGTACAGCTCTTTGCTCCAGCGCTTTGCTTGATTGACCTTTTGCAGATTCTTAGGGAGATCGAGGGCGACCTGTCCGGGTTCAAGTGCGGCTTGGCGCATCTGTTCTGTATGTAGATGCACACACTCAACTCAACTCATGATCGGTTCATTCATCATCGCTCTTGCTTAGATAACTCGATTTTGTTGATCGATTGCTGTGCTAGGCAATTTTCTGAAAGTACTGTATGGATACCGCATAGGTAAATTCCCCTGAACATGCTGATGCTGATGTGATGCGTGATTGTTCAGATCCGTCAGGCCTTGTACAGTTTGAAGGGGATTGAGGGGGTGTGAAATTATTCCCCTCCAATCCCTTCCTCTTGGGAATTAACCGAACATGGCCTAAGTGGGATTTAATTATTGCAAGGGTTTTAGCAAACTATTCTGATATGATGATATGTTAAAAACTTGTTTTTATCTTGTGCATGAGATTGACTTGAGAGAATAAATTTGTGGTTTACTGGAATCGTTTCGAATCCGTGTGAATTAACTTACACAAGAAGCAATATAAGTTCAACATCAATTAATGGCACCATAAGCAAATAGACCATCCTCATTTTCTTTAAAGTAATGACAACGTCAGTTATATGCATGTTCGTAAGCTGATAAGCATGTCCAAGTAAACACATGTTTTCAATGTACGAATGTACGATTGTAGTATTGATTTTTTCTTTCACTGTACAGTGCAGCACACAAGCGCTTCCCTAACCATCAATGAGAACTATGACTCCGATGTACAAGCTGACACCGAAACTTTCCTTAACCGAATTGTACCAGAGGTCAGTGGTTGCAATTTGTCTTGTCTTTGATCATGATCAAACAAGGGATCAAGTAAGAGCCACGTCATTGTGCGTTCACTATTTTCAGGGCCGATCTGCTCCTTGGAAGCACACTTTAGAAGGTTATTTAAGTGGTTACTTTTTTTTTTGAGAAACAAGTGATTACTTTTGGTACCCAGTTAGGCTGTACTGAACTAGTAGCAGATGGTGTTAAATTGCTCTGGCATATGGTTTTTTTATTTGTTAAGAGTCAAGACTGTACTATTCTTCAGATCAGGTTATATTAGTCAATAGTCATAACTGTGCTGTTCAAATTGCAGGACCTGATGACATGCCAGCACATATTAAATCATCAATGTTTGGTTGTGCCCTGACGTATGTGTTCCCTAATCCCTACATTCTTTTCCCTATGTCAATTTTCTCCAAGTGAACCAAAAAATATTAAATTAGATTCTTCTTTCACATTGCTTCAGGATCCCTATAACTGATGGGCATCTCAATATGGGCACTTGGCAGGTAATAGAAACATATAGGATATCATTTTCACAATTGACTACCCTTTATTTTCTGGTT
The DNA here is from genome assembly GCA_008326285.1 of Oryza officinalis. Taxonomy (NCBI): domain Eukaryota; kingdom Viridiplantae; phylum Streptophyta; class Magnoliopsida; order Poales; family Poaceae; genus Oryza; species Oryza officinalis. The sequence goes on along the minus strand of BDMV01000002.1, from coordinate 7,831,258 downwards.
ATTTTGCTGTCAACCTGCAGTACTAAATGTTCCGTTGTTTTATGTAGCGACCTTAAGTTCATCATGAAGTTGTCGAATCTATATACAGGAGATAAAAAGTTGTCATGAAGTTTTAGGAGACCATGCAATCGTGCATGTGAAATTTGTGTTGATTTTGTTGCACACGAGTTTAAACTTATCTTTTAGGGTTAATTGGATCCATGCCATTGCAAATATGTCATATTAGAAAAATGCCACTACTATTCATGATATCGGCTACGTGCCACTAGAATTTGGGAAAATTGGAACCATGCCACTCCCGTCAAGTTTTCTGTCAACCTCTGTCTAACCCTACCGAACAACGTCAAATTCCTCCGTCTAACCCCATCGAACAGCGTCGTCGCCCGCACCGACCAGAGCTAGATCCATTGCCGCCGGCTCCAGGATGTGGTCGCCGTCCCCAAGCCCCGTTGACCACGTGGAGGCCGACCGATGAGCTCTGGGAAGGCCCGACGCGGCGGTACTCGGTCGGGTGGAGGGGCAGCATGGTGGCGGTGACCTGGATCTCTTCCACCACCGCCGCCGCCATAGACGACGCCGGCGGCCCTCCTTGCCGAATCTGGGCGGAGCTCGAGCGAGGCAGCACCACTGCCCTCCCTCTTCCTCTCTTGGCAGGCCGGTGTAGATGACGCAGCTGACGCGGTGGTGGATTGCTGTGGATTGGAGGAGGTCGACCGCCACGGCGGCGGCTCCCGAGCCCTCCCACCGGCGATGGTGGTGGCACCACCAAGGGACAGCATGGCAAAGGTCGCACCCATCTCTTCGGCTCGACGACGCCCAACAGCTTGGAGGTGGAATCCCCCGTGCCGAACACGTGTAGCTGGCTGCCGGCACCGTCGAGGAGGAAGTGGGAGGGCATCAAGGTTGCTGACTTTTCTTCGGCCGGATCTGGATGCCAACCTCGTCCATGACGAGCTAGGGCCACCGCTCTGGGGATTGGCTCGCCATCCGGGGCTACCGCTCGGGAAAGGAGCTCATCGACACAGCCTTAGCGCTCGTCATAGCCACCGACGAAGAGGAGGAAGTGGGAAGGCGCCGCCACTGCTTGCCACTCGCAGGTCCTGCTGCCGCTTGCTGGTCCCGCCATCGGTTGCTGCTTGGCACTCATCCTTTCTCGCTTCGTCGCCTGCTGAAGAGAAGAGAAGAGAAACGAAGAGATGAAGAGGGAGAGAGCTGATGGAGGTTGACAGTAAACTTGACAGGAGTGCCATGGTTTTTATTTCCCCAAATTCCAATGGCACGTAGCCGATATCGCGAATAGTAGTGGCATTTTTCTAATATGGCAAATTTGCAATGGCATGGATCCAATTAACCCTATCTTTTTAAGGCAATGCGGTGCTTTGTATCCCATACTCAGGCATAGTTTCAGTGATAATATCCGGTGCAAAGCTGTAACCTAGCAAAATAACTAATTATAAAACCCGTCTAGATCATAGAACACACTGCTTAAATTTTGAGCACTAAATATTTCGTGGACTTATTTTTTGCAGGGTATATGGCTCTGTGAACATCGTGACAATGCTTCCTCCCGGAAAATTGTGATCACTCTCAATGGGGTCTAGATGAAGGTCTTCAAGGCTGGGATGCGGGAAAGAGAGCGGATGTTGGACAGTTCGAATCACGGGCATGTAAAATCAGGACTCCTGCCGTGTACCGAATTTGTTGATCCTAAATGCCGATCAATGCTGGGGAGCTCTATGAAATTTACTGGTACTGTTTCCTGTGTGATATTTGACTTGCTATGTTATCTTAGAAACTTCTGAATTTTATGGCAGTGATGCTTAATGTTTTCCAGATGATTATTACTGGCATTTCCTACGAATTTCTAACTCTATCAACGAAAAATGCGTTCAATCATTATTACTGTGTTCCTGATGTCGTATCCCGTGGCACTGATTTGGACAATTTGGTGCAGTGGTAAAGAACTGGACAAAATTAGGGCAAGGTGCGGTGCTAGCTTGTAAACTGCTAATCCTTTCTTCCTATATAGTCGAAACTCACTATAAGCATTCACTCCTATAAAGCAACCTTCACATCAAGCCACATCATAAACTTTTTACAGCCGTAGGATCAAAGTTCCATATGCTGCTGGATCAAGTGCGATCTGGCTGGGTTTGTCCACAGCCAAGTACAAACGTTTAGAGTAGGCCCAAAATGTAAGATGAGATGGGCTCCCAATCTCCCACGTCAATTTCTCATGGCCGACCTAATCACGTGGTTAGGCAGTGTTGTTTTTCCCCGACGGCACTGGTAAACCAAGACGACGCCGGCAGCTTCTTTGCCCGACCCAATTTACTCACCACCTCGATCGGCTCTTGCTCCAGTCGATCCTTCGATGCTCTCCCATCGTGACAAGTTAGAGCAAAGATAATATAGGGACTATAAACCTACTATAAACCGAAGAAGAGAGGTAAAAAAAAAATGTTAGCTCTCATGTAAGAGAGTTAGCTTAATACATGCTTCTAAATAAATACATTAAAAATATATAAGTGAGAGCAAAAGAGATGAGAAGAAAAAATGAAGCCCAATTTTATAACTAATCTATTATATATGTTGATTTTAAGATGAACTAATAGCTGAGTTTTAACATGGACTAATAGCTGAGCTCTGCTCTTATGCGAGCACCGCCGGTCACTCGCACCAGCTGCACGACTGCGCGTGACTCCTCCCCTTCCAGTTCCACCTGCGGACCTGCCGTGCCGTTTCACCTTCAGCGCAACAACCATGCAAATGCAAATCACTTAATTGAAAATAGAAACTGCTACCATCAATGAGAATAGCAAGCGTTGTCATTAACCCCATTAATTCTCTTTGTAATAACTTATATGAAGCCACGGCTCAAGAGTTCTGAATCACATTCCGGCCTCTTACTTTTCTGATGGACTCCTCAGGTGTTCCCTTCCTCGCACTGCTTCTCTTTCGTCCACACAGACGTTGATCAGAGCCAGAGCTCCTTCCTCTTCTTTAAGGGTTCCCGTCTAATCGTCTCGTCTCACCCCATGAAACTGAGTGCCAACCTGCCAATCTTCAGCCACATTTGCAGACTATAGTTAGTGGAGCTCCCTTCTGTTTAATATATCAATTCCCTTTTTTGGATCAATTGTTTTTTCGTGATTATCTGCTTGAGTTGGACACAGGGATTCATATACGGTATGTAATTCTTTCCCTTTTTATTAGTTTGTATCATGTATATTTTTCCAACATTATGTCGTTCTCTCTCTCATCTCTCTTCATTGGTGCGTTCACTTTTACTATTTAGCTCTCACATTATTTTCCTACGTGCCATGCTGCTGGTGGATTTTGGAGCATATTATATATAGTTACAACCTATTAACTATATTTATTGCTATAAAATAAACAAGCTTTCATGGTTAGCCATGCCATCAAGTTATGTTAGCTATTGGATCAAACTATGTACAACATACCAGCCATTGGAGCAATGTTCATCAGTAAATAAGTTCTGAAATCCCGCTGCAACGTGTGGGATATCCACTAGTCTTAGTAGGTGAAAGCACAAGTTACCTCAAAAGAGAATGGGCCACATCACCTAAAATAGCAAGGACAGTTGGATGAAACTGATAAAGAACTACATCATTGGATAATATATGAGGCATCTATTGACCAATGAGGTTTTCAGAACTTTTTGTCTACTCTTTTTAGCACTATGTTTAATTAATTAATCGCCTGATCAAATAAAGAAATAATAATAAATGAAACCTCAACCTTAATTCATAATGAATTTATTAAACTCTATGATTATCCTTAATAACATGATTTGCTGCTAGATTAACATGAGATCGTTTCTTTTCCTGGATGTGCTCCCATACGGATGAGAAGTCCTACATTGTATTGACTAGACGTCAAGTTTAAATATATGGGCTTGTTTGGTTTAAAACCCTACCAAAATATAGGTAGTATCAAACCTTGGGTAAGTTTTGACACTACCAAATTTTTGGTAGTGTCTATTTGGCTTCACTCTTGATTTGGCAAAATTTGGCTCCAATCCAAATGGTCAACATGTACTATTTAAAGCTACCAAAGAATTGGTAGGGCAACAATTGGCACCAAAACAGTAGGAGTCTCTCCTGCTATTTTTCGTAAAAAAAAATAATTGGCACCAAACCAAAATGGCTCTATATCTGCGTTTATGTGTAATATCATATGTTTCGAATTTATTTTTGTAGGAAGGTCAGATATATGTATAAGAGAGTTCATATATACGGTCTTACTTTCGGATGGTATGGGAGCACACAACAGCAGATCGTCATCCAGCATTATGCCAATTTTATTACTCCTTCCATCTCAATATATTACTACCCTTAACATTTAAAATTTATCCTAAAATATATATAGCTACTTCACATATTCTCTCATATCAATTAATTACAACCATCTTATATTTAATTTGTTCGTCTATTAGTTTTTTTAACCAATCCTAACATTCCCCTTTCAGTAAAAAAAATAAAGGTTTTTCATCTAATTTTATCGCCCTCTCCTTAATCCCTTTCTTAAAGAATTAAAGATAGATATTGTATCTAAATATAAGCATTATAAGTGTACCAAATTTATCCACAAATATAAAAGTTCATATGGTACTACCTATCCCTCAATCTCACATCTCATTTAAATTTCTTTTCATCTTACTTCTAACTTTCATCTCAACTCCAATATCTCTCATTAAATAAGAAATATAAAAGTCTTTTCTAGTCAATCTTAATCTTTATTAAATAACATAAAAATCTTTAAATTTAAGTATGGAGACAATAATTAAACTAACCGGCTTCTTAACTGTCAAGATCAATCGTCTATTCATATATGTAGGTTATGCTGGTGCTCAGAGTTGCGCGACTGTGTGGCTAGTAACATAAATATAAAAAAGTTTTGCCTATAAATTATTTTTGTTTGCTTCGACCAATTTTTTTACTGCTTCTGAAACCATCAGTGCGTTAGTGTTGCTTCGCAATCTGACAAACCAAACTCTAGCTGAATTATTCCTCCAATCGTTTTCTATGCATACTACATCGCTTCAGCATTGGTTAGATGGATCATCATTGGCTGGTTCGCGGGATGCATCATCTACTAAGGAAGGAGGCAACTTTAGGCTCCGTTCTATTAAGACACAGATTCTATCTCGATTTTCGTTAGTATCTTTTTCAGCTCTCTCATATCGCACTCTGCGCATCCATGGCGATGGCGGGCGATCTCCCGTGAGGGCGGTTCTAACTCCATTCAAAGCCACAGCTACTGTTACTGTAGCAGACGAGCAGTTACACTAATACAGGACAAATGCATTGGTTAGTTTTATTTGATGATCCTATAAAAAAAATTAAACTACCAGATGTATGCAGTTTCTTTCATCTCTGTAAAATGGTTCCAGTTTTTTGGGAAAACACACGAGCTGAAGCTCTAAATTAAGCCTGATGAAAGGTGGCCGTCGTTTAGGAGCGCCACCTAATTTTAGAAGCTCCATTCGCACCCTTGCCGGGACACTTCCTCTTTTGCCTCCTTTCCGCAATCTGATATAGACATCTTGTGGCCTCGGCTTGGTGGGGCTGGAGAACGTCTTTTCTCGATTTGTGTTGTTGCAGTTTCATGTGAGGTATGTATCTTTTTTCTCGAGCATGTTGCTCTGCAAAATTAAATTTGATGTTATTTGTTGTAAAAAAATATGTTTGATGAGAGGTTATCTTTCGCCTTTGATTTGCATGTATGATCCTTAAACGATTTCTTTGTACATTTGTTTTAGTATAGTTTTTTACTCCAATATTGTTTAATCTTCTCCACTGTTGGATTAGTTCTAGAGATTTGCATATATTGTTCTTGCTGAGCTCATATAAATATTATGTGATGCAGGGTGCTCCTCCTGTCTAAATGGGAGAAAGATATCCTCACATGTTCTTGATCCTCCTACTTCTTCATGGAGCCCATGCGGCTTTGAAAGATCCAGTACAGAAATGGCAGACTCTTGGAGGTAAACATCTTCTTGTTCTCTTGCTAATTTTTTTTTCAATTAGAATGATTGTTGTTTCACCTGATCAAGCATTTTGATTTGCTAATCTTTGTGGTGGTGTCCTACAGGCCATCCTCCTCTTGTCATTGCTCGTGGAGGGTTCTCCGGCTTGTTTCCTGATTCAAGCCAGTTCTCGTACCAGTTTGCAATGTCGAGTAGCTTGCATGATGTGGTTCTGTACTGTGATCTGCAATTGTCCAGTGATGGTTTGGGCTTTTGCAAAACTGGATTGACATTAGAGAACTCGACGCTGATCGCCGAAGCCTTCCCTAAGAGGGCCAAGACATACAAAGTGAATGGAGAGGAAATCCATGGGTGGTTTGCTTTGGATTTCACCGCAGACGAGCTGTATCAGAATGTTACATGTAAGCAAGAAAAAAACTAAGTAATTTCAGTCTTCAAAGTGAAACATTGTATACATAGTCTTCAAATAAAAATTCAATTTTTTTATTTGTGCTCCATGAATGAAGTCAATTTCAAAATATAAAAATATATGAATGATTCATAATTCTCTATGTATTTTGAATAGATAAGGTTGGAATGGAGCCTTGGAGGTGGTTCGCCACATAGCAGATTGTAGCAAATTCTGAAGCTATAATATTTTTTTTGCTGCAATTTTTCGCTGACTTGTTATTCTGTGATTTGATCATCTCTCAGTGATCCAGGACATCTTTTCTCGCCCAAGCACATTTGATGGAGCCATGGGAATGTTTACCCTTGAAGATCTTGTCGGACTCCGGCCCCCTCATTTATGGGTTAATGTAGAGGTAATTTTTATTTCACTATTACCCACAGACTTACTGAGGCTCTTTTCTTAGTACACTATGTTGTCTCTCTAACACAAGTTCTTTTTTTCTTTTTTCTTGCAGTATGCTTTATTTCTCCAGGAGCACAAATTAAGTGCCGAAGATTACATATTAGGATTACCAAAAAAATTTAGTCTCACTTACATCTCCTCACCAGAAATTGGATTCTTGAAAAACGTGGGTGGTAAGCTCAAGAAAAGCAACACCAAGCTAATTTTCCGGTTTCTCAGAGAAGACGTTGCTGAGCATACCACCAAGAAAACATATGGTGAGATCCTGAAAGACCTTAAATCCGTCAAGGCCTTTGCATCAGGGATTCTTGTCCCCAAGGAATACATTTGGCCATTGGGCAAGGACCAGTATCTGCGGATGCCTACTACTTTGGTCAAGGATGCACATGCCCTTGGGCTTGAAGTGTTTGCCTCTGGATTTGCCAATGATGTCTCCATGAGCTACAACTACAGCTTTGATCCCAGTGCAGAGTACTTGCAGTACATAGACAATGCAGACTTCTCTGTCGACGGCGTGATAACGGATTTCCCTCCCACTGCATCAGGAGCTGTTGGTAAGAAGAACATATGCAGAAATGTTACTATGACAGAATGAAAATTGCCATACTGTATTATTCATCAATAACATCATCATGTTGATGATCTTTGCAGCGTGTTTGGCGCATACCAAGGGCAATCCTCTTCCTCCTCCTGGTGGTGGTAAGTTGCAAAATACTTTTACTGTACACTGTCACATATTGTCAAGTTACCAGCGTTATTATTACCACCATCCTACATTTGCACTGATTTCTCTAATTCGATCAGATGGAGGCAGGCCACTGATCATAACCCACAATGGCGCGAGCGGCGTCTACCCGAGCAGCACGGACCTCGCCTATCGGCAGGCAGTAAAAGACGGCGCTGACATCATCGACTGCGCGGTCCGGATGTCGAAAGACGGTGTGGCCTTCTGCCTGGCATCTGCAGACCTCAGCACCAGTACGACGGCATCCACCAGTTTCATGACCAAAATCTCCACTGTCAGCGAAATTCAGAACAAGTCGGGCATCTTCTCGTTTGACCTCACGTGGAGCGAGATCCAAACCTTGAAACGTAATGAACACCTCCATTCATCTTCTCATGTAGTACCAATTCTTCATCCAAAATCATCACATATATTCATTCACTAACATCTTGCTCTTTTGTTTTCTTTGTCTGAATTTCGTCAGCCGATCTTCTTGGTCCGTACACCCAGGCAGGCCTGAAGAGGAACCCTGCGGCGAAGAACGCCGGCAAGTTCGTGACATTGCCTGAATTTCTAGACTTGGCCAAGGCCACCAATGTCTCCGGCATCATGATCGAGATGGAGGTAGAAATAATCACCATGCTTCTCACCTGAATCCATCTCATGGTTGAGCTGAGCAATTCTTGTGGTGGATGGATATGATGCAGCACGCTTCCTACCTCGCCAAGCGAGGGCTCGGGTTGGTGGACGCCGTGTCGGGCGCGCTGGCGAACGCGAGCTACGACAAGGAGGACGGGCACCTGCCGGAGGTGATGGTCGAGTCCGACGACACGTCGGTGTTGGCGGCGTTCAAGAAGTTCCCGGCGTTCAGGCGGGTGCTGATGGTGGACGAGACGATCAGCGACGCGTCGACGCCATCGGTGGAGGAGATCAAGCAGTTCGCGACGGCGGTGACCGTCGGCCGGGGATCCATCGCGCAGGTGAACGGCTTCTTCCTCACGCGATTCACCGACGTCGCCGACCGGATGCACGCCGCCAACCTCACCGTCTTCGTCGGCGTGCTCCGGAACGAGTTCATGAATCTCGGCTTCGACTACTGGGCCGACCCCACCATCGAGATCGCCACCTACACCTCCTCCGTCATGGCCGACGGCCTCATCACCGAGTACCCTGCCACCACCGCCGCCTACTTCCGTAAGCAACCATATCTACTCCCCCAATCCCCCACGTGGACGGAGGAGACTTAAGCCTTCTCTACTAGTGCGAGGACAATAAGAGCCCTCATAGAGCCTCATTACAATTTTTTAAGTAAATTTCATTAAACCTTATCTATTATAATCTAAGTTACACAAAACCACAGAGATTTTAACATGTGACACATAACCTTAGGTATTATGATTTTAAAGTTTCACAAAATCACACCATTAACCATTTTAATATACTTCTATATCAAAATTTAGAAATCGGATGTAACATTTATACGATAGAAAAAAAACTCGTAAATTTGAAGATATGATTGTAGAACTTAAAAATATGGTAGATTAAAAACAAAATGGTTACCGGTGTGATTTTGTGAAACTTTAAGATCATAATACCCATGATCATGTGACATGTGTCAAAATTACTGTGGTTTTATATGACTTGGACATAATAGATGAGGTTTAATGAAATTTACTTTAAATGTTTCGCCATGCATAAATAAAAAGAGAGTTGTAACTTTGTCTAATTTATTTAGGCTTTACTGCTATTTTTTCTGGATACGTCACTTATACCAATAAGAAGCTTTCCAGCTCAAGAAACTAGCATAAATCTTAACTTCTCTGTGTGAATTGCAGGAAGTCCGTGCAGCGACCTGAGCCTGAACCTGAGCTACACGATCCTGCCGGCGAACGCCGGCGCGCTGGTGCACCTGGCGGCGCCGGGGGCGCTGCCGCCGGCGCTTCCGCCGGCGCCGGTGCTGGAGCCAGCCGACGTGCTGGACCCGCCGTTGCCGCCTGTCGCCATTGCCAGCCCACCGGAGGCGACGACGACGGCAAAGCCCACCGACAGCAGCAGCTCGGCGGACAGATCCAGCGCCGGCGCCGGCGGCTGCCTTGTACTGGCCGCCGCCATCGCTTCCCTGCTGCTGCTGCTGCCATCCCATAGCTTCCATTGACGATCTCTTGATGGATGGCATTGTACTAACACATGTTTTCTCTACGTTTTTCTCTCCTCGTATCCTACGTTGTACTGTGTAACATAATGTTCTCTAAATAGATTATATGTGTATATGAACCTGCACATAGATAGATAGATATATCAAAAATGCCTAAAAATTGATCATTTGCAATTAACAAAATATTTTAAATTCTTCAGAAAAAAATGGAAGAAAACAGCAAAATTCTCTAATCACTGCACCAACCTTCCTCTTCTCTCTTCTTTAAACTTAAAGGTTTTTTTGGATTAAAATTACGACCACTAATTGTATATTTAAATAATTTAAATATGATATTCTTAAATTTATAAACCGAAAATTAAAATTTAAAATTACAAAAATGAAACTCGAATGGGGTAGCATCTTGGCATATTCCATTTCTAGCCCCATCATCTTCTCGTGCCAACAAAGCAACCCGCTTGGCGCCACACAAACATACGGCAACACCGATACACTCTCGCCGCCGCCCGCCGCCGCCGCCGCCGTCTCCTCCCATGGCGACGGTCGCCGGGCGCTTCGGCTCCCCGCCACCACTCCCTCTCCCTCGCCTCCGCCGCCGCGCCATATTCTCTGCCGGCGCCCGCCGTTCCGCCGCGCGCGGTCGCATTACGAGGTTTGTGTTTTTTCCCCCTCTCTGTGAAACCGCTTCTGATGGGATCAGGGTTTCAGCACACGACATTGCCCGGTGGAATTTTCAGTAATTATTTGCGCAATTGCGAAATTCCTCATCTGATAATTCTCGCAAATACGAACAGTTCGCGAAATTTCTCCCGTTTGGATTCCTGCGCTACGAGAGCATCGGCGTCCGGGGCTGAACCTTCTGCTGGTGGTGTTGGTGGGGAAGATGAGAGCGAGATAATCGATGCGATGGAAGTGAAATCAAGCAGCCCTGCTGCTTCTTTCCTTGCTAAAGTGGCACTTGCCCTGGGTGTGGCAGCTACTGCTACTGTGATTTCACTCTTCATGAGGCAACCTTCTTCATGCCCATCTTTCAGTTTGCCACAGATTATTGATGCTTCGGCGCCGCCGGATGCAGCAGCGACTATCGGATATACGTTTCCGCTGTTTGGGAAGAAAGTTATCGTTCCGGAATATACTCCAGGGTATGTGCATTTCACCATTTTGTGGGTTATCTTTCTGTTCTGCTCATAGTGAAAATATTGTGTTACTGCCTATTTCTTCTGAAATGCATATGCGCTGCTGAAGTAAGACAAAGACAACTATATTGTTGATTTTTGGATTTCAATATTCCATTCTCCAGGAACATCCATAATTTTGGTTGTTATATCAGATTGTGAATTTATTTGTGAGTGAAAACTACATATGTTAGATACATATGCTTTTGGGATAATTTCCAACATCAGGGATTTTTTTTGTCCTAACTACCTAACATTACCACTTTGCACCATTGCAACATATATGATGATTAATGGTGGATGGTGAAAAATATGTAAAATGAATCATTTACATACACACGTACCATAGTCACACTAAAAGATTTTCCAAAAATTTTAAAAATATAACGAATTGCTAATAAATTTCTTCAGGTGGGTTTACTTTTGGTTGCTCATGGCTGCTGGATTTGGACTATTTATTAGTGAAGAAGCTTTAAATGTTTGGGTCTGTCCTCTGTACTGGCATCTTCACTGTGACCATGCCCAACTAAGTTTCAATAACTTACTGCAAGCTTTTATGTTCACAGTGATTAATTGATTGTTGCATGTTAAGAACATAATTACTTTTCTTTCTTGATGTAGGTTGGGATTTCTTTAGCACGCAGCCTTTGTTTGGATGGAACCTGGCAATCTCTTGCTAACTCATTCTCAATGAATGCATCTTATATAATTTCCACAGTGTTGTGGGTTTACTGGTGTGTGTACAGTTCCTTTTTGTCAGTCAATCGATCATCAATTAATCATTCACCATCTTTCGTTACCTGACCCATCCTTCCATTCAGGGGAGTTTGTATTAGTGATATGGTTCCATTCTATCTAGGTAAACTTTTTAGGCAAACAAGAGCATCTGAAGACATAAGCAGCAAGGTATAAAGCAGGGATTTATTTGCCATTTTTACTTATATCACAGTTTCATATTTTTGGTAAAGAATAACAGACTGAAAGAGTATTCTTCACTCTGAATGAGATATAATTCGCACATCTTTTTTAGATTGGAATTGGGAAGGAGAAAGCACTAAGCATATCGCGTGCGGTGCAAAAGTATGGCAACCTAATTGGATTTGGTATATATCTGAGATTATAATTTCTCAAGAGTTTATATCTGAGTAAGGAGCATTTTCCTGAAATGCCATAGAGTATAGTGCTGCACTTAGTGCATCCAAAAACAACACCAGTGGGTTACATTCATTAATCACTGACAGTGAGAAGTCACTAATATCTGGGCTGTTTGGTGCAGTTGAGCGATTTTCAGTTGGGGTTCGCAATCCTACAGGATTTCTAGCTGGCGCATTGGTTAGTCATTTTCCCAGGCTTCACTCACAGTGACTCTGTAAGCAATTTCTGATAAACCTGACATTTTAACTGACGATTACAAACAGGGCATACCAGCAGACTGTTATTTTGCTGGAGTTTGCTGTGGTTGTCTATTTACTCTTCCTATCCAGGTAGTTTGAATTTTAATTTTCTGTTACTTCTGAAGTTACTGAGTTGTCACTTGCTTAGGCCGTTTGATCTAACCGTATAAAGACTTACTACTTGGTGTGAAGGCTATAATTTTAGGATATACTACTATGTAGTTGTGTTTTTTTGTTACCTTTTATGTTGGCCTCCTGGGTGGTAATTGCTGGCAGTGAACTTTCGCCATATTGTTACTGATTTTATCTTCGCCTTTACTAGATAGAATCAATCTGCAAATTATTTGCATGTTCCTCCAATGCAGTTGTGGCAACTAAAAAATTGTTTTGTCTTACAATGCTAATGTTCATCCTTGTTAATATGTAGGCTGACACCATTGTTATATTCAAACATCTTACAGATCAATCGAATTACTTACATGAATAAGAATTCTTCAATCTTTACTTACGACAGCTGACACTAATGATGTCTCACTGGTCACTGCAGCTAGCTGTTGGGTTTTTCCTGAGAGAACGGCCTGTTGTTGCACTCGCGAGTGTTGCAGCAGCTGTGGTAAGCCTCCTCCCCCCTCCTGAAAAATTGAGAGTAAAATCTTTGTTTACCCTTTCTAATCAAATTATGCTTGTTTTGAAATCAGGGCATGTGGACTGTGCTCCCTTATGCAGCAGCTGCATGTACTGCATTGTTCTTCTACCTCAGTCGTCGCAACTCCAGTAACTGAATGTGGTGATACTTCGTTTGCAATATTGCATGTTGCGACGCATGCCAACTCAGTCCTCTTCTGAGTTCAGACACATCCATGAATCTTATCTCTGAACATAGGCTTGCATGCACGCTAACATACCCTTTTCCCCTGATGTACAACTATATTATTTTCTATGCTAGCTTCTGAAGAGCTATGAAATATAGAAATATTTGGTTCAGAAAGCCATGTAGATGCCTGCCACATCCTTGTCCTTGTATAGAACTACCATACCATTCTTCTGAAACTGTTTTTCTCAATCTTTTCCCAGCTTGCTGGCTCCTTTGGATATAGTGGTCAAATTATTTACTGAAACATGGATACATCATGCATTGTACTAGTAGTAGTGTAGGAGCAAATATATATTACGGCAATTCATTTCTTCCCCAGTGCTCCACAGTTCTCAAATGAGAAAAAGAAAGAGGGAATGGTGGCTGCACGTGGTTTTAAAGCTGATCTGTTCCAGCCTGAAGAAAAGCATCTGCACGACACATGTCAGTCTTATCTTTCCAGTTAATTACAAATATAACATATTTTAACCATATTACTGTTGACGCCGAATTCATTCCGCCGATGTGGACCCGGCGCGCGGACACACGAAGGCCTGGGAGATCTATTTAGCTCCAGTGCAGGTGCAGGTCCTAAAATTGATGAAGCGCGGGCGTGCCAGTCAGTTTGATCCTGCCACTGACAAGATATGCAAAATAGCAGTCGATAGGGCAAAAACGTATCGGCCGATAGGTCGATAGCCAAAACAACCGATCGGCCGATGGGCCGATGGCACAGTTCCAGCCGATGCCGATACCAGCCGATGTAATTAAGGTTTTGAACCATCAGCCATGCACTGAGCAAACATCTATATAGAGGTGATCGGCTGACGATAGCATGATGATATAGCAATGTGATGATTAAAGCACACATCGGTCAGAGGTCCGATGGCATAAACTCTTAATAAGCAGATAAACAATAAATACTCTGTTGTCATCGGCCAGATCCAATCTATATGTAAAACTCTTGGGCCGATGCAACATCTAGATAACTCACCGGCTGAAAACCCCGGTGAAACCCTTATTGGCAATCGACAGGCAGGCTAGAGATTACGGTTCTAATCACGATTTAGCGGCACTAAGTATGAAAAGAAGCGTAAGATTTAGACAATCAAGCCCTCGACTGATTTTCAGGGTGGTGAATACCTTAGCCAATCTAATCTAGCGAAGCGGCGTAAACCCTAAAATGAATCTCGGCCGATACGACTAAATCGAGACGCCAAATCAGATTGACTAAGATATATGATAGTAGGTGCTTACGTTGACGAGATTAGAACGTCGAAGCCCTAGCCCCGACAGTGCAGGCAGCCATAACGAGACTTACCCCTCGCGGGAAGGGCATGAACTCGCCGAAGAAGACGAAAAGTAAAGGTTGGCGATGCGCCGAAGTTGTATTGATCATGTGATAAAAAATTACATGAACCACGGGCTTACATATTTATACCCGTAGGCTAACAAAGATCCTAACAGAATACGACTCAAACTTTCCTAAAGATAAAGGAAACAGATAAAGTCCTTATTGGACACTAAACACACTTTCCTAAAGATAAAAAGGAAACTAACAAATTCTTCCTAATTAATAGATACAAGCTGCATCCTCCTCAAACTCGGTCTTCTCTGGATAAGATCTTTTCGAATCTAACAAGAATCCGACTGCTGTTAGTGATTGGTTTAAGAAAACCCCCATCGGCCGATGTAGAATTTTAGGCCGATACTAGTTTCAAGCTGATATGAACCTTGGGCTGATGGGGACTTTGGGGCTTACCAAATTCTGGTGTTAACACATGCCCCTCAATTTTGGAGTATGAGAAGTCATGCTTCAAAATTATCCTTGCCTTGATCGCCCCAAAACTGATTCTTCTCTTCTTCTTGACATCGGCTCTCGTAAGCCAATACCTTCTGTATTAGATGAGCCAGGCTGTCAAACTCATGGAAAAAGAATCTATCTTTGATATATGTTGCCAA
Source organism: Oryza officinalis (assembly GCA_008326285.1). NCBI lineage: Eukaryota > Viridiplantae > Streptophyta > Magnoliopsida > Poales > Poaceae > Oryza > Oryza officinalis. The sequence continues at coordinate 7,816,129 of BDMV01000002.1, read as the reverse complement.
CCCTTGAAATGCAAGCTCTGCTAGCTGCTCATCACTTAGACTCAAGTTATAGCATCGGCTGCGGATATTACAAAACCTTTGAATATATTCCTTAGTCGATTCCCCTTCTTGCTGTTTAATTAATATCAAGTCTGAAAGTTTCAACTCATCAATTCCAGCAAAGAAGTATTGGTGAGAAGTAAAATGCTCCACATTGCTCTCTTAGAATATTCCCTCGTTTCAAAATGTATAATTTTTCGAATAACATTTGACCATTCATCTTATTATATATATATATATATATAATTTATTTTACTATGACTTTTTATCATCAAAGAAACTATAATTTTAACTTATACTTTTGAGTAAATTTCATAAAACTATATATACTTTGATCAAATTATCACAAAACTATATATTTAAGGTGATGTATCACAAAACTACAGATTTAACGCTAAATTTATCCTAGAAATACAGATTTAAGGTGGAGTATCGCAAAACCACATATTTAATAACAAAATTATCACAAAACTACAAGTTTAGTGTCAATTTAATTACAAAACTATAGGTTTGTTATCAATTTAATCACAAAACTTATATGTTTATAATTCAAACATAACACTAGTTCGAAGGATTTAAACTCCTAAATCTGTAGTTTTGTGATAACTTTGTTATTAAATCTGTAGTTTTGTGATACTTCACCTTAAATATGTAGTTATGTAATAAATTTAGTGTTAAATATGTAGTTTGTGATATATCACCTTAAATCTATAGTTTTGTGAAAATTTGACTAAAATATCTGTAGTTTTGTGAAATTTACTCTATACTTTTATATGTTTTATTAAATTTTTAAATAAGACAAATGGTCAAACATTACCTGAAAAGTCAACGACGTTATATGTTTTGGGAGGGAGTATTATTTATGTGACATAAAATTTATGTGATCCTAATAGCGAGTATTCTCGTCTTCTTAAGCACCATTCACCCGGTGGGTGACAAGTATATTTGATAATTCCTCGCCTACTTCCACTTACTTTCATGACAAACATATGAATTATTCTTATCTTTTATTCCTCTTACTAATTCTTATGACGTTAGTCTAATTCGTTAATGTGGTATGAGCCATAGAGTTACTGTGTAGCTCACCTTGCTTTCATGGCTCACTGCTTAGTGCTTACTATTATGTTCGCTTGTAGCTGCTCACTATTCTTCACGCTTGAGCTCCATCCATCATAGTATGAGTCCACCCCATAGCTCAATACCCTACTACTACTGGAGTTGGTGCTGAAGTCACCATTATTAGTGTCGTTGGGTGATCAGAGCATAACATCATAGAGCGATGTCATCCATAGTAGCGTGGGTTACTTCGTTGATGCAAGTTACAACCGTCTCCAATGAAAAAATATAAGGGATGAACGAAAAGAAAAGAAATGACCGTCATATGTAATTGGACAGTGAATGTGCCAAACAGTAAACATTGTTGTTCCTTTTCCCTAATACTGAGATATGGATCCCTCATGGGCATATGATATGAGTTTTGAAACATGATTCAAACATCTTTGTTCATGTTTTGTTCTGTATTATTTATAGTTTTGAGCTTTTGGCTTTTCATTCTATAATCCTATATCATTCTTAACGCTGATTTTACACTAAACACCCTCAACTTCCCACACCCTTCCGATCCACCCTCGCATCACTCTTCCAGGCTCCACTCCCCTCCCCCAACTCCGGCGATGGCCGGCCGCCTCCCCGGCGCCGCCGCCGCCGCCGCCGCGCCCCTCCCCCGAGCGCTCCTTCTACTCGCTGCCCTCGCCCTATTCTCCCTCACCTTCCTCTCTCTCCGCTCGCTCCGCCCCGCCGCCGCACCCTCCCTCGCCATCGACGACTCCCGCCGCTCCCTCCCCTCCTCCTTCGCGCGCCCGTCGGTGTACCACTCCGCCGAGGCCTTCGCGTCGGGGTACGCGGAGATGGAGCGGAGCTTCAAGGTGTACATCTACCCGGACGGCGACCCCAAGACCTTCTACCAGACGCCGCGGAAGCTCACGGGGAAGTACGCCAGCGAGGGCTACTTCTTCCAGAACATCCGCGAGAGCCGCTTCCGCACCGACGACCCCGACAAGGCGCACCTCTTCTTCGTCCCCATCTCTCCCCACAAGATGCGCGGCAAGGTCCATCCAGCTCGAAACCTCCCATACTTCACTTCTATTCTCACTTCCATCGCATTGTAATTGTCATGTTAGGATGGCATCACCGTTTTGGTGCATTGAATATTGCTCGATTGTTTGTGGTTGGGGGTAATCGGCAAATGAATTTATTAGTAGTAGAATTCGCTGTATGCTGTAACATTCCTTTCTTCATCAGCCTATAGTAGGAACATTGCATTGTGAATTTGGGATAGTAACGGCTCTCAAAGCAGTATTAGTTAATGTGTTTATGACTGCATATCATTATTGAAGCGAAAGTAGAATGATATTGTAGATGTGCCGATAGGTTTCTAGTCAGCAATATAGTCTGGTGCAAAGATCTTTGGTTTCGGATATTTGTTGGCTTACAAACATTGAAATGCATTTTGTTTTTCATATGATATGGGACTGAATTTTCTGTGATTATATGTGACTTAAATTGGTATGCTGGTTGTCCATATCTTTTGTAATTGGTCTTTTATAATTGTTGACTTGCGTATGTCTGTCTTTGCAGGGTACTTCATATGAGAACATGACAATAATAGTTAAGGATTATGTGGAAGACTTGATAAACAAGTATCCTTACTGGAACAGGACACTTGGAGCGGACCACTTCTTTGTCACCTGCCATGATGTAGGTGTTAGGGCTTTTGAAGGACTTCCATTCATGGTGAAAAATTCTATTAGAGTTGTCTGCTCACCAAGCTATAATGTTGACTTTATACCGCATAAGGATATCGCTCTTCCTCAAGTATTGCAGCCATTTGCTCTGCCTGAAGGAGGAAATGATGTTGAGAACAGGTTGGAATGACACTTACTGCTTCTTATGCTATATAATGTATGTTTACTCGAGAAATTCTGTAAAACATTCACACTTACTCACGCGGTTATCTTGTTGATCATGCCTTGAATCTTACAACCTATGATTAATTCAGAAGACTACATGGTTTTACATTTAGTTCAGCGCTTTGTTCATGTGCAACAAATCACCTTGTAGCAAAATGAAAGTTGTCATGCAGGGGCGAATCTACCGTCGAGGCTTGTTGGGGCTTTAGCCCCAGCTCCGGCGGATGATTCCTGGTACTCCTCAGCAATAGTATCTGTAGAGAGACTTGAGGCGACCTGCTGTTACTCAGGGAGGTTACGGGCATTGGTGATTGGAGAATGCCAGGCCTGGTGCGAAGCATTCACAGGTCATCGTCCACGCGGCAAGGAGCCAACTGCAAATGCGTCAGATATTCAGATCGGAGAGACAATTCATGGGTCATGGATAGATTTATGGTTTTATTCTGTTGATCACCAATCATTGTGTGATGTGCGAATTAGTCAACATAGAAATACCAATTTGTTTAATTGTTTTTAATAAATGTTCCTGAAAGTTAAAATAATGATTGCTAATTTGATATTTCGAATTTGGTTAATTTATAGCTTTGACATGCTAATTTGGCTAGGCAACATATCTTTAATTCCATTCTATCTACATGTTAATTTAAGTTTGGGTAGTAATTGACGGGTCCGCGTATAGTTTTGTATTATTTGGTCTTTTAATAAAACTTACATAGAGCACCCCCTCAATTTTCCTCCTAGATTCGCCACTGTTGTCATGATCATAAATTTGTGTCGATGCTATGGTTTAAACATCTATTTGCACTCCTACAAAATTTGTCTTTTGTTGCTTTTGCCATGGCAACAGGACAATCCTTGGATTTTGGGCTGGCCATCGCAATTCTAAAATAAGAGTCATTTTGGCACGAGTCTGGGAGAATGATACAGAGCTTGCTATCAGTAACAATCGGATCAGTAGAGCTATTGGAGAGCTGGTTTACCAGAAGCAGTTCTACCGCACAAAGTTCTGTATCTGTCCTGGTGGCTCTCAAGTTAATAGTGCCCGTATATCTGATTCAATACACTACGGTTGTGTTCCTGGTTAGTATTTCTACCCAGTGACATTTAGAATACATGCCACTCTATTTATGCTGTTTTTCCTATTTCACGGGAACTGAGATTTTCAGTACCCTTCTGATTATCGAGTTCTAATCCATTTTGTTTCATCCTTTTAGTTATTTTGTCAGACTACTACGATTTGCCTTTCAATGATATCCTAGACTGGAGAAAATTTGCAGTTGTACTTAAGGAGCGTGATGTATATCAACTAAAAAGTATACTTAAATCTATATCACAGGAAGAGTTTGTTGAATTGCACAAATCTCTTGTTCAGGTTTGCAACTCTTGACCCTCCTTTTTTCTATGAAGCCACCGAATTGTTTACAAAAGGAAGCATATAATTCAGTGTTGTATTTAACTGTAATGGAAAATAAATCTAGTAGATCACATTCATAGTACAAATAAGCTACTTGGTCAAGATTGTAATGTGTCACTTGTCTTGTGTTCAGAACATTACCTGCCCTCAGGTCTGTTTGCGTGTAAATTATTTGATTCAGCCATTGTTTAGAGTCACTGAAGTTTCAGCAGTGCAGTACTATATTGTAACATGTTTAATTGGGATTGCAGGTACAGAAGCACTTTGTGTGGCATTCACCTCCTCTTCCTTACGACGCGTTCCACATGGTTATGTATGAATTATGGTTGCGGCATCATGTGATCAAGTACTAAAATCCAACTATCCAAGTCTGGGTGGATACCAATATGAATTCCTTATCCATATGAAGATGATGCTGAGTCTGACAACTATCCAGTGCTCTACTGAACATGCATTCATTCTTATGCTCAATTATCAGCAACTGGATGGTTCATTGTGCGTAGGTGTCATCTTGAGCATCTGCATTAGAGAAGTTGGCCACCATCGATCATAAATCATCAAACTGGAGTTGCTAGGTAATAGACTGATTAGTTCATTCTTTCAAGAATAGTTTTGTTTTCCCCCCATATTGCACTCTTTGTAAGCTGTGTTTTCTAGTTTGCCTGTGATACGGTATCCTTTACGGATCTGCCCATTTTCTTACTAATGTAAAGTAATGTACGATGTTACTGACAAGACAGAGAACTGAACCAAGTAGGAGTAGGATATTTTTGTGATCAGCAAACTTTCAGGGGTTAATTTCACCATGCACCAGGCGATCTATGGACTTGTTCTTTCTCCGGCACTTCATTTCTTTAAATCTGTGGCTCCTTGCTAGTACTCCGTAGAACTTGATGAAACAAAGATGAACCATATGTTAGTACATCTTTGATCCCTTAGGTCAGATCTTGAGAGTGGCAACCTCGAAACTTAATTTATCAGCTGATCATCGTTTGCCAGTTAGCTTGTCATCAGCAGCCAAAATGCGAAATTGAAACTTTAAGTTTAGAGTTGATTGTGGGGTTCTTTTTTCACCATAGTCTATTTCCAGAATTTGGCTTTTAAACTGCTAATAACACATAAAAGTTTTACCCACATATTTTTTTCTTCATTCATACGATCAAAGAAGCAACGACATAGATCGATTAATCGTTTTATTCCTATATTAATTGGGAGTTTTTTCATTCATACGATCAAAGAAGCAATTACATAGATCGATTGATCTATTTATTTCTATACTAATTGGGAGCACTCTAATAAAGCTCTCATGTTCAGAAATGTCTAGTAGCGGATTAAGACCGTGTTCTTTTTAGTTATTGTTACAGATTATTTTCTTTATGCCTCTAAAAATTCATTTTATGAAAAAATTCTTCTATAGTATTGCTGAGATCCCAAGCTATTTGTTAAGTGTATTAATCAAAATAAGAAAGTTTGGGTGGTTCAAAGTAAAAAGAAAAAAAAGCTAAAAATACCTAGTGAAAAGTCAAAAGATTAAATAAAGGGTGATCCAAAATAAAACTTTAATATTTTTTTAGCAGAAACACTGTACAGTTTAATATATTAAAAATTAAAAGAACAATTTACAGCATGTCTATCCAATCACATCCAGCTGATCTCCCGTGATGATTTACACGATGTAGTAAGAGAGAAGAATATTCACTCTTAGAGGGACTTCGAAGAAAACAAAGAGGGTCCTGTATTCTCAAAAACATCACTGTCTTCCTATAGATGCAATTAATTCAGAACATTTGGATATATTCCTGATAAGCATGTTCTTATAAATGGAGAATGAATGTTTGAGATATCTTTTAAACTTGCCATGTAAACTGAATAATTTTCATTGGAAACAAAAGAATATGCCCTTGGGAAAGAGATTGATCTGACTCTGCCATTCCATACATCACCCCAAAAAGGATAGATTTTTCCATCATTTATCTCACATTTTGCTATGCCTGTGAAGATATCCACAAATTGTGTAACATCCCTCCACAAAAAAAAAACCTTTTGGTCCTCCTGTTACACGTGGTATTTTATTGCTGTTATTAATACTTATTCCAAATCAACTTTATCCTAGGCACATGATGTTTATTATAGAACTTGTGCAGATCTCTTCATCAGAGGAGCATTATTTTGAATTCTCAGATTAGTCACTCATGATCCCCTTCTTTTCACTGTATATTTTATTGTGATTTGTTTTAGTATTGAATGTACTTTAAGCTCGACGCCATATATTACAAAAGAGGAATTAATCTATTTTCGTATGACAATGGTAGTAATATTTTTTCTGATAAAAATAAATAGGGAAGGAAAATATAAAAAAAATTCTACAACGGCCTATCTAAGGAGTTGAAAAGATAAAACGACATGACAACATTAAGGCCTTCTTTAAAACTCGAGATAGGAAAAAAAAAGCAAGATAAAATACATATGAATCAAAGTAATATGTTTCTCTAATCTAATCCTATAGGGGTTGAAAAATTAAATATAAGGAAAGTTTTCAAAAGATCTAATACCTTGATTATTTTCCTATGGAATTGATGAATGTAATTATATGAAAATTTCCGATGAATCAAAATGGCTCTATTGGAAAAATTGCTAAGGAAATTTAATCCTCCGAAAATCCTTGGTCAGACCCTCCATTTCAAAAGAGCTCAGACAAGCGCCGACCGTCTGACTGTCTGAATGATCATCGCCATCGACCATGCTCAGGACAGCCACACAATATATAGAAAAGTAACCTTAACCCATTGATTACACTTATAAACTAAATCATATATATTATGAAAAGTAACATTTACTTTTGGATACACCTTACATTTAAAAAGTCTACTGCAAAAAATATAAAGTATTTTTTTTCTCTCTCATTCACCATATGAACAAGAAGTGAAGCAATTTTTTCTATCTCATGTGGACCCATCTTATAGATGATTAAATCTTAGTTATGGCATTGTGAGAATTGTTTTAGCTATGATTTTGATGGACCTACTTCTAAAATTACACCACACCAAATATTGAGCTTGCTCTCATTCCAGTTTATTTATTACACATATTACCAAAAGACAATAGGTACTCGTTACTATCTTCGTTCCAAAACGTTGCTACCTAAATTAAAATTTAATCCGTTCTAGGATAACGAATCTGAATAATCCGTTCTAGGATAACGAATCTGAATAGTCTTAAGAGTATCCAGATTCGTTGTCTTAGGATGTATCACGATATCATCTTAGATAGCAATATTTTGAGATGGAGGAACTCGGCAACGGCCGAGATGGGGACACGTGGCACAGCCACCACAAGGAGGTCGGCCTTCCGCCAAGTGGTCACCCCCGCCGCCTCCGTCATGTCCACCTCCTCCGCCGCCATCCCCGCCGGCAGCTCGAGGTCGAAGTGGAACAGCAGCGCGGCGAGCGCGAGCTCCACGTTCGCTAGCCCCATCGCCATGCCGGGGCAAATCCTCCTCCCGGCGCCGAACGGGATGAGCTCCATGTCCGCCCCCCTGAAGTCCCTGCCGCTCCACCGCTCGAACCGCTCCGGCGAGAACTCCTCCGCCGCGCCGCCCCACGCCGCCGTGTCCCGGCCGATCGCCCACGCGTTCACCATCACCATCGCGCCCTCCGGCACGTCGTGGCCGAGCACCTGGCATGGGCTCGCGCACTGGTGCGGGATCAGCAGCGGCAGCGGCGGGTGCAGCCGGAGCGTCTCCTTGATCACCATGTGGAGGTAGCTCACGCCGCGGAGCCTCTCCTCCACGACCTTGCCGTCGCCGGCGAACTCGCGGCGGAGCTCGTCCTGCAGCTTGTGTCGGACGCGTGGGTTCCGCATCAGCTCCGCCATCGCCCACAGCAGCGTCGTCGACGACGTCTCGCTGCCGCCGCCGAACATGTCCTGCATATAATAAAGATTTTCTCGATCATCTCGCCCGCCATTGACGTTGACGGCGACCTCTGAGTCTGAGTCTGAGTCTGAGCTTACCAGCATGACGAACTTGATGTTGTCGGCGGTGAGGGGATACTGGGAGTCGGCCTCCTTCTGCAGTCGGAGGAGGACGTCGACGAGGTCCTCGTCGTCTTCCTCATGTCCGGCGAGGCGGAACTCCTGGTGCTCCTTGATGATGACGTCCATGAGACGATGCATCTTGGCGCGGCTGCGGAGGAGGTGGGCGGGCATGCGGCTGACGCGCATGGCGAGGCGCGACGACGGGAACAGGTCCGGCAAGCTCATGCCGGGCACAGCGGTGGTCACGTCCTTGACCATCTGGAGGTACTCGCCGCGCTCCATGAACTGCCGGCTGCCGATGATGGCGCGCACCGTGGAATCCAAGACGTAGAGCGCGATCCCGGTGGTCAGGTTCACCGGCGACGCCGCGGCGGCGGAGGCGGCGACGGAGCGGAGGAGGCGGCCGACCTCGGCCTCGCGGACGGGGCGGAAGGCGTGGACGCGGCGGGAGCTGAGGAGCTCGACGGTGCAGATCTTGCGGAGCTGACGCCACCCGTCGCCGTAGGGCGCGAAGACGACGCCGCCGCCGGCGTCCTGGTACCAGAGCCGGGTGAGGGGACCCACGGGCCGCGTCGCGAAGGCGACGTCGTGGGTCTTGAGGATCTCTCGCGCCGCCTCCGCCGACGAGGCGACCACGGCCTGGACCTCGCCGAGGCGGAGCAGCATGAGCGGGCCGTGGCGCCGCGCCAGGTCGCGCATGCGCCGATGCGGGAGGCCGCCGCCGATGAGGTGGTGCAGGTGGCCGATGATGGGCAGAGCCCACGGCCCCGGCGGAAGCCTCTGGCCGCCATTGTCGCGCGACGCCGAGCTCCTGGACCTGAGCAGTAGAACAGGGAAGATAAGGAGAGGTAGCAGAAGCAGGTATAACAGCAGGTCGGCGGCCATGGCCGGCATCGTGGAGCTCGAGAAGACGAGTGGAATTTTCACCATGGAAACGCATGTGCCAACTTTCCTTATGGTGTATTTCTGAGTGCCTGACATATGGGGTCCAGTCCATCACTTCAAGAAACAGAAAATGTTATCCTCAACATCTGCATGTCCCACGCTCCCGTCCATAAATAAGAGCAAGTACTATCAGTGATGAGGTGGATGAGAGTAAAAGAGGAAGAGATGGTGAGTTACCTTTTAAACCTCTTTATAAACTTTAAGAAAAAAAACGATGTTGATTGAATGAAAATAAATAAAACAAATAGTTATATTGTATTGGAACAGCAATGTGTAAGTATATGTTGTCTTCTAATAATTAATTAATTGATGATGTGAATAATATTAGTGGGTAACCACTCCTACTATAAAACTTGCTCTAATGTGCATGAGTATCTGTAGAGCGGGACCCACTCTGACGTGGACGGGAATCTTTGAGCAGGCAGGGGACTACACTATGAGGGCTTTCACAGTGCCTCTGACGTTACCCACCTGAAGCCCACGTGTCTAAAACGGGATACTCGTTCTTCCGCTAGCCTTGTCAAAAAAGAAAGGGAGACGAGCTTGGGAAGCGGGTACGACGATCCGAAGCTGCAGCTCTTCTCCTCCGGTTTCTTCGACACCGCCGAGGCCACCGCCGCCGCGTGGGCTTGGGGACGCTGTCGCTTGGACTGCATCTTCGGCCAGATCCGCCATGTGAGCTCGGGGATGTCGCTGCTGCCGCCGCCAGGAGAGTTAGGGGAAGTCGCCGCCGCCGCCGCCGCCGCATGGGCTCGGGGTAGCCGAGGGAGGAGGCCGGAGGGGGGAGAGGAGTGGGGACGCCGACTCGGTCGATCCGGAGCCGACGAGGTTGATCCGCAGCTCGGCGACGCCGTCGTCCATGGCTTCCGGCCCTGACGAGAAGAGGTGGAGCCCCGCCCGCCGCCGCCGCTCCGCTCGGCGCCGCTTCGCTTCCTCCGCTCGAGCTCGCCGTCCCCCGCTCCCGCGCCGCCGACCACGCCGCTGCTTCTAGGGAGGAGAGGAAGGGTGGTGCGTCGGCGAGCGTCGGTGAATCTGGCCGCCGCTCCGCCCGCCGCCCAAGCGTTCGACGCCTCAGCTTCCTCCGCCCGACGCCTTTTCCTTTGCCGGTGGAGAAAGGAAGAGTGAAGAGAGAGGAAGGGGAAGATGAAAAGTGAAAGACATGGTACTGGTGGGATGGGACTCACTACAAGGAACTTGCGCTGTGAAGCATGTAGCCTAACACACGTTCTTGACTTAGTTGGCCATGTGAGGTCCGACAAATCTCAAGGACACACCGCTATTGCCCTAAATGGCCTTAGGTGTTTTTATGGTTCGAGGGGAGAGGACGTTATCTCGTTTCTTATATGGATGGGACGACACGGTGCATATCAGCATATGTAGTAATTAGTGTAATCAACTATCATCCTGACAAATAAAATTAACATTTATCCCTTTTCTAAGTGGGATATACATTTTCTCAAACAAAAATTCAAATCTAAAATCCAATTATATCATGTCTTTATTATAATTAAATCTTTATAACAAGATATTAATATATATATATATATATATATATATATATATATATATATATAAGAATATATATGTGTAAATTACTTTTAGATTTGATTAAATTACTTTTTAAATATTTATAATGTTGTGAATAGTTTGTTTTATTGGTTAGTTCTATAATTTTTGTCGATTAAATTTACTTTCTAGATAGTCTCATATTTATCTCCCACAATAGATTTATTTTTAATGCCGTGCAATCTTATTTTTTTAAGAACTACTTGTTTTTTAAGTTAATTTTATAATATATATATCAAAATTACTTTTAGGCTTTATTAAATTTACTTTTTTATATATAAGAAGTAATTTAATGAAATCCAGAAGTAATTTAAATATATTATTAAAGTAATTTGTAGTATTTCTTCAAAATATAATCATGTGAGATCTTATTATAAATATTTAATTGCAACGAACATAATGATGTAATCGGATTGTAGATCGGATAAATAATTTAAGAGAAAATTTTATTTCAAGCTTCGGTGGTTGGAATATACTTTTTACTTGTTGGACTAGTGTTGTACACTAGTTAAGTTAGATTTCTCGGAACATGACAGCATCAGAAGGGTTGCTGGTTAGGACGAGAACATGCGTGCATACTAATTAGATTACACGTTCTTACATATCATTTAAATAGTTATTATTTTTCTTTAAAAATGATAAAATAGATTAATATGGAACGTATCACTTCACAAAAATACAAGTTTAAATTTAAGTACAAGTTATAACAAAAATAAAAACTATAATTGTGAATGACATTAACTATTTTTAGTTTAATTTTGTCGACGGGCTATACGTCGACCATGGTATTTGTATAGTATAGGGATCGTTGAAACTAGGGTATATATAAGAATCAATCAAGCAGACAAAGAACAAAGATTTATATTGGTTCGGGTCCTCAAAATGAGTAATAACTCTACTCCAGTTTATATGTATTATGGATCGAAACATCGCTCAGAGTACAATGGGGAATAGAACAATTGGATGAATCTGTCGACTAGATGCTGCCGAGAATGGCCCAACAAGATCTATTCGATGAATACGATGCTGACTTCCACCGGATTGCTTCTGAGCGTGATTTTGGCTATGGCTTATAACTCTCTCTCCCTCCCTGGACGAGGGGGCCTTATATTTATAGCGTAGATCTTTTTCTTCCCCAAGTCGATCTCGGAGAGATAGAACAGGATATGAGCCTAAGAAAACCTTATCTTCCTCGACTAGTACTATGACACCTTCTATTTCAGGAAGATAATTTTCTTCTGTATTAGTTGTATTTTCTTAATTAAAGGATACTTTCTCGTATACTATCGGGTATATGGTATTGTCGTAATTCACTAACTCTTGTATAGGAGATATGTCTTATCCTTGATACTGACAGTAGCCCCCCGACTTCAATGAAAATGATTCGGCAAATGTTCTCAAGCAGAGATTCCGAGAACAACTATTGTCGAACTTGCCAAAACCCTTCTCAGCCACCCAAGAAGAGGTAGAGTACGCGACAACGTCCTTCCATTCTCATGATATGAGAACTCAGCTTGAATATGAATTTGTATTGAAGTCAAAAACTTTAACAGCTATAAACAAGCAAAAATATCGACGGTGATTTCTCCATCTTCCTCGAAATTCGAACCATCAGACATGACCTATAAATTCCATTTTTGAGATCTATTTGGGTTCCGTTCGTCCAAACAAAGCCCTAGCTTTCTTTCTCTTGCACCTCCAATCCCCTTCGCCTCAGCTCATCAAAACCCTAAACCACAACTTCTCTCAATCTCCTTCGCCAATCTCCATGGATCTCCCAGAATACAACATTGGCCTAGGTGAGATGAGGGAATGGTCAGATAATTATTCTTGCATCTTTTGTTCAATGTGGTTTTCTGGTTCCTCCTTCCGAATTTCTATCTTTACTTCTTGACTTCTATGGGATTCACCTTGTTCATCTCAACCCCAACTCCATTGCCTTCCTAAGTATCTTCACCCATTTATGTAAGGCATACCTTAGGGTATAGCCTTTTCTAGATTTGTTTAGATACTTCTATGAGGTTAGATGGATAGAAGCCTAAAAAACTCATGATGTTGAGGCCTCTGTCTTCGGGATGGGATGAAGGACGAGTATATTCCCTTCGACTGCCTGTCTTCGAGAAAAGATTGGAGAATGAGTTGGTTTTATCTTCATATCGAGGACAGAACTCCTATTCTTGAGACCCCCGATCAGAAACCAACACGCCTGGAGACATGGACCTCCAACCTTCATTGACTCCTGCTTTAGCGAGCTTTGTAGAAAAAATCCATGATCTCCGATAACATGGTCTGATCGGGTACAAAGTCATTCAATACTTTGTCCATCGTCGGATCTAACCTCTCTAGGCTCGTTCTCACCCCGTGTACTTGTACTTGGGGGAACAGGACGTGACGCGGCTATCGCACCGGGGTATACCGCTTATAGTTTCTTCATTCAAATAAAGAACCAAAACTGTCTTCATTTGATAACCTTGTCACTTTTGTTTCAATCACAATTCTCTCCGAGGACACCGTGGTGGAGCGTGTCGAAAAAGTGGTGGTCGACTAGGCGTCATTTGCCACCGACCTCCCTACGCCGATATGCGACCTCCCGCCAACGGAGCGGGACGCGATTGTAAATGTAAGTGCCGTCGACCACTACTCTTTGTCATTCATTTCTATGCTCATCGACCACCAGACGTCTACCTTTTTGAAGGAGCAGGCGGTGTCCGAACAAGCAGCCGCCTCCCTTATGCCTAGCGGTAGTGGAACCAAGAAAAAGTGCTGGCCTTCACTGGCCAAGTCCTTCGGAGCTGGGAAGCTTACCCAGACAAGCGGCTTTGAGATGAGGCCCCGACCATAGGATTATCTGACAACCGTGGTAGCCTTCTCGACCTACTTTTTCTCTTCTGCAGACAACCTCCAGTGTGAAGCCCGCCTCTATAAAAAGGGTGTCACTACTGAAGAAGCAGAAAATCAGGTAAGTATAACCTCGGTTTACTGATGTTTTCCTTGTTCATCACACATTCTTTGTAGCAATAAAATTCCTTTGAACGCAGTCCCTCCCCCTCGATCTCGGGATAGAGCACCGGGGCTCGAGAAGAAACAAGCTCCAAATCTCCCCCCCGGACATTGTGGCTACCGTTCTCCCAACACCTACTCCATCGATTGGCGCCCTTGTCATCCCAGGGTCATCCTCCTTCGCCGACAAGTTATTGCAGGCTTGATGGCTAGTTGAGGCGAATTCCTAGGACGTCATCGCCAAGATCGGGCGGGTTGGGAAAGCCGTGTCCGCCATCGACGACCGCATTGCAGCATTGGAAGCGCAGTTGAAGGAAGAGCGGGCCGATAACTCCAAGTTGTGAGAGCTGGTGACGGGTAACGAGCGGCAGTGTCGAGGCTTCGAGCACGAGCTCGCGGAGTTGAGGGACAATCGGGCCTCTCTCCAAGTTTTGCACGAGAACTATGGGCGTATCGACGTGGTGGCCAAGGGCCTAGGAAAAAAGGTCGACCATCCCACCTTTCCCGACGAGATGATGGTCATAGGGTCTCTGGGATCGCTCATCACCACGCTGGAGACCGCCGCCAACGACCACGCTGAGCAGGTGGCAGACGGGGTGCGAACTAGGCTCAAGTCCAGGGCATGCCATGTCCTCGCGTGCCTTAAGCTCACCCACCCCGAGATCAACCTAGAGGAAATGATGACCAAGGGGGAAGCCGACGGACACTGCGACGACACCATGTCGGAGGTGGAGGATCTCGGGAACTCCGTGATCCCTTTTTTTGAAGAGTAATTTTCAGTTTTACCCTTTATTGTAAAAAGTAAGGACAAGTATTGGGCTTGGTGTCCGAGAACACTTCCTTCTACTGTATCCTACTCAAGGCTTTTGTTTGCTTGGCATATTTCTATTGTAGATTTCTTGAGGTCTTGAACGAGGACGTCCAGCAAGGCGGACGCTCGTTAGACTTGGTTACCAAATCCAGTACGCCTTAGGCCTCATCAACACCAAGTGATGGCAGCCGTGCCCTGGTCACCATTGCCTCCGACAACGCCTCTGTATCTCAAGGGAACCAAGTGGCGTTGTTGCGTGAGCAATGCCAAAGTAAGATAGTCATAACATTATAGCATACCGTCTTTGTACTCAGACCAAAGGTTGCTAATGACATTATCCTTTCTAGACCTTGAACACTCTCTCGCAAAGATGGAAGGATAGGTTGAATACTGGAAGACAATGTTCGAGAGAGAAGAGTTGGCGAGGGCTGCCAACAACACCAGAAAAAGAGCAGAGTACAAAGCTTCTGAGAGAAAGGGAGATATGGATCTCGTTGCACCTCGAGAACTGATGCTCTGTACTACAGCGGTTGTGCTAAGAGTTGCGTGTGGCCCGTCCTCCTTCTGAGAAGTCAGTCTCTGGATATCTGGGTGGATATGGGGTGCATGCAATGCCCTTGCTAGTACAGATCAACGGATCGATGACAGCCTGAATCAGGAATGTCGTCGAGCTTGCCGATATGCCGGTGGTCACATGCTTGCATGTATCCGCGAATCTCGTCCTCAGATGGACTTGAACTTACTTCGAGAAGGGTTTACTCATTCTTGGAAGACGGCCTCCGAGATCGACCAACTGGTGCAATCCCTTGCCCCTCTGGCCGTGGATGTCTTCTCCTCGATGGACTGGCAATGGCCCTCCTAGTAGATGCGACAGTATCGATAATCTGAAAAATAAAGCTTCAGACAATGATATTAGTAGATACTAAAATTCGGTCGACTTTTGTAAAATGTTAAAGCAGGTTGTATTTGCAGTAGTAAAAGAGTACTTCTTGTATGGGCTAATGTTGGTAATATTAAGCTAGGTAACCTTTCTAGCCCCTAGCTAGTTTTATGGAAAGGATGGTATTTCCAAAAAAAAGTAGCTTAAAGTTTTATATTTGACTGTGTTGAAGCAGTGAATTCCTAGCCCCCAGCCATGAAGTTGGGAAGAATTCCTGAGTACACAGCTAGTTAATACGTTACAGTGGGTACTCCGACATGGCCAAATCTGATATGGCCGTTTGACCCTTAGCATCCGACTAGTCCAATTGTGCTAGGTGTCCCCCGCCAAGGTGCTGAGACCCGGTAACTAGTCCGATTTAATGTAATAGGTCGATAAGAAACGACTTCGATTTACGGTGTTTATAAAGAAAAGGGGTTCATTGGACAAAATACTGTGATATGTAAAGCAAAAGATGTATATATATATGAACTGATATAAATCAACTTACAGATTAGACATTGGTCTTATACAAAGAATTTTCGTAGCTGATCGGTATTCCAAGAATTGAATAACATGCGGCCTTCATAAAAACCTTATCGGAAGGCCTTGCCGACCAACGTTCTCGCTCCGACATGTGATCCACAAATTCCTTCATGGATGTCGAGTAGTAGCTCCTTGCTGTCGTTAGTCGTGATGCACTTCAGCAGTATTCCGTTGGGGGCCTTCTTGTATAAATCGTTCCCGATCATACAATAGGCATTGGCTTGTCAGGAAAGCTTCTCTGCTTCTGTGTCATCATTCGGCATCTTGTCGGCATTGAGGAATTCGATTAGCAGTGTGCGCCAATCTGTGATAGTCTCAATGTCCGCGATGAGCTTTTTGTTTTGAGTAGTAGCCCCCGAGTCAACGTCGGTGGTGCTATCGATGTCATCGTTCGGCGAACTCTTGACTGACGGATTGGTTAGCATTTAAAGGAACGTGCCAGGTGTCATTGGTTCTCTTCTGGATGCTCAGCAGGCAAGGTTGTCTGCATCGGCATTATGTTTGCGATAGACATGGCACACCTCGAATCTGTCGAACTTGGGTTCCAGCTTTCTGACTTCGGCGAGATACTTGGACAACTCATGGTTAGAGCACTTGTAATCATTATGCACTTGACTGATGACTATTTTTGAGTCCTCTTTCACAACTAGTCACTTGACCCCAAGTGAAATAGTGGCTCTTACACCGGCAAGAAGTCCTTCGTACTCGGCGGTATTGTTGGTTGCCCGAAAGTCTAACTGCATGGCATGTCAAAACTGATCTCCGGTTTGTTGGATCATGTGATGATCTTGGTGATGAACAATTGTCAAAGGTAAGTGTTTGTGAAAATACGGAGATATGTTTTCAGACGGTGAATAGTGTTTGTGCTGACGGTTGTGTACCGGTCAGACCGGGCTAAGGCGGCCGGTCAGACCGGAGGTGTGCGAGCGGTTAGACCGGCCGTCACGCGGTCTGACTGGCAGAGGCAGCCGACTTCTTGTCGGATTCGGATTCGGATGTTTCCTTCGTGGATTTGACTTTGAGTTGGTTTCTATACGTGTGGATACTGGTGTTATGCTAATGTGAGTCAAGTTGGGGATAACTTGCACTCGGATATGGAGTTTCTTTGTTGTTCATGTGCAGGTGTTGCTTGAGGCCATGGGAGTATAGCCGGTGATGGATCGGGACTAGGCTTGGGAGAAGTTGAGGTCCAGACGGTCGAGGATATCACGTGGGATGCTCAGGCTAGAGAACAATGCATGTGGAGGTGAAGGTTTCCATATGGCGTACACGTGGTATTGTATGCGTATGGAAAGTGGAGTCAAATTTGGTAGGAGTCCAAATTTGGATAGTGTTAAGTTTGTTGCTTGTATGGGAGGTTTTCTATGGGATTAAGACTTCTTATATGAGTAGGATTCGTGGCTAAGGGTAGCCATGATGAGGGTATAAATAGAGGGGCAGGGTGTTGTCTCTCGGTGTGAGTTATATTGAGTTTTAGATCAAGCTTTTAGAGCTTTGAGTTAGGGTTTTGATATTAGTCAAAATTGTGGAGAGGAGTGCTGTGGTTGCACTTTGTAAACACTAGTTGATGCAATAAAGTCGTGTGATTTGATCTACATCTTCAAGTGTTTTTACCGGCGTTGTTCTGGATCTCGACGGTCAGACCGAAGTATTACGGGCGGTCTAACCGGCGAGAGGCGGCGGTCCAACCGGCGAATATACACCGGTCAAACCGGCGGCGACTGGGCGGTCAGACCGGGGAGCTCGGGCGGTCAGACCGGGGGCAGTGTTTTGGCAGCAACGGTGACGGTGGCGATCTACATCGAAAAGAGGGTAACTTTAATTTCCGCTTAAAGTTTTTGGTTTTTGGTGTTACAACCATTCACCCCCCCTCTGGTTGGCTTGGTATTTGAGATTCGATCTTACACGGTTGGTGAAGTTAAGATAAATCCAGCTCCTGCTCCTTGGCTGTTGAATGCCCTGTCGAAGGCCATTGTCCACCGCTCGTTGTCCGTTCGGTCGACTTTGCTGTCCTCAGGGGCGGTCCAATCGGCGATGAAATCTACGAGTACCTGTGACTTGATGGTTGTTCATGGGATAAAGTGGACATCGAATTAGCTGAGCTCAACTACCCTTTTGGCAATGCGTCATGTGACTTCTTTGTTGCAAACAACTTCATCAAGGGGGTATGAAGAGACAACCAGACCTTGTGGGCTTGGAAATATTGGCGTAGCTCTCGGAATGTCATGACCACAATGTAGAACAGCTTTTGGATCTAGGGGTATCTGGTCTTGCCATCATGCAGCACTTCACTGATGTAGTAGACTGGACGTTGTACCTTCTTGCGCTTGACAACATTAACAGTGCTTACAGAGTTCAGCATTGTTGCGATGTAGAGCAAGAGTTCCTCCTGTGATTGTGGGGCGACGAGGACCGGTGAATTGGCGGGGTATCGCTTGAGTGTGCAAAACGCCTCCTCGGCCTCTGGCGTCCACTCGAACTTGTCTTGCTTCTTCAGAAGGCTGAAGAAGGGTAGTCCTCGTTCTCCCATCCTGGCCACAAATTGACTAAGGGCTACCATACATCCTGTAAGTTTTTGGACTTCTTTGAGCCTTGTCGGTGACTTCATGTTCTTGATGGCCTTGATTTTGTCCGGGTTTGCTTCGATACCTCGCTCAGAGATGAGGAAGCCGAGCAGTTTGCCCGATAGTACTCCGAACGTGCACTTCTCTGGGTTCAGCTTGAGCCGATGTCATTGGAGATTGTTGAACGTTTCCCGTAGGTCATCGATGAGACGATCTTGCGTCTTTGTTTTTACTACGACGTCGTCGACATAGGCCTCAATGTTGTTGCCGAGTTGAGATTGGAAAGCCCCCTGAATCTCACGCGGGTATGTAGACCCGGCGCTGGTCAGGCCGAAGGGCATCTTGACGTAGCAGAATACACCGAAGGGCGTGATGAAGGCTGTTGTCACGCCCGGAAATTTTCCCAAATTTCCAGACCATTTTGTGTATTAAGTCCCTGTCCAGGCATCAACCAGGGTACACAAAACGACAAATCAATAAACAGATCCAAACGTAAATAAAGCGATAAATACTTACAACAGAGGCACTTAGTCCTCACACCAAAAAGAAAACAGCAGCGGAAAGAGACGATCCTAGCGGGCTTCAGCTCCACTCCACAGGCAAACTCAACTGGGGTCTGAGCCTTGGTCCTCTAACTTCATCTTCAACTCAGAAGTACTAAACTTCTGAAAAAGGGGAAAAAATAGCAAGATTGAGTACAACCACCGTACTCAACAAGCCACACCAAGATGCAAACATGCACAGGGGAGACAAAGGGAGGCTTGTGGCTTTTGCAGAAAAGCGGTTGAAAACCTTTAATTTTAAAACAGTAAAACAGTTGTTTAATTAAAGCAATATTAAATCTCCACTGAACAACGCTACAACCACGTTGAACAGGCCCAACCATTCCACCTGAACTACACCAGTTCATTAAGTCAAATTAATTAAACATGTGGGACTAATCACGGTGAATCTGGTCGATCGCCCATAACCGCGGGCACGGCTATTCGAATAGTTTTACTCTGATCAGAGGTGCGCAACTGTACCCACAAGACACGATTCCACACATGTTACCATGCCCCGAAGTATCACCACGATACTGCAAAGGGGGAAATCGTGACAAGACCTTTCGCATAACCCCCTCTAACCAATCGTACCACCTCGGGTTTCGCCCCCACCCCTCAAAAGGCAGTGGGCAGCCCCCCCTCGAGCCTTGGTGAATCCGGTAGCCGCATAGACCCTCGCCGGGCCCATCCAAACTCCATCACGCTCACCCTAACCAGTGTACGTCGCTAGAGGAAAGTTACACTACCAGTCCAGCAGTTGCCCATTCTTGCTTGTGGTAAGCACTGTTATTCTTCCAGGGTTTCCCATGAACCGGTCCTTAATTGCCATGGGTGCGACCAGCAAAACCATGCACCCACAGCCCACCATTAAGTCATATTTTAGTTGGATAATTACGACCAATAAAACATGGTCAGATGTTTCGAGCCACAGCTCACTAGAAGCTAAAAGTAAAAGTGTAATTATCCCATTAAATGAGCTAGTGGTAATTAAGCATGGCTAAGCATATATAATTCTAGCAAAGTCAACATAAGTGACTCACGCTAGTCAGATTATCACCCAAGGTTAACAAAGGACGGTTAACAAGTAAACATGGCACAAGCGAACGGATAGGTAAACCCTATTCCCATGTAATTAGCAAAACATGCACTTTATTTGCAAACGTAAAACATTTCGTAAAATAGGTACAACATGCTCAAGGGGAATGTGTGACTTGCCTTGCTTCTTCAAACAATCTTCCGAACTCTTTTCCTCGCGAGCGCAAACTCCCGAAACGACGGAATCTACACGCTGGCACGCAAAACGAGGAAAAACTCTAATAAAAACCAAGTAAACAGTACATAAAAAGTAAACAAACATGTAGAGCTCAATTTTAGATGAATTTTGCAAGTTGAATGGCTCAATTTGGAGTTCGTATGAATTAGATATGAATTTTAGAAGTTTTGAGCCATTTAAATGAATTTCTGGAAATTAAATCGATTTATTGCGCAATTATTAATAATTTTGCAAAGGAAAGGGCTACGCTGACATCATCAAAGGGAATCGGCGCCGGAACGGCGGGTCCCACGTGTCAACGGGTCAAGGGCGGACAGTCCACGGTGGAAAAGCACCACGTGGCACCGACGTGGGACCACGGCGGACGAAAGGGAGAAGGTAGCGCCGACGTGGACGCCAACGTGGCGAAGCCGCGGGCGGCCACGTGGTCTGGGTGTGGATTGGAGTAAACAAAGGGGCCCACGTGTTGGCGACACAAGTGTCGGCGAACAGGAGAGAAAAAGGAGGTGAAATGGACTTTGCAGGGGAAAGGGGAAAATTAGGCTGAGAGGGAGGTAAACTGGACTTGAGGAGATGAGCTGGATTTTCTCGGGAAAAAGTTAAAAGGGCCGAGGGACGAAAAGTAGACTTTTGTGTGGAGAAAGGATAATAGGCCGGCGGCCCAAAGAGACGAGGGACCAAGATTGGACTTTTACGAGGAGGTGGGCCAATCGGGCCGAACGGGGTGATGGGCCGGCCTGAGAAAAAGGGAGAGGGACGCAAAATAGACTTTTGCGGGGAGATGGGCCAATCGGCCCGACGGCCGCTGGGCCGGAGGGAGCGGTGGGCCGAACGGAGCGGCCTCTACGGCCCGGGCGGACGGCTAGGGTTCGGCCGAAACCCTAGCCGACCCGGTGAGGGCACGGCGCCGGCGGGCGGCGGCGGGGCGGCGGCGCGGAGAGCAGCGGCGCGGCTGCGGCCGGAGCGGCGGCGGGTGCGCGCGGACGGCGGCGCAGCGCGCAGCGGCGGGCGAGCGGTGCACGGGCGGCGCGTGCGGCGGCGGCCGGGAGGGGGAAAAAAAGGCGGCGGTGGAACTCACCGGCGGCGGAAGACGGCGGCGTCGGCGGTGCGGCGCTAGGATTAGGGTTTTGGGGGCGGCGGCGGCGGGGAAAATTGGAGGAGGCCTCGGGGGGGGGGGGGGAAATATAAAGGCGGCGCGGCGGGAATCCCGCCGGGAAAAGCGGCGGAGCGGGCGGCGCGGCGGCCGGCCGAGTCGGGGACGACTCGGCCGCGGCCCCACCCGTCAGTGGGCGCGTGGCGCGGGGAGGCGGCGGCGGCTCTCGGCCGGCCTTGGGCCACGGCCTCGGGCCGGCCCGAGAGGGGGAGGGACGCGGAGGCGGGCGGCTTGGGCCGCCTTGGGCCGAGGAGGGAAGAGGCGCGGCGGCTCGGGTCGCTGGGCCGGAGAGGGGAGGAAGCCGCGTGGGCCGCGGGGAGAGAGAGAGAGTTTTGGGCCGAAACGGCCCAAAACAAAAAGGGACACTTTTAATTTGTTTTTTCAATTAATTTAATTTGTTAAATGAACTTTGTGACATTAAAATTATTTCTTTAGCTCCAAAAATTCACGAAAAATTTTGGAGAGTACTTTAAGGCACAGAGAATATTACAAAAATATTTCCGGCCATGATTTTTAAAGGAAAATTTTAATTTCCTTGCTATTTCACTTGTTTAAATTGCTTTAAATTTTTATTAAATTTCTGGAAAATGTATTATTAGGTAATTTTTAATCCCGATCGAAAGTCGGGGTGTGACAGCTGTCTTCTTCTCGTCTTCCTTGGCCATGCTGATTTGATGGTACCCAGAATATGCGCCGATAAAACTCAACAATTCACATCTAGCGGTAAAATCTATCAGATGGTAAATGCATGGAAGGGGAAAGTAGTCTTTCGGGCATGCCTTGTTGAGATCGGTGAGGTCTACGCACATCCTCCACTTGCCATTGGCTTTGCGCACCATAACTGAATTTGCAAGCCACTCTGGATAAAGGAGTTCTATGATGAAACCGACTTTGAGAAGTCTGTTGAGTTCTTCTCGCATAGCTTCTTTTCAGTCTGGAGTGAAGCGACGCAATTTCTGCTTGATGGGTTTTGCATCAAGCCAAACCATCAGTTTGTGCTCAATCACCTCCCTAGGGACCCCCATCATGTCGAACGATTGCCAACCCAACACGTCTGCATTGTCGCGGAGGAAGGTGATGAGCTCAAGTTTTTATTTGCAGTCGAGCTCGGCCCCGATCTTGACTGTCTTGTCGGGAGTGCTACTAGACGGCGGGATTATCTTGATAGTGCCGTCTGGTTTGGGCGTCGTATTGGGCTTGATTTTTTTCGAGGAGGTTTAGTTGGGGCGGGCATGGTGGGAGTTTGCTCGATCATATAGCGACTCCTCTTGTCACACTACACTGCCATTTTTGCGTTCCCCGGTATCGTGATTATCCCTTTAGGTCCTGTATCTTGATCAGTTGATAGGCGTAATGCAAAGCTGCCATGAACTTGGTGAGTGTTGTCCTTCCGAGAATGGCATTATAGGTAGTGTCAGCCTCCGCTACGTCGAACGTAAGCTGCTCTGTTTGGAAGTTATCAGCTCTGCCAAAGGTTACCGGCGATGTAATCTTTCCTAGGGGCCTTGACGACAATTCTGGGGTAATACCGTGGAAGGGCTGCTCTGAAGGGACGAGCTCGCTTCTTGGAATCCCCATTGCATCGAGCGTACTGGCGAAAAGGAGATTGATGAAGCTGTCGTCGTTAATAAGAACTCGGGCAACTTTAACGTTCTAGATAGTAGGTTCACCTACTATCGAATATCGCCCAGGAACTGTCGTCAGAGTCGGCGTCGGAGAACTAGAACCTTTGATTTGACCATTTCATTTTAGACACCATCCCTCGGGTTGTGGATCACACCTCACGTTCTACCTTCTTGTATTCTCTTCTCAAAGAATAAGAGGTTGAGCCACCGAAGATGTAGGCCACTGTTGACGCAGAATTTAGACCCGCCCAACAAGAAAACGGGTTCCACGTTTCCACGGCGGCCTGGGAGATCTGCTTAGCTCCAGTGCAGGTCCAATGGCTTGCCTAGGTGCGTGTAGGGCGTGCCAGTTGATTTGATCTGCAATCAACAAGATTAAACAAGTAAACCATATGAGAACCGATGGCCGATCGGCCGATAGGCCGATGTTGCATCGTGGAGGCCTGGCCGATAGGGCAAACCTATATCAGCTTACTTGAGATAATAATATGATAGAACTGATAAAACAGATTTAATCTCATCGGCCCATGTTAACATGTTTATAGCTGTCGGTGACATGGGACCGGGGGTGTCATGACTAGAGGCTTGGGTAGCCGCGGTCCTCCACGTGTCCCGACCCCCTCGGGGGGGGGTCGGGCCCGGGGGTGACGTGGCCGCCCCTTCCTCTGTCTCCCCGAGGGGTCGGGCCGCTCCCGTTTCGGCCCCGAGGGCTGGGGCGCCCCGACCCCCCGTGATCTTGGCGCCACGTGGGCGGGTTAGGTGAGCACAACAGGGCTCACCTACCCGCATTTATAGCGGGTCAGGCGAGCGCACCACGCCGCATTTAATGCGGCGCAGCACATGCTTATCCGGTCCGTGCCCGGTCGCGGTGTGTGACCGGTCACAGACCGGTCAGATCGCGGGTTAGGTGGCGACAGGCGGCCGATGGCACGCCTCGCCCCGTCCCGTCGGAATGATGAGAGTCTTCTGGCTCTCGTCCCTAGCCGGAGCCGGCGTGCTAACTCCTGGAGTTGGTATGTCAGTCCCGGTCAGATCCAATCCAGATTTCAGCGCAGGCGTGGCGAGGAAGTCGCCGGCCATTGAATGAAGGTTGAAACGGGCGTCCACCGGAGAGTTGGCGAGCGGGGCAGGAGGCGTGCACCGTGCTTGTCAGAAGTCACTTCCGGCTGTAGACCAGCCCTGATTGTAAAAAGAATGTTTCTTTTCTTAGGCAACTTGAGGCCCATGTGGTGACCCCTGATCAGATAAAAGGAGGCCCAGGCCTAGGAAGTGGGAGGACTCCAGCAAATGCGTTGGAGATAGAATTCCCTTTGTATTGTTGGAGACCCTCAGATTCACCAGAACACAGGAGTAGGGTGTTACGCTTCTCAGCGGCCCGAACCTGTCTACGTCACCCGCGTCTTGCGTGTTTTCACTCTCGCTGACGTCCTCTAGATCGAGGGCGAAGAAACTCACTTAGCACCCCCGGCCGAACCGGCAAAGGGGGGCCCGCGCGGTCTCCCGGTGAGGAGTTTCACGCTCCGTCAATAGCAAATCACTGGAATCGGCCGATGAGGGTTGCATAAAGATAAATACACTAGCTAATACTCTAGTGCAAACTTATGCAAGCCAATCGGCCAATATAAGCACACCAATCACAGAGAGATCCTAAGAATACCCTGTAACTGACATATTTAAATCTGCACAAGTGGAAAATACATGCAAGAACATAAAATAATCACATGCATTAGGTAAGACCGGCTGAAACCCCGACGCTATCCTTAATTACGATCGGAAAACAGGCTTTGGGTTAAACCTCGAAACACGACTAAGGTCGATAGCAACTCAGAGTGTAGATCGAGAGTTAACACAAAGAAAATCAAGTCGTCGATCGCTTTTGGGGATGGTAGATGCCTTAGATAATCTAAACGAGCAAGCCAATTCGATCATCGTCGGCAGTAAACCCTAAAACGAGTTAGCCGCTGGCGAGACAGAATTAGGAAACCGCGTCAAGATTAGCTAACACACGATAAACGACGATCACATCGCCAGGGCTTAACGTGCCTAAAGCGACACGCTAGCCCCGATGATGTAGATCGTCGGGTACGAGTTCTTACCTCTGCTCTGGGAAAGCAAAAACTCGTCAGGAGTTAACCTCTTGCGAGGGTTGGCGATGCACCGAAAGTAGATTAAACTTGGTTGTTTGTGTGATTGATTGAGAGAGAGTTTTTATGTACAAACTACCGGGATATTTATACCCGAGATTACAACAGGGCCCTTGTAGGACACGATCTTATCTCTAACTAACAAACAAGTCTTTGCAGCAGACTCTTGCTACAGATTAGATATAAACCTACTTGATTTACAACATACAATTGCCTAAAACCGAGTTTTATCTCTATTTGGCAACTTCCTTGAAGCTTATCTTGAGCCCAAACCAAGCCCACACTGACTCTGTCAACTTGCAGCCTGTATCGGCCGACGACCATATTGAATCCGTATCGGCCGATACGCTTTCCCTAGTAGCGCCTCTCTCAGTCCGATACGGCTACCGGATCCGATACGAGACCTGGTCTGACTCCAACTCAATCCTTCCTTTCTGCTTCGGTTTCCTCTTCCCTCTCCAGGTCGATTACGAAAATCCGCTATTAACACATGGCCCCCAATTCCGCTTCATTATATAATGTGGCGGAATTAACTCCGAGGAACCCATCGTCTTCCTTGCTAGGGTTTGTCTGAAAACCGCGCAGATCCAGATTCGCATGCCCCCACCGCCGATTCAACAATCACTTCGTGTTCTTCAACTCCGGCGACCCCTCGGCATCCCATCGGCATCAACCCCCTCATCGGCGACCTCTTCGACGACAATAATGGCTTCCGCTCCATTTTACGCCTCCGAGATCCCTGTGGTAAGTCAATCCCTTCTGAATACACATCTTCACTTTCCCGCCGATTTCTTCAAGCTAGGGTTTCTGCTTTTTGCCCCCCGGGTCTTATTTTTTCATCGTTGTTCTTATGCCATAGGTCTTCAAAAACCAAATCTTGATCCCCACCAACGACAAATCGCACCGATTCCTGCTAGGCCCCATGGGCAATTACGACCCAACCTGGCTGATAAATGCCGAGACAAACAGAGTCTCCTTCAAGCAAGCCAAGCCCAATGTCTCCTCGTGGAAGCACACTTTCAGATCCTGGCCGTCGAAGCTCAATGGGTACAGAACCTGGCACAAGAGGATTGCTGCAGCCAAACAGGTTCACTGGGACGAGATAGGAATCGGCCAATGTATTACCTTATCCCTGGCCGATACTAAGAAAAACGAACCACTCATGTCAGCGGCCACCTACTTCTAGTCCAGCACCTTGAACGCTTTCCTGTTCAAGCAAGGTCCGATGACCCCAACTTTGATTGACATCAAGATGCTAACAGGACTAGACATCCAGTCCGAGATCAAACCCTTCAGCCTCCTGGCAAACAGCAGCCATAAATTGAAAACCAAGAAGATTGGAGGCTGGTCTGGATATATTTCTGAGCACATGAAACAAGGATCAGTCTTAGAGAGAGAACACGTGGCCTTCCTGACGCTATGGTTGGAAAGATTTGTCTTTTGTGGATCAACTTGCGGCCCCACTACAAATTGTCAAAATTTGGCTCAAGCTCTGGTTGATAAAAAACAAATCCCCCTTGGCCGATATCTCTTGGGAGCTGTGTATCAGCTGCTTCATATCTCCACTCAGGATCTGATGCTGAAGCAAACTGTGGCTCATGGAGGACCATGGTGGTTTATACAGCTTTGGCTAACTATCCACACCAACACCATAGTCGATCGGCCTCCACTATCGGACTCCTGCTTCCCATCAAAGTATGCCGATCACGAAGACCACAGAACCAGAAGGTGCATGTCTTTTGGAGAGGCAGCCTCTGTTTACCCTGGAGCAGATCAATCGGCCGAAGACATGTCTACATGGTTCATTCGATTCTACACCGGGCCCCCATCAGTTAAGATGGATATGTTCATCTACCTCTCAGACCAGGGTTTTGAACTCCCTGACGATCTGCACTTGGACCTGGTGAATGATGACATGGAATCACGGGAATCATTCATGATCGGCATCACCCCATGCCTGCTCCCAGTAGGCATATTTCAAGGAAGAAGCACCAGCCTGTCTTATGAATTTTACAATCCTATGATAGCTGCTAGACAGTGCGGGCTTGGACAACTTCCCATCGGCTTATATTTCCATAAACTCCTAGAGAGGAGAGGTACGGTGTCATCAGCGTTGATCATGAATAAAGCACTAGAAATTGAAACCCCAAAGCTGGGTGACTGCGATCGATTGCATCTGAGCGCCTTCGTTCATATCAGCTTCCAAGCATGGTGGCAAGAATGGGCTGCTCATATTTTCCATCAATCGGCCAGATTTTATGTAACAGAGCTTATCCAAGGTATTAGCCCTCAAGTCCCAGACGGTCCAATTCCATCTGTGAGCAATAGTGGACAGAAAATTTGTTATGCTCAAGCTGTGGCTCCATCAGGATCAACTATCCTGGAATCAATCATCGGCCTTACTGCCCCAAAGGTATCATCACTACTCCAAGGGCCGATGATCAAAGAAAATCCCAAGAGTAAGGCGCCAGCCAAAGAAAATCTCAAAAATCCAGCAAGAAGGCTAAAACTGATGATCAGGCCAATCTTGAAGAGCTAGACCCCTCCATAGAAGAATTCCTTGATGAACAAGTGATGGAGGAAGAGGTCGATGAAGCAGCTGCCGATGCGCCTGAAGAAGAAAATCCATCGGCCGAGACTACTGAGAAACCATCGGCCAAGACCACTACAATCCCATCGGCCGATGACCAAGTCAACACCACCCAGCCAAGGAAAACCAGGCACGCAGTCCGCAAGGTAACACGTTTCCCTTCTTGAATTTATGCAATCTTCTTCTATTGGTATGTTACACTTTAATCCCTTGCAGGTTGTCGCTTCGTCTTTGTTGAAGGAACGGACTCAATCGGCCCCTTTACCAAGAACCAAAAAGGCAACTTTGCAAAGGCACGAACGAGCCAGGGCCCGATTGAGAACTCCTTCTCCTTCTCCACCACCCTCTCCGATTGCTTCGGTAAGAGTTAATTTTACATTGTCTTTCTAACAACATATATCTGTTCACCATCTTCTTGTTTTTCCTTAGCCTAGGGCTCCATCACCTGCACCACATCGGCCAACCCCCTCGCCTACCGTTTCAACACAGCAAAAGGAAGCTGATGCAAGCACCACCGATGCTCCAACACAGGTAACCAAGATTATTTTGATCCCCTTTTACCGATCCTCGTTCGACCAGGCTAACCTTGGCCTATACTGATATTTGCAGAACCTAGCCGATATGTTCTCTTTTGACATCGGCCAGTTTCTTGATGATGAGGACAAGGAGCCACCCATGATAGCCAAGGCGTCGATCCCTGAGGAGCTGAAGAACCGGCTGTCCGATATTGCCAATCGGCTGGAGTCCTCGCTGGAGTTCTTGGTGGAGGATTGCACTCCCATCAGAGTCAGGGTACAAGAAATTCAAGATCAACTGCCCGAAGACCTGATGGAGACCCTAACACCGGCCATCTTCTTGGAACAATACCGATTCAAGCTTAACAAGGCGAAGGAAAGACTCGCGGAGCGACGAGAACGTGAGAGACTGGAATCGGCCCTGTCCGCTAGCAAGGCTCAAGTCAATGCTGACAAAACCAGGCTGGATGAGCTAGCTGTGGAGCCGATTGTTTTAAAGAACAGACTTGAAGAACTCCGCCGCCTTGAAGCAGATCTAGAATCAAAACTAGAAGCCACGTGCCAAGAAATCCAAGAAGTTGAAGCCGGGATAGCTGCATCACCCAAGGCTATAGAAGACCAGACGGCAAAGCTGAAGGCATCGGCCAAGTACCTTGCAACCCTAAGCAAATCGTTGAAGCCAATCCCAGGGTCGACGGCCGATAACGCCCAAGCTATGAAGATATTGATCAAATCCGTCGTAGAGTCATTACAGTTATTGCAGACTTTATAGGGTAATGTAATATATTGTATGTCTTCATGCTTTGTAAACACAAATCTCATCCGCCAAGCAGCCGAATTTGATCTGAATAAATCTGGAGAAACTCAAGCTTGAAATTTTTTTTTGTAGCCCATAAACCTAGATCAATCCAACAAACTTGAAGAATCATGAAGAATAAGACTTGAAACTTTAAAAATTCTTTGAAAAATTCCTTGAAAAATTCCGCACTTGTATATATATATGCCCCCCAAATTTTAGAAGATGAGGGCTCATGTTGCAAAATTTGAACTAAGGGCGATAGGATATATCGGCCATCTAAAGACGATGCATAGCACATCGGCTGTAATCATAAATCGGCTGGAGGGCCGATCATGAGTCGATCCATACGCTTGGATAATATCTCTTTAAGTATTTGCCGTTAAGAGCTCTGCCATAAACTTCTCCATCTAATCCTCTGAGCAGATAAGCATTACGGGGAACACATCGATGAATTTGAAAAGGACCTTCCCAATTAGGTGACCACTTGCCGAATTTGTTATCTCGAGAACCAATCGGCATTATTAATTTACAAACAAGATCCCCTTCCTCAAATGACTTGGCAACAACTTTTTTATTATAATGACGAGCAACTCGATCTTTATCACGCTTTATTTTCTCCAATGCCCGCAATCGGACATGTGCCAAGTCATCCAACTCATCGATCATAAGATTATGATACTCATCGGCTGTCAAGTCGTCTTGCAAGGTAATCCTCCTTGAGCCGATGTTGGTCTCCCATGGCAGCACAGCTTCATGCCCATAAACCAGCTGATAAGGCGGCACCTGAGTTGCACCATGACAAGCCATCCGATACGCCCAAAGGGAATCGGCCAGCGTGATATGCCACCGTCTCGGCTGTTCGTCAATTTTCCTCTTGATCAACTTGATTAAAGTCTTGTTAGAAGCTTCTGCCTGCCCATTAGCTTGCGCATAATATGGAGAAGAATTCAATAGCTTGATACCCATGCTCTCAGCAAACTGAACAAACTCATCGGACACGAAGATTGATCCCTGATCTGTAGTCAATGTCTGTGGAAGTCCAAACCGATATACTATATGCTCTTTGACAAACTAAATTGCATCCTTGGAATCAACCTTCTTAAGGGGAACGGCCTCAACCCACTTTGTAAAATAATCTGTAGCCACTAGTATATATTTGTGTTCCTTGCTTGACGGCGGGTTTATCTGGCCGATCATATCTATTCCCCATCCACGAAACGGCCACGGCTTTATGATTGGATGCATAGCCGATGCCGGTGCTCTCTGAATTGCTCCAAATTTCTGACTATCTTGACATCCTTTATAATACTTGAAACAATCCTCTAGCATTGTTGGCCAAAAATATCCGACGCGCTTTAAAAGCCATCTCATTTTGGGCGCCGATTGATGTGTTCCACAAATCCCTTCATGGACCTCGCTCATAACAACTTTGGCTTCTTCGAGACTCAAGCATTTGAGCAAGACACCATCAATCGTCCGATAATACAGATCATCGTCCAGTAAGACATAATGTAAAACTTTATACTTCATTCTTCGTGACGCCGATTGGGAAGGGTTTCTCAAATACTCGATGATATCAAACCTCCAATCATCGGCATCTACGGTAGCAACCTGAATCTGAACATCTTTAGCCATCGACCTGTATCCCGATGCCCCCTGAGCTAAGTCATTGGCCTCGAAGTTCTGCTTCCTGGGTATATGCCTCATCGTCACAATCTTGAAAGCTTGTAACAACTCCTTGCACTCCTCGTTGTAAACTCTGAGAATATCATTCTTGCATTCATATTCCCCAAAAAGTTGATTAATGACCAACTGTGAATCGCCAATGATCTCTACGGAATCGGCCTCAACCTCTTGTAATAACTGCAAACCTTTAAGAACAGCCTCATACTCTGCTTGATTATTGGTATAATAAGGCTTGATAGTAAAAGCAAACTCAAAGATTGCTCCCCGAGGGGATATGATGACTAGGCCGATACCGCATCCATGTCTGCAAACAAATCCATCAGAATACAATGTCCATGGCACAATATCTGAATATGCAATTGAATCATCTCTATGCTGAACAATAAAATCGACCAGGGCTTGTCCCTTGATCGCTTTGGCCGATTCATACCGCAAGTCGAACTCTGTTAAGGCAAAAATCCACTTCCCAATTCTTCCTTTCAACACGGGGGCCGATAACATGTATTTCATCACATCGGCCTTACTTACCACAATGCACTCATTGGAAAGTAAATAATGTCTCAACTTAGTACATGAAAAATATAAGCACAAACAGAGTTTCTCCACTGGCGTGTACCTTGTTTCGGCGTCCAGCAACCTCCTGCTGAGATAGAAAATAACCCGCTCTTTGCCGTCAATATCCTGAACCAAAACTGAGCCGATAGACTTCTCATCGGCCGATAGGTACAGCCTGAACGGAACTCCCTTCTGTGGAGGAATTAGAACTGGTGGGGAGCTCAAATATTCTTTGATGTCATCCAGCGCCTTTTGCTGCTTGTCTTGATCATCTTTTATCTTCAATAACGGAGTGAACGGCTCTATTCTTCCTGACAGGTTCGATATAAAGCGCTGGACAAAATTAATCTTGCCGAGCAGAGATTGTAACTTGGTCTTGTTCGTCGGAGGCTTGATCTTCTTTATAGCGTCGATATTCTTCTGTGTAATCTCAATTCCTCTTTCGTGGACCAAGAAACCCAAAAACTGACCGGCCGATACGCCAAAGGCACACTTGTTATGGTTCATTTTGAGACCATACTTTCTTGCTCTTTCAAGTACTTTGCGTAAATCGGCCAAGTGCATATCATATTCTCTTGACTTCACGACAATGTCATCGATGTAGACTTCAATCAAAGAGCCGATAAGATCATGAAAAATATAATTCATGGCCCTCTGATAAGTAGCTCCAGCGTTCTTCAAGCCGAAGGTCATAACAACCCACTCGTATAGGAAGATTGCCCCCGAACACCGGAAGGCTATCTTGTGAATATCTTCCTCGGCCATGAAAATATGGTTGTAGCCTGCGTTCCCATCCATGAAGCTGATAACCTTGTGTCCAGACGCAGCATCAACTAGCAAATCAGCCAACGGCATAGGGTACTCATCCTTTGGTGTCGCTTTGTTTAGATCTCTGAAATCGATACACACCCTGAGCTTGCCGTTTTTCTTCATCACTGGAACTATGTTGGAGACCCACTCCGCGTATCGGCAGGGCCTGATAAAGTTGGCATTGTAAAGTCTTGTGATCTCTGCCTTGATAGCTTCGTGCATATCGGCCTTAAATCTCCTAGGAGCTTGTTTAAATGGCCGATAACCTGGTTTGATAGGTAGCCGATGTTCTACAATCGATCGGCTTAATCCTGGCATCTCATGGTATTCCCATGCAAAACAATCCATGAATTCTTTCAAAAGATTTATCAAATTATTCTTATATTCCTTTGGCAGGTTAGCACTTACATACGTCGGCCTAGGCCTATCACCTATTCCTATATCAACTTCTTCAAGTTCATCAGCCGACGTAAAGCCTTGTCCCAATTTGCCATCTAGCTCATCCACCGCGTCGTCTGTATAGGGACTAGCTTGCTCGTCTTGGACAGTGGATGGCAGATCTTTGTTAAAGCAACTGCTTGTCTTGATCTTCAATCGTCTCGATATCACAATCAGTTACTTTGAGGAAATCGGCGTCCCAGACTCGCCCGGATAAGCAGTCGATTCCCTCCATCTCTCAAACTGCGAGATCGGCATTGGCCAAGTGTACTGACCAATCGGCCTGCACGATCTCGACCTAGTCCCCTTGCCATTGTATAAGGCATTGGTGCATTGTTGAGGGAACGCAACAGTTTGTATGGATCCAATCCCGTCCCAACAACAAGCTGTAGGAACCCATTCTATCGAAGACGAAGAAGGTGGTGGGTATCGTCTTGGTGCCCATGGTGAGTTCCACGTTTAGTACCCCCTTCGCTTCGGACGCGTTGCCACCAAAGTCTTTCAGCACCATGTTGATCCTGATAAGGTCTTCAGGTACTTTTCCAAGCTTCCTGAAGGTTGTGTACGGCATCAAGTTGACCGCCGCGCCACCATCGACCAGCATCTTCGTCATCGGCCGCCCATTAACGAACCCTTTGATGTATA
The DNA here is from genome assembly GCA_008326285.1 of Oryza officinalis. Classification (NCBI taxonomy): domain Eukaryota; kingdom Viridiplantae; phylum Streptophyta; class Magnoliopsida; order Poales; family Poaceae; genus Oryza; species Oryza officinalis. The sequence goes on along the minus strand of BDMV01000002.1, from coordinate 7,782,543 downwards.
ACGGCCGGAGGTGCCTGTAGCTGGCGTCAACTGGCTTGTCGAACACGGCTTGATCGGGTGACAACTGTAGTCTAGCCGAGGACTGCTCATCGTCGGCTACCGCTTCATCGGCCGTCTGCACGCTGTACTCCGCTGGCAATATGAAAACCATATTAACAGAAGTTGATGCTACGCCTTTACCTTTTGCAGACGCGGGAGCTTGAGTGACTTGGAGGTGCCCTCATCGGCCTTGGCCACCGCTGATTTCACTCTTCATTCCTTCCTGGTCTTGGCCGGCCGATGGGCTATTGTCGCCTATTGCTCTTGGCTCTGCTCTTTCCTCCTTAGCCTCTGAACCCGCTGTTTCTGTGTCTTGCTGAACACGTCGCTTGGGCACCATTGGGGGTTCTGAACTTGCTCCTCGTCCTCGGTCTGATGATCATGGTACATCGGCCCTAGCCTCTCGTGTACAGACTTTCTCTGCTTGCTTGGCCGATGCACTTGCTTGCTCGAGCTGCCATGATAGGAGTCTTCTACATCGTTACACGCAGGGCACTCTTGGATGGATGACAACCTCATCCCTTTGTTCCAGCAGAAACGAAAAAACTCGCACTCCCAATGAGGGTCATAGGAGTTGTCTTGATCGGCTTGATCCTGTGCTTGTTCCTCCCGTCTTCGTTGATATTTTTTAATCAGGCCCTCGGAGGTCTGATGAGGTCGCTTGCCGGTCCGATGGCCACCGCCGTCGGCCCTGTCCGCCCGCACCATGTTGACTGGGAACGGGTGTCCTTCTATCTTCATCGGCCTCTTGGCATCATCGATCTTAATTCTGCCTTGCTCGATGGCCGATTGGATCTGTTGTCGGAAGATCTTGCATTCGTTAGTATGATGGGAATATGTGTTATGCCATTTGCAATACGTTCTCTTCTTGATTTCTTCGGCCGATGGCAGTACATGACCCACTGGCAGCTAGATCTGCTTCTCTTGCAGGAGTAGGTCAAATATCTTGTCGGCCTTGTTGATGTCGAAGTTGTACTTATCCTCTTTATCGCTCTTCTTGGCCCACTGGCAAGCTGTCGGCTTCTTCATTCGGGCCCACTCGGCCAGGTCGACATCGGCGTCTTCTTCATCATCTTCATCGGAGGCATACTGATAGACTGTATTGATCTTCTTTGCGAACTTCTTTGACTCCTGGAATCGTTGCTCGTGGGCCGATACTCGTTGGGCTAGCTGAGCTAGGCTGTCGAATTCCTGAGAGGAGAACCTCTCTCGTATCGGCCCCAGTAATCCTTGGAATGCCAAGTCGGCGAGCTGTGAATCGGTCAGGCTGAGGCTGTAACACCTATTCCTTATGTCCCTAAATCTTTGAATATACTCTGGGACCGATTTATCCACTCGTTGCCTGATGGCAGTAAGATCGGACAGTTTCATCTCTTGCACGTCGTTATAGAAATATCTGTGAAACTGCTTTTCCAAATCTATCCATCCTCTGATGGAATTGCAGGGTAAAGATGAAAACCATGTAAATGCTGACCCTGACAAGGACAGAGGGAAAAACCTCACCCTCAACGCCTCTATGGCCGATGCCTCCCCGCACTGTGCTAGGAATCGGCTCACGTGCTCGTATGTCGAGACGTTGTCCTGCCCCGAAAACTTGGAGAAGTCCGGGATTTTGTATCGGCTTGGCAGTGGCACTCTGTCAAACTCCTCAGGGTACGGGTGCCGATACACCGTAGAACTCTCCTTGGGCTTCAAACCGAACTGATCTCGCATCACCTCGGCTATCATGTCGGCCCAGTATCCTGCGGGCCGATGTGGGAGTCTTGCTGGTAAGATTGTTGCAGGCCCTCTGCTTGATATTGCCTGGGGGAGTACGGCTGGTAGTGGTGATCCAGGTTCTGCGCGTCGTACTGCCCTGCGGTGTACTGCTGGTAGCCTTGCGGCGCATGGTACGCAGCTGGTTGCAGAGGGTTGCCAGTCATGGGGATGTGAGGTTGTCTGGCCGATGGCGGGTTGACATGAACTTGCTGCATCGGCTCGATCACCGGTTGCTTCCCCTTCGTCCATTGTGCATATTGCTCTTCCGTGATGTGCTGAGGGCTTCCTCCCATCTGCCTGGTGAGGACCAGTGGCAAGGTTGGTGTCGGTTGCGCCGATGGGGGTGGCATCGGCGCCGTCGGCTGTGGAGCCGTGCTCAGGTCATTCCTCAAGGTCCGATAAGCAGGGAACTTATTTTCTGGCAGGTAAATCGACCCTTGAGGCTTGTACTGGTGGATTGACCCATCTAGGATCGACTTGACCGTATTGGTCAATGTGTTCACCAAGATCCCCGACTGGTTGACTAGCGCAGAATGAACTGCGGAGTCGATTCTATCTTGCAACGTCGGCGCAGCGTTCTCATCGGTCTTGACGGTGTGGTCGTGTGCCACCGCCGACGTGCTGGCTCCGTCTCCAGGGCTCGGCATTACCACCTTAGATTTCTGGATAATGGTGCCTTGCCGAGTCCTAGAGTATGTCTGCAGGTACATATTCTGGAACTGCTCGACCAGCTTTTCCATCTCGGCTTTCTGCTCTTCGTTGAGCTGATCGACGGTCACGGAGACTACGTTCTCCTCGGAGATCTCGGCCTGCTTCGACATCTTGAAGTGGTCTTCTTGTTGTTGCAAGGCTTGCGTTCTTGAGTCCCACCAGGCGTGCCAAAAGCGTGTTGGCACAGAATTTAGACCCGCCCAACAAGAAAACGGGTTCCACGTTTCCACGGCGGCCTGGGAGATCTGCTTAGCTCCAGTGCAGGTCCAATGGCTTGCCTAGGTGCGTGTAGGGCATGCCAGTTGATTTGATCTGCAATCAACAAGATTAAACAAGTAAACCATGTGAGAACCGATGGCCGATCGGCCGATAGGCCGATGTTGCATCGTGGAGGCCTGGCCGATAGGGCAAACCTATATCAGCTTACTTGAGATAATAATATGATAGAACTGATAAAACAGATTTAATCTCATCGGCCCATGTTAACATGTTTATAGCAAATCACTAGAATCGGCCGATGAGGGTCGTATAAAGATAAATGCACTAGCTAATACTCTAGTGCAAACTTATGCAAGCCAATCGGCCAATATAAGCACACCAATCACAGAGAGATCCTGAGAATACCCTGTAACCGACATATTTATATTCACCAATCAATCTGCACAAGTGGCAAATACATGCAAGAACATAAAATAATCACATGCATTAGGTAAGACCGGCTGAAACCCCGGCGCTATCCCTAATTACGATCGGAAAACAGGCTTTGGGTTAAACCTCGAAACACGACTAAGGTCGATAGCAACTCAGAGTGTAGATCGAGAGTTAACACAAAGAAAATCAAGTCGTCGATCGCTTTTGGGGATGGTAGATGCCTTAGATAATCTAAACGAGCAAGCCAATTCGATCATCGTCGGCAGTAAACCCTAAAACGAGTTAGCCGCTGACGAGACAGAATTAGGAAACCGCGTCAAGATTAGCTAACACACGATAAATGACGATCACATCGCCAGGGCTTAACGTGCCTAAAGCGACACGCTAGCCCCGACGATGTAGATCGTAGGGTACGAGTTCTTACCTCTGCTCTGGGGAAGCAAGAACTCGTCAGGAGTTAACCTCTTGCGAGGGTTGGTGATGCACCGAAAGTAGATTAAACTTGGTTGTTTGTGTGATTGATTGAGAAAGAGTTTCAATGTACAAACTACCGGGATATTTATACCCGAGATTACAACAGGGCCCTTGTAGGACACGATTTTATCTCTAACTAACAAACAAGTCTTTGCAGCAGACTCTTGCTACAGATTAGATCTAAACCTACTTGATTTACAACATACAATTGCCTAAAACTGAGCTTTATCTCTATTTGGCAACTTCCATGAAGCTTATCTTAAGCCCAAACCAAGCCCACGCTGACTCTTTCAACTTGCAGCCTGTATCGGCCGACAACCATATTAAATCCGTATCGGCCGATACGCTCTCCCTAGTAGCGCCTCTCTCAGTCCGATACGGCTACCAGGTCCGATACGAGACCTGGTCTGACTCCAACTCAATCCTTCCTCTCTGCTTCGGTTTCCTCTTCCCTCTCTAGGTCAATTACGAAAATCCGCTGTTAACAGCCACGTGTTGGTCGAAGTTAGGAAAATATGGTTTGTTGTCGGACAAAGGGTCGTGATTGCCCTTCTCTACCATACGAACCCTCTTTCCCTTATATTGGGCTATCTTTCTAGCCATGGCCTTCTAAAAAACGTTGCAGTCCTCAAACGTGTGAGCGCTGGTCTTGTGGACCAGATACCACTGTCTTATTGGACCATCGTCTTGAGGAGGAGGTCGTTGGGGAGCGTTTTTATCTTGTTCTGCGACAAGAACCTCCGACTGTGCCTTTCTCTTTCCTCCTTTCTTGCGACTGGATTTCTGACTTGGTTCCGGGCTCTCTTTTTTAGCCGACTGCTTCTCTTTTGCCGCTTTCCCTTTCCCATCGTTCATTCGAATGGTTTCGTCTACGTGGGCGTACCTATCAATGATCTCGAACAGCTTCATGGCGGATGAGATCTGCCTTGTCGCCAGGTCTTGAATTGTATAGCAATCTCGGACTACAGACTTGAAGGCCTGTATTACGGATGCGTCGGTGATCTCGAGGATTGTGTTCCAACATTCGTTGAAACATCGAATAAAATCTCAGAGAGCTTCACCGGGCTTCTTCCTGAGGGCGTGTAGATCATCCTCGACCGCGTGTCTCTTGTACGTGCCTTGAAAATTCACGACGAACTATTTTCAAAGGTTCGCCTAGGAAGATATTGAATTTCAGGGAAGATGAACAAGCCATGACCGAGCAGATCCCTTCAACGCTGCTAGCAAATAGTTTACAAGGGCATTGTCATCTACACCGGTGGCATATAGAACAGTATATTATACGTATAAGAACTCTAGATCCGTGCTCCCATCGTACTTCTCTACTAGTGCGGGGCGGAAATTTGGGTGCCAATTTACTTCTCAAAGGGAAGGCTTAAAGGCTCTGCATCATCCTTCGGGTAGAAAAGGTGGTTGGCGACCACGACGGCCACGCGAACCGCCCATAGACGATGACGAAGAAGATGACGAGGGATCTCCATAGTTGGGTGTGCGATCACGAAGTCGGCGATCGCGACTTCGGCCATGTCTTGAGGGCGGAGATTGAGAGTCTTCTTCTTCATCATGATGATGACGTGGATCTCGCTCGTTGTCACCTCGGTGTACTGGGATACCTTGGTGACCGCGAGCTTGATCACGATCACGGTTGTTGTCTTCATCATGATTGTTGTCCCAACGGTTGCCCCTATGCTGATGATCCTAGGGTTTTCGGTGTCCTTCATCATGCTGATCCTATTGTTATCGCCTTCAGCCGTTTAGTTGTTCGCAGAGATCGTGAGCATCTTGTCAGGAAGATGCTTGTTGGGCTTGGTGTTGTGGTGATGTGTTATCAAGAATACGAGGTTCACCGTTTCGAGGACAGTTAGTAGTGCCTATGTTCTCGGCAACCACGTGTTAACGACAAAATTTGGTAAATCATGCATTGGATTCAGAGTTAAAGCCGAAGCCGATTGGAGGAGATAAGCGATTACAGAAAACAGAGTATGAATCGGCTGCAAGCCAAATCGGCTACGGTGTGCATCGGCTGAAACAGAATCGGACAAGGATAGCCGATGTAGCCGATTCCGATAAGGAGATGGCAGGATCATTGTCGGGTTCGGTTGGTGTGCTTCATGAGGATTGCCACGTGCGGATTGAGTCCGAAGAAGGCAATTGTATCTATTAATTAGAATATTTGTTAGTTTCCTTTTATCTTTAGGAAAGTTTCTTTCTTGTCCTACAAGGACTAGTATCTCCCCATGGGTATAAATATGTACACCCGGGGTTATTGTAAGGAATCAATTCTCGATCAATACAATTCGGCGCATCGCCACCTTTTACTCTGTTACGGTTTCTTTATCAACCGGCGGAATTTGGCACCTGACGCGGGGCTGCATCGGCTGTCGATCTCCGGCGAAGGGGTAAGTCCAATGTTCCGTCGGTTCAGGCGATTGTATCATCTACGTCGGCGTCGTTCAAGGCTGCATCAGTACATTCGACCTCTTGGATTGCTCTGGTTTGGATGATATATTCGCCTGGCTATTTATCATATGTCTTCTGTTAATCTAGTATTAGCATCTCGATTTAGTTTTATCGGCTGCTTCTCGTTTTAGGGTTTCTGCCGGTATCGGCTAAATCGTTTTGCTAGATTAGATTAGCTTAGGCATCTACCACCCTGAAAATCAGTCAAGGGCTTGATCATCTAGATACCGTGTTTCTTTACATACTTAGTGCTGCATCAGTTGAGTTTGACCTACTAAGTCGTGCTTAGAACCATGGATCTCTAGCCTGCTTTTTGATTGCCGATAAGGGTTTCATCGGGGTTTCAGCCGATGAGTTATCTGGACGTTGTATCGGCTTATAAGGATTGCATATAAGTTGAATTTAGCCGATGACAACAAAGGTTTCACTGTTTAATCTAATCTTGTGGGTTTTATTGCATTGGATCTATGTTAGGTTTACTTCATCGGCTATGCTATGAATATATATAATCTCTCTCTTGAGGTGTTTTTAGACATAAGTGATTTATACTGTCTCGGCGCCCTGTCCGATCTATCCCAATCACTTGGTTTAAATATATTTTGAGATTTAGATTATGTATCATTGATATCTACAGCCGATCGAGTATGTCTAACTTTCGTTTTACTTTATCAAGTCATTGCCGATCTAATGCATATTATCATCAGCCGATTGTCTCTTCATCAAGTGTCAGAATCTACATTGAACACATAGCCGATAGCTCAAAACCCCATCGCTATCGGCTGTCATCAGGATCGGCTGGAATTATTTCATCGACTATGTTGGCCGATCGGTTCTTTGATCTGTCGTTTGTATATCTTGTCAGTTGCAGGATCAAACTGACTGGCACGCCCGCATCTCACCAAGATTTGGACCTGCACTGGAGCTAAGCAGATCTCCCAGGCCAGTGTGTGTTTTTTGCATCAACACCACGTCCACCTAAGGGGGGACGTCTTGAGGTGGCGGTCCTACTGCCGCTATAAAAGCAGAGTTGAGGTTTGTGATAGTGGACTCCATCCGCTTTAACCACGCATTCGCTTTCGAGTGGGTTTACTGGATTGAAAGGAGGTTGTCGGAGCAGATTGTTGGCGGTGGTGAAGTGTTCAGTGAGAATGCGGACAGGTTCAGCTTGGGGAGGGGCTCCGTCTTGAGATCGAACGAACTTGCCCTTCTCCGTGGAACTCTGTGGCGTACGGTCGTCTGCACCCTTGTCTTCGACCTCGATGTCGACCATGTTCACGTCGCGCAGAGAACTTGAACTAGAGGATTCCATGCTATCCAGGCTATGGAGAACTGATGGTTCATCGGGACCAATTCTGACATAACCCACCATGTGATCTAAAGAGTTGTCGTCCATAGACGTCGTACGAGATCGATCTCTACTAGAGTGGATCGGGCAACATGGAACTTGACTAATCGGTTCCGCGAGCTTCAAGAATATATCGCAGCTGGTTAGAGGGTGACTCTTGGTCTTACAGATTGGGCACCACGTCTTGTATGGAGAAACGCGCTGAATCCCACTCTCCTCGCAAGCATCGAGTTTAGCTTTTGCTTGAACTATGACACGGCATCCAGCCAACAGGTGACTAGAAGTCTTGTGGATTGGACACCATGCGCTATCCATGTCGGGAGACTTCCTTGTCAGTGCACGCTTATCGGCTAAAGCCGAAGATCGGGCTGCTTTAGGCCTTCTGTCAATGGATTGAGACTTCGACGCCTCGTTCTCGATAAGAACTGGAGAGGTGGCCGTTTGAGGAGATGTACTCGCTTGTGCCGTCGTCATGGCCTCGTCCTCGGTATGTGCTAAGGGGGGCGAGATCGAAACGGCGGCAAAGACTGGAAAGACGATGGAGCCGACTTGGACCATGGTAAAGGCTGGCTAGGTTGGATCTCCTAGGCCAGGTTGGTCGTAGAAGCCCTCGTCGAAAAATTCTGCTTTCGAATCCATCTCGTCGAAACCTTTTAGCACCAAGCCCACTACCTGGCATGTCATTGTCGATAGGCTATACACCGACCATGGTATTTGTAAACTATGGGGATCGTTGGAACTAAGATATACACAAGAATCGATCAAGCAGACAAGGGACAAAGATTTATACTGGTTCGGGCCCTCGAGATGAGTAATAATTCTACTCCAGTTTATATTATTATGGATTGAAATATCGCTTAGAGTATAATAGGGAATAGAACAACTAGATGAATCTGCCGACTAGAAGCTGCCGAGAACGGCCTGACGAGATCTATTCAGTGAATATGACACTGACTTTCTCCAAATTGTTTCTGGGCGTGACTTTGGCTATGGCTTGTAACTCTCTTCCCCTCCCTCGTCCTACGTGGCAAATAAATTAACAGGTTGTGCTGCCATCATTTTTGCTTCTTTTTTCATCCGCACGGATAATTCCCATCCGCTCCACTACGGCACTACCTGTATGGCGTCACTAATTATATATCGTCCTACGTGGCAAATAAATTAACAGGTTCAGGACCTTGAAGCTCAGGTTCAAGGTCCTGAACGAGGGGGCCTTGTATTCATACCGTAAATCTATTTCCCAAGTCGATCTCGGAGAGATAGAACATGATACGAGTATAAGGAAATCTTATATTTCTCGACTAGGATTATGACACTTTCTATTCCAAGAAAATAATTTTCTTCTCTATTAACCGTATTTCCTTAATTAAAGGATACCTTCTCGTATACTATCGGATATATGGCATTGTCATATTTCATTAACCCGTGTATAGGAGGTATGCTTATCGTTGACACTGACAAATTTGTTATTTTTTATCTTGTATAAGCCAAGTTTGGCCTTATATGTTTGTGGAGTGATATATTTTATATTAATCTATCTTTGTTATTTTTTTAAAAAAAACTTTTATAATTATTTAGATGATATTAAGTTTTTAAAAATTTTTATAATTATTTAAGTGACATGTAAGAAACAACACGAGTGAATGTCTTCTCCATAAAAATTCATCTCCTAGAGCATCTGTAGAATCAAACATGTACTATTTGCCAAATTTTGCATTGCTCGCTCCGGTCAGGTTCTGAGTTACCGAGCAAATTATATTATAAATAAAATAAAATTTTATTTAATTCTTAACTTATTTAATTTACCAAGCTATTTTTTTATCCCACCCCGGAGTTTGTTTGATGCCCAAGTTTACCACATCCTACTTTACCAATAGTGTAGCTAATATTGGTCACAAGTACGGGAACATTTGTTAAACTTTACTACACTTGTAGCAAATATGTTTGAAGCGTTTGGTTTATGCCACACTTGTGACAGGCCATACTTTTCTAGTTAATGGTCATAAACACATTTTGTTGGTCACGGGTTGCCACAGTGTAGTTAATTATTGGTCATTAAATGTAAATGATATGCCACACATTGTCTATGATGTACTATGGGCCAAAAACTACTAAATTGTGACATGTTATAATTAATTGTGATAATAAATCAAATACTAAGCCAATAAATTATGACATGCTTAAGGTTTGACGTGGCAACCTTTTGCACCAACCAAACCGGCCAAGTCCGTCAATCACGCTTGCCGTGCAGTAACCGACTGATACGCAAAACTTTGATTCTAACACAGGAGCTACTACTAGACTGTTAGTTCTTTCACCACTCCTCTTATCTGTTGCATTTTTCATCGTAGATGAAAAATTGAAAAGACTTTAAGTGATTTATTGAATTTTTGCTGGTCATACCAACAACATATATACGTTTACATTTATTAGTTTAGAAAATTTCACTTTGGGTCATGTTTTATTACCTAAATAGCATATTAGACTAAGTCCTAGCAAACCTTTAATTTCACTTTGGACCAAGGTTTATTATCAAACTTAACACTTTGAACTAGTAGCCTCACACATCAGCCACCTGAAGTCTTCTTCTCCATCAATCCCCTCATTTAACCGACTCAATCTCTGGGAACTCCACCACCATTTGTTCATGCTGGTGGCTCATCCCCTCCAGCGAGCTCCTCCTCTCCCCTCTGATGACTGACGAGCTTCTAGCCTCTCACACACACGAGCTCGTCGCCGCTTTGCTCAGCTAGCTAGCCCCGTGCGCCCCCATGGCGTCGATGTCGATGACTCTTCTCCTCGCGCCCCTGGCCTTGTGCTCGAGCTTACCACTACGGTGAAGTAGCTCCCTGTCAATGAGCAGGTTCCTTTTCCTTGGGCCCAAGCTCGAGATGACCGTCGTCGCCCGACCTATCCATCAGCCCTATTCCTTATCAGTGACGAAGTCAAGAATTTAATCATGTAGCATCTGGTTTGTACTTAAGTGAGGTCAGTGTTTAAATTTTTTTTGAATTTATACATGAAAATTAAGGTTTATAGGATGTTTTTTATAAAGCTGTGGGGTCAGCCAACCCCACAAAATATGCCTGGATCCGCCATTGTCCCTTATGCCCATGCGTCTAAGGGAATTAAATTTGAAAATATATTATTTATTTTTTTCTCAGAAATATCCGGGATGTAATTTTTTTGGTATAAATATACTGGTGACGTTGTGTGGAAGTGCAAAAAAACGCGATGTCGCTAAATTATTGTGCGAAAATGACGACTGTGTAACGACGTGCATGGTCTCGCAGGACGGTGACGCAAGATCACGAGACTCGACATGGTCTCGCAGGGTGAGGGCGCGAGACCGCGTGGTCTCGCTTAGCCAATATGCAACACGGCATAGTAGTGATTAATGATTAATGATTTAATCATCTTGATTAGTAATTAATTATTAATGATGTTAATTAAAGAAATAACAATGATTAATTAAATGCTAATGACATAAATTAATCTATTAATCGCGTGAGTTCGTTATTTATGGATGCGAAGTCGCGGTCTTGCACACTCGCCACGCGAGGTCGAGCGGTCTCGCGCCGTTGCTGCGTGGTGTCACACACTCACCGCACAAAGTCGCGTGGTAACGTGCGAATTCGCACTTCCATTGTGGAACAACAGTATACTTATGCAAATCTTTTCTAAACGTGTATATTTATGTAAAATCAGTGAAAAAAGTATATTTTCAAAAAAAAATCGCTCTTAAAGTGGATGTGGTGTTACACAAAAAACTATAGGCTGCCACCAAAAGACTTGATTGCATATGTGTTGGAAATATGGTCATAAATCGACATATTTTAATTCAGAAAATTAACATACTAAACATGACATGCAAATAGAAATGTGATCTAGTGATAGTGCTAAATATGATAGTGCTACACATGAATATGCTAACAACAAAATAAGCATCATCATGAAGAAGCATGTTTAACACTATGGTTAAAAATTTGACATACCCGAAAAACGCTCCAATACTAAGTGAGGCAGTGTTGGTGTTGTTGCCTCCCTTGATGGAGCCGTTCTCGCCTCCTCCAGTAGCGTCGTTGCCACCACCATTGCTGCCGCTGCCTCCACCAGTTGACATGTTGTACTAGTGGAAGTAGATGAAGCAGAGAGTCGGTGTAGAGGAAGCAGTGCAGAACCGAAGTAGAGCAGTCGCGCAGAAGCGCTCCCCAAAAACTTGATCACTCCTCCCGACAACCCGTGCGCACAGGTGATCGAAACTAGAGACACAAAAGCAGCACAGGAACAGAGAGGTGTCAAGAAGAATCAAAGTGAGGAAGATGAACCGAGAAGGTGTCACTGTCCCGTTGGTTGGTAAGGATTATATAGTGCACGAGAGACTATGCCCTCGCCCGGCCGGCCGGCCCGGCTCGGCTCGGGGCGCGTGCGCGTGTGGCAGTCCCACCACCACCTCAACCGCTCAACAGGAGCTCTCCAATAGCAGCCTATTTAAGTTGAGATCCCTCCACATTGATTTTCAAGGTGGTATTAAACTCTTAACATTAATTGTGAGCCTATGAAATTTATTGGGAATAAATTGGCCCAAGCTCATTTAATCCAACAATCCCCACTAAATTTCAGAGCTCACAAGAAATGTTCTCAGTTCTGAACCTGTTTGTTATATCAGTGTTTCAGTGGAGACGGTTAAGTTGAACCTCCATCTAGAAAAGGAGCTACACCTGACTACAACTAAACAATGGACAAAGTCTTGAATTGTCAGTCTTGTGCAATCAGGTTTTACTCAATTCCTTAACTGATACTAGGCTGTCGTTAGCATCCCCTCTGTTTGGAGCATATAAGTCCTACTCTAGGCTTTTTCACGAGTATCTAGAGATCACCCAAATCTCATAGACTGTGACTAGCAGTCGGACTCATATAGGTGTTTTTCTTCTAAGATGTTCTGTAGGCCAACATCTCTGCTTTAAGAAAAAGCCACTCGGAACACATTAAGATATGCACCATCCTGCCATACAGATACGAAGGGAAGTACATCAGATAAATGAGTCCTTTTTAAGGGTCTCTCCTCCCAGTTACCCAATAGTTTGTTTCGCCATCCTAATTCACGAGATCTCCGGTCACATAGGATAGGTTACCATTATCGTGTAACTCAAGTAGGTCTCAGACCTATCTCACTCGATGCACTGTCTATCACATTCCGCGATAGCCCCTTAGTAAACTGATTTGCTATATTTTTAGCAGTCTGGACATAGTCCAACGCTATCACTCCAGAGTTCTTCAGCTTTCTGACAGACTTCATTCTGCTCTTTATATGCCTAGATGATTTCATGTTGTCCTTTGAACTGTTCATCTTAATAATCACCGTTTGATTATCACAGTTTATCAGGATAGCTAGTATTGGTTTTTCAACCACCGGCAAATCCATCAGGAGCTCACGAAGCCACTCAGCCTCAACTGTGGTAGTGTCTAATGCTGTGAGTTCTGCTTCCATTATTGACCTCGTTAAGATGGTCTGCTTACAAGACTTTTAGGAAACAGCATCACCTCCAAGTGTGAACACATATCCACTTGTGGCTTTTATCTCATTAGCATCAGATATCCAGTTTGAATCATTATAGCCCTCTAGTACCTTTGGGTACTCAGCATAGTGAATTCCATAGCTTATAGTGTCCTTTAGATAGTGCATTACTCTTTTCAGAGCATGCCAGTGATCACCTCCAGGATTTGAAACAAATCGGCTCAACTTGCTCACAGCAAATGAGATGTCATGCCTCGTTGCATTAGCTAAATACATCAATGAACTAATGATCTGAGAGTATCTCAGTTGATCTCTTGCTATTCTTCGATTTTTCCTTAATAGCACACTGGGATCATAAGGAGTAGGAGCTGACTTGCAATCACTATATCCAAAGCAACTCAAGACCTTGTCCACATAGTGAGATTGCACGAGTGTAATCCCACCACCATCTCCTCTCAGTAGCTTAATGTGAAGGAAAACATCAGCCACTCCCAAATCTTTCATCTCAAAGCTTTTGGACAGAAAGCCCTTAACCTCCTCAATCACATTGAGGCTGATCCCCAAAATCAATATGTCATCGACATATAAACACAAGATCACTCCCTCTCCCCCACCATAGCGATAGTACACACATTTGTCAGCTTCATTCACAACAAAGCCAGCAGATGTCAGAGTTTTGTCAAACTTCTCATGCCACTGCTTAGGTGCTTGTTTAAGGTCATACAAGGATTTCAACAGCTTGCATACCATTCCCTCTTGACCTTCTAATACATATCCATCTGGTTGAACCATATAGATCTCCTCCTCCAACTCTTCATTGAGGAAAGCTGTTTTAACTTCCATCTGATGAACGAGAAGACCAAAAGAAGCTACCAAAGCAAGTAGTACTTGAATCGTGGTCAAGTGAGCAACTGGTGAATAAATGTCGAAAAAATTATCGTCTTCCTTTTGGGTATAACCCTTAGCCACAAGCCTCGCCTTATACTTTTCAATTGTACCATCAGGCCTAAGCTTTTTCTTAAAAATCCACTTGCATCCTACAGGTTTGCACTCATATGGACGCTCGACGACTTCCCAAGTACCATTAGACATAATAGAGTTCACCTCACTGCATACCACTTCCTTCCAATAGTCAGCGTCAGGAGATGAATATGTTTCTTCTATGGTTCATGGAGTGTCATCCACAAGGTATACAATGTAGTCATCACCAAAAGACTTTGCATTCCTTTGTCTCTTACTCTTTTGAGTAGCTACAATGTTATCCACCTCAGGATTTTCCTCATGCATTTGATCATTGTGTTCTATCGGCACAAAGGACTCAGGGACAAAATAGTTTCTTGACTAGAAGTATTAGGTGCATATTTCATGGGAAATTTATTCTCAAAAATGTAGCATCTCTGGACTTAAAAATTGTACCAACTCTCATGCCAGGTACTCCAGAATTTACAATTAAGAATCTATATCCCACACTATAGATAGTATAACCCAGGAACACATAATCCATGGCGTTTGGTCCAAGTTTGTGCTTTTTGACTATAGATACATTTACCCTAGCCAAACATCCCCATGTGTGCAAGTATGAGAGATTTAACTTTTTCTTTTCCCATTCTTCGAATGGTATTACTTCTTTATTCTTAGTAGAAATTTTATTCAGGATATGACACACAGTCAATATAACCTTACCCCACCATTCCTTGGAAAGTCCCGCAGTGTCTAACATGGCATTCATCATCTCAGTTAAAGTGCGGTTCTTTCTTTCGGCCACCTCGTTTGACTGGGATGAATAGGGAAGCGTCCTCTCATCAATAATTCCAGACTCTTCGCAGAATAAAGTAAACTCATTTGAAAAATACTCTCCACCTCGATCAGACTCAACCGTTTGATTTTTTTTTCAAGTTGATTTTTTACCTTAGCTTTATAGATCTTAAAGTAATGCAATATTTCATCCTTTGTTTTCAGTAAATACATATAGCAAAATCTAGTGCAATCATCTATAAGTGTTATGAAGTATTTCTTTCCCCCTTTAGTCAATACGCCGTTCATTTCGCACAGATCGGAATGAACAAGTTCTAGAGGTGCCAAATTTCTCGCCTCTGATGCCTTGTGAGGTTGTTTCGCTTGAATACAAGTATGACACTTAGAACCTTTGACCAAAGTGAATTTCGGGATTAAACTCATGTTAGCTAAGCGCATCGTACAACCAAAATTCACATGACAAAATCATGAATGCCAAACATTAGACTTATCATCATTGCTTACATGGTTCACAACTTTATTACACATATCATTTAAGGACAAGTGGAACAAGCCTCCACTGTCATAACCTTTACCAATAAATGTTCCATATTTAAATACGATACATTTATTAGATTCCAACACAAGTCTAAAACCATCTCTACACAGTGGAGAGCCGCTAACAAGATTCTTCTTTATTGAGGGGACATGTTGCAAGTTCTTCAGCTGCACGGTCTTTCCCGAAGTAAACTTCAGATAGACCGTACCAACACCATGAACAGCTGTAAGCAAACCGTTCCCCATCAGCAAGGAGGAACCTCTCCCAACCTGATAAAAAGAAAGCAGGGAAATATCAGGACACATATGAATATTAGCACCAGTATCAACCCACCACTCAGGTGAGTGAAAAACAGAACTGTAGGTAAAAAATTACCATATCCTGATGTTCCTCCTCCGTCGCTAATGACCATGTTTGCAGACTTTTTGTCCTTGCAATCAAGACAATCCTTGGCCCAATGCCCAGGCTTACTGCACACAAAGCAGTCGCCCTTTGCCTTTCCCTTGCCTTTCTTCTTAAAATTGGTTGTAGCCTTGGGTTTGACATCAGGTTTGACCTTCTTGTTGTTGTGAGATGCATGAGGGTTCTTCTGCACCAAATTGGTGCTAGAACCTCCCTCGACCTTTTTGCCACGATTGTCTTTTGCCCTTGCCTTCTCCTCAACACCCAAAGAGTCAGTGAGATCAATAACACTGAACTCTTGCCTCTTTTGTTTTAGAGAAGTGGCTAAGTCTGACCAAGAAAGTGGCAATTTGACAATAACGTCACCCGCCACGAACTTGTCCGACAACTCACAGCTGTTGTTATCAAGTTCCTTTGCCAGCATATATATCTCATGAGCTTGTTCTACCAAAAGCGTGTTGGCGTAGAATTTCGACCTGCCTCACCAACAAAGCAAGTTCCACGTTTTCACGGCGGCCTGGGAGATCTGCTTAACTCTAGTGCAGGTCCAATGGCTTGCCTAGATATTTTTAGGGCGTGCCAGTTGATTTGATCTGCAATCAACAAGAATAAGCAAGTAAACCAAGTTAGTAAACGATGGCCGATCGGCCAATAGGCCGATGTCACATCGTGAGGGCCTAGCCGATAAGGCAAGACTGTATCGGCCTACTTGAGGTTATAATGAAATAAGATTAAAATACAGATCTCATCCCATCAGCCTCTATCAACATGTTGATATTGATCTGGCAGCATCGGCCGATGAGAGATGTAAAAGATAAATACACTAGCTAACACTCTAGTGCAAACCTGTATGAACTAATCAGCCAATATAAATATACTGATCACAGAAGAATCTTAAGATCAATCTGTAACAAATATGTTTATATCTATTGATCCACTTATACAAGTGTCAAATACATATAAAAACATAAAGTAATCACATGTATTAGATAAGACCAGCTGAAATCCCGGCACTATCCTTAATTACGATTGAAAACAGGCTTTGAATTAAATCTCAAAACAGGACTAAGGTCGATAGCAACTCAAAGTGTGAATTGAGAACTAACACAAAGAAAATCAAGTTGTCAATCGCTTTTGGGGATGGTAAATGCTTTGGAGGATCTAGATAAGCAAAACAATTAGACCATCATCGGCAACAAACCCTAAAACGAGCTTATCGCTGGTGAGGTATAATTAAGAAGCTATACCAAGATCATCCAAGACATGATAAACGACGATCACATCATCAGGGCTTAACGTATCTAAAATGACACGCTAGCCCCAACGATGTAGATCGTCGGGTACGATTTCTTACCTCTGCTCTGGGGAAGTAAGAACTCGCTGGAAGTTAACCTCTTGCGAGGGTTGACGATGCACCGAAAGTAGATTAAGTTGAATTGTTGTTGAATTGATTGAGAGAGCTTCTATGTACAGACTACCGGGATATTTATACCCGTGATTTACAACATTGTCCAGATAGGACACGATTTTATCTCTACCTAACAAACAAGTCCTTATGGCGGACTCTTGCCATAGATTAGATCGAATCTACTCTAACTTCCTAATTAACAGATATGATTGCCTAAAACCGGGCCTTATCTCTATTTAGCAATCTTCTTTGAAGCTTAACTCAAACCCAAACCGAGCCCACGTTGCCTCCATCAGCCTCCCGCCTCCATCGGCCGATGACCGCATTGAACCTATATCGGCCGATACGGTCCTCCTGCTTGCACTCCACCTGGTCCGATACACTGCTGATTCCGATAAGGAACTTAGTCCGACTCTGGCTTGGTCCGATATCGTAACCGATTCGACTCACATTGTTCTTTCTTCTCTGCATCGGTTTTCTCTTTCCTCTTCGAGTAGATTACGAAAATCTGTTGTTAACAAGTAGTGAAAGTAGACGAAGCAGAGAGTCGGTGTAGAGGAAGCAGTGCAGAACCAAAGCAGAGCAGTCGTGCGGAAGCGCTCCCTAAAAACTTGATTGCCCGCTTGCATGTGCAGGTACTCAAGCGGACGAAGTTCCGAAGGCCTGCTCATCCCGACAACCCCTCGCCAGCCTACCGTGCAGGTACTCAAGCGGACAAGAAGGTGTCACTGTCCCGTTGGTCCGTGCAGGTACTCAAGCGGACGAGAAGGTGTCACTGTCCCGTTGGTTGGTAGGGATTATATAGTGCGCGAGAGAGTAACGTTCAAGAGTAATCAAATCAAAATCAATCCGATTGAATTCTGCGATTAACAACGAAATCAATCCATCGGAATTAAATTCATTCACCCGAATCAATATGATTGCAGCAGAAGTAGCGGTGTGCGTGCGCGTGTAACAGTCCCACCATCACCTCAACCGCTCAACAGGTGCTTTTCAATAGCAGCCTATTTAAGTTGAGTTCTCTCCACATTGATTTTTAAGGTGATATTAATCTCTTAACATTAATTGTGGGCCTATGAAATTTATTAAAAATAAATTGGGCCAAGCCCATTTAATCCAACAATATGGTCATGGTCAAGCTTTGAGTTTGGTATTAATGGTGGTAGTTGTGGATGGACTGCATGGGTGAGAAAGAAAGATCCAAGTCCAAACTAGTCCAATGTGAATAAATTGTAAGAAAACCTAGTCCTAAGTGAAAACATGAAGTAAATATATGGCCCATTATTCAACTGTGGTAAAAAAAAACCTAGTCCATTGTGCAATTCCTCTTATTAATATTAATCTGTATGTTCCACGCTCCCATCAGTAATGTGTATGTGTAGAGTTGAAGAGGATTTTTACGCTGCAAATGCATGTGCACCTACATCCTGAGTCATTGGATGTTTTATTTAAGATTCGAGCTGTACTGAAAAGAGAAATACAGTATTAAAGTTGTTTCGATATATCAAGCAGTTTTCATTACTACACCTCGACAATAAATCCAGTACCATGCGGTAACAGATGATAACACAAACCTTGACTCTACCTTAATAGGTACTAAACCAGCTCAATAACTGTTACTCCATCAGTTCTATAATAGGCTCTTATTTTTAGTAAAGTTAACATTTAAAAATTTTGACTAATAATTAAACTAATAATATGGGTTTGATGTCATACATGTAGTGTAATTAGATCCGTATTTAAAAAGTATTTTTATATGATGTTAGTTCTGCAATAGTTGATAATATATTATGATATAAATAAACGGTCAAATCGTAGACCATGTAAAAAGCTAATACTCCTCGTATTTGAGAACAAAGGGAGTACTAGTCTGTTAGTTTTTTCACCACATCCCTCATATCTGCTGCATTTTTACATGAAAAATTGAAAATACTTTAAGTGCTTTATTGAATTATTACTGATCATACAAACAATATATTTACGTTTACACTTATTATTATTTTTCTACCGAGCTGGCCTTTGCACTCTCAAGGCCTCAGCCAGGATGTAGCAGCATCAGCTGGCATGATCTGCAGTGTCGCCATTATCAGGAGCAATGATGAAGCAATCACTTGATCAGGATGCACCTGATTGGTGAGCCCTCGGATCCAACCAGCCTCAGAGGTAAGCAGTGCAGCATGTAGATTCCAGCCTTGACATCGTCTAGCTTCAGGCCTTCGACTAGGATAATATTCTGAAAGAACAAACTCAGCAAATCAACCAGTGGTTACAGCCAGTAATATAATCTTGCATGTTAGATTCATTGTGCTCTAAATCACCCATTCATGAAGGTGTAAACACTCTTTGCAGCAACATTAAAACAGAGTAAAGAAAGCACTGTCCCAAAACTTGTCATCAGTAAGTAATGCAGCAATGGCATGCTTTCAGAGTTAACTATTTAGTCAGTACTCAGCTCTGTAATGCTAGGCAAGGATTTGTTTTGAAGTAGATTAAGGAAGTGAGAATAGATGTACTGAAATAGAACAAGGGTAGCACCGTACAGGAATTTTGAAAAAGACCACATGGGCAGTGATCAAGTGATCATATGCTGCAATTGATAGATAGTCAATACCTGCAAAGTAGCCAATCGGCCCAATAGCACAACATTAGGTTCTCATCAAACAAAAAAAGATAAATGCATACATATCTTTATCACTGACAAGAAGGCCATAAATGTAACTTAATACTAGCTTGATCAAGGAAAAAGGAAGTTATCAATACCACTGTGAAGTGTAGTAAGATAACTCAGAATTACTTACCAACTAGCTTGATGTCAGTGTTGTCAACTAACCACTGCGCGCCATCTTCTGTGAATCCGACATAACTCAGATCACCTCCCTTCTTCCACATGAGCTTCCTGCAAATCATTTGCTTACAGTTCAATTGGTTATATAGATGAACTAATGATATCTGTATCGTAAAAATATAAAAGAGAAATGCTGAAAATGAGCTTATGGGCAACGGACCAGTTGTTACTAAAAACTGAGCCTGCACTATGGAGAAAGGTGTGAATATAATCTACATGAATATATGTCTAGAAAAAAGTTGATACCTATCTGTGTTCAATGTCCTGAAAAGAACTCGACGAACACCTTTTGGTATATTTAACGATTCCATTGCTTTAGCTGTATAAAGAAAGTGCAGGCAAACAATGATGCATTTTATATACAAGACATAGTGATATTCATGTTTCTGTCATATCTGTGAGACCATGGGGCATGGGCAGCACTGCTGAATGTGGTAAATTCATCAGATATATCATATAATTATTAATTATATTCGTGATAGAGCAGGTATCTCCTTGGAAAAAGAAAAGTATGCATAATACCTGTTATATTTGTGTTTCTTGGAGTATCAACCAATAATGTAGGACCTGTCCAGCAAAGAGGAAATCGCTCAACTTCAAATATCTATAACTACCTGAAAATTTTCACCCAAGTTCCATTTGCAATTTCCTTTGGAATGCATTACATTACAGACAGTGCACTTCTAAAGAATTGTTACATTACAGACGGTGCACTTCTAAAGAATTGTTGAATAGGCATTTCACAGCTATTATGTATCTCACATCATTTCTTCAGCTAAACCGTTAATTTTGTCGATCGAATCATATCAGGTGAATCTTCAATGTTGGAACAAAGCCAACGAAGAAAATTGATCTTTGCAAGCAGCAAGAAAAGAAGCTATGCTCTACAACTCTGCATGAGAGAAGCAACTAGAACAATGATATTGACAGACTAGTAGCACCTAACACTGAAATGGAGAACTTGATCCTGTCAGCATCACCAAGGGAGATCATGAAAATCAGAAAGACAGGTTCTGTTTCTATGCTCATCTTAATGATTGGTGGGAGAAAGGACAGACACCGAGCACCAACTAGGTTTCAAATTATTTTACAAACTTCTAGGCATGTAACACACACCCAATTTGGTTGCAATATCAAAATGACTAAATGAGTAGGGTGTGATGGAGAACTTTTGATGTAGCTAGGTGGGCTCCAATTCCAAACAAACGTCTAGACGCCAAACCAAACAGAATTGATTTTCCACTCCGCAAAACTGTAATCAGAGAGCGATAGACGTATACAGGAGAAGCGAGGAGACAATTAACTTGAATTCATATCGATGTAAAGAACTACTCCCAAACTGGCAAGTTCACTATTGTAAGTTTGTAACTAAAAACGTCTTACATAACTCTTATAAACAAAGCTCTCATCCGTTTGATTTTACTAGACGGGAGTTACAAGAAATCTTGATTTGCTCGTAGCATGCCACATCAGCATTTATATGAGTTCCGCAAGAAAAATATTGTACCTACAGCCTTTTTCTTTCTGGATCTGGGAATAGCTACACCCATTTAAAAATTTTAACATTATGTGTATGAGCTTTAGAAAAATTCTGAGAAAAAAATGTACACGTAAGTACGCAAAACATGTTAATGTATTAGCATAAACAAAAGTTGAGAAGTATTTGATATTTTGAGCGATATATGTACTATAAGTACCATTTATCCTATTTGTAAACCATACAAATCAATAGTATTTCTGCACACCTTTTGTGTAAACATATTTTCGCAAGTTTGCCTCTTTTTTAAAAAAAAAGTATATGTAAGTGCAAATTACGAATTGGGTATAGCAGCAGCACAGATTGAGATCTTCTATCTTCGAAGTCATCACCATGCCTTTATCACTAACATATGAGTCCAAGGTCTAAAATCACGTGACTTTGAAGACAGAGAATCCTGATCCGGCACAGCACTGCAGGTAGCAGAACAAAATAGTTATCTATAGTTCCCCATCTCGTCTTCGAATTCATCTCCAAATTTATCCCAAATTCCCCTTGTACTAATGTCCTTCACAGAAATGCAGCCGGCATCGGTGGCATCACGCGCACCACGAAACCTCGAACATGTCGCCGGCGAGCAGGAGGGGAACAAGTAAGGGGCGGCGGCGGCGAGGGCGTACCGTTGAGGAGGTCGAGGTCGAGCTTGTCGACGTCGAGGCCGGCGGCGAAGTGGGCCTGGTTCATGTGGCCCGGCGCGTCGACGTGGGTGCCCATGTGGCACTCCATCTTGAGCTCCGACAGGTTGTAGAGCGTCCCGTTCGCCATGGAGTCCTTGAGCCGCACCACGGGGCCCGTCACCGCCCCTGGCGCGAACGCCGGCAGGTCGGCCCGGTACGCGTGGGTGATGTCCAGGATCCGCCCGCCGCCGTACTCCTCCATCCTCCCCTCCGCCGCCGGGCCCCCGCAGGTGTCCTCCGCGCCGTCGTACCCCGGGTGCGCGTCGCTCCCCGCCGCCGGGAGCGCATGGCGCGCCGCGGCAACGGCGAGGACGAGGAGGAGCGCGAGCCGAGATGCCGCCATGGCGCGCCGCGGAGCTCTCACCTCTTACTCTGAACTTGAGCTGAGCTGAGCTGCCTCTGCTACTACTGTTTGGTCTCGACTTGGCTACCACTCTATTTATGAGTGAATTTTTTTAATAAAAAATGTAAGAACTCACTTGAGCAATCTGTTTTTTTTTATAAAAAAGGTTCTATTTATAAGTGTTTCTTTCAGCTTGGAAATTTCAATCAAGAAAAGTTAAACTATCCATGTGACAGCAACTGTGACGTATGGTCAAGCAGCGGATAAGCTATTAAGGTTGATTAGTATTCGTCGTCCAGGGCAGCTTACTGTAAAGCATCAGGTTTAGTTATCTTCGGATTGAACATATCGATGCCATCCATGAACAAGAAGTCAAAAGTGCAGTTATTCAACAGCAAAATGTCTACAAAAAGATTCAGGATCTCATCCGGTTGTCAACAAAAGGAAATACGTATCAAATATGAACCATTCATCAACTTCACGAGTAATTGACAAATTCACTTACAGTTACTGATGCCAATGTTCATGGCATGATCAGAAATTAAACTTTTGGTTAATGTTTGTTTTCATCTTAAGATATTTGGGTTTAGATTTTGATGATTTGATGATGGTGATAATTAATCACAGTACTTCGTGGGCAGAGCAGCATGAGGCCGTGCAACCACGAGGAGGGGAAGCCGGCGTCGCGTGCTGAGCCCGGAGTTCTCCGTCATGTCGAGCTCGTCGGCGGCCATGCCGCCGGGGAGGCTCCAGTCGAAGTGGAACAGTAGCGCGGCGAGCGCGAGCTCGATGTGCACCAGCCCGAACGCCATGCCGGGGCACATCCGCCGGCCGGCGCCGAACGGGATGAGCTCGAAGTCCGCCCCTCTGAAGTCCCTCTCGCAACGCTCGAACCTCTCCGGCGAGAACTCCTCCGCCGCGGCGCCCCACGCCGCCATGTCACGGCCGATCGCCCACGCGTTCACGAGCACCGTGGCGCCCGGCGGCACGTCGTGGCCGAGCACCTCGCGCGGGCTCTCGCACCGGCGCGGCACCAGCAGCGGCGCCGGCGGGTGCAGCCGGAGCGTCTCCTTGACGACGAGCTTGAGGTAGTTGAGGTTGGGTAGGATGTCCTCGGTCACCGTGTCGTGGCCGCCGGCGGCGGCGGCGGCGAGGGTTCGCCGGACCTCGTCCTGCGCCTTATGCATGGCGTTCGGGCTCCGCATCAGCTCCGCCATCACCCACTCCAGCGTCGTCGATGACGTCTCGCTGGCGGCGCCAAATATGTCCTGTGAAAGAAGCGAGAAAAAAATGGTGGAACTTTGGAGCGCGTGTCGAGCTTTCGGGGTTCGGCGGCCATATGGCGTCGAGCTTACCAGCATGACGGTTTTGATGTTCTCAGTGGTGAGAGGATACTGCGCGCCCACTTCCTTCTGCAGCCTGAGGAGGACGTCGACCAAGTCCTCGTCGTCGTCGTCGTCACCGGCGGCGGCTCTCCTCTCCTGGTGCTCGTGGATGATGCCGTCCATGATCCGTCGCATGCGGCGGCGGTAGCGCTGGATCCGGCCGGGAGCGTGGCTGACGAACATGGCGAGGCGAGACGACGGGAAGAGGTCCGGGAGGCTCATCCCGGGCATGATGCTGAACAGCTCGTCGAGCATCCGGAGGTACGCGTCGCGGTCCTTGAGCCGGCGGCTGCCGATGATGGCGCGCACCGTGGAGTCGGCGACGTAGGTGGATATCATCGCCGTGAGGTTCACCGTCCCGGCTGCCTCCTCCGCCGCAGCGGCCGCGTGGACGGCGCGGAGGAGGCGGCCGAGCTCGTCCTCGCGGACGGGGCGGAAGGACTGGACGCGGCGGTGGCTGAGGAGCTCCTGGGTGCAGACACGCCGCAGCCGGCGCCACGCCTCGCCGTAGGGCGCGAAGACGAGGTCGTCGGCGCCCTGGAACCAGAGCCGCGACATGGGCCCGATGGGCCGCGACGCGAACGCCACGTCGTGCGTCTTCATGATCTCCCGCGCCGCGTCCGGCGACGACGCCACGACGGCCTCCACCTCGCCGAGCCGGAGCAGCATGAGCGGGCCGTGCCGCCGCGCCAGGTCGCGCATGGTGCGGTGGACGGGAGCCTGCCGGCGAAGGTGGTGCAGGTCGCCGATCACCGGCAGCTCCCACGGCCCCGGCGGCAGCCGCGTCCTCGCGCTGGCCTCATCCCTCGCCGCCGGGCGGCGCCCGGAGCCGAGCAAGATGAGCAGGGGCACGGCAACGAGACCTACGAGCAGCAGATAGAGCGTGAGTTCGCCGGCCATGGCAGCTCATGAGATCGACATGGCTCGGATGTGTCTGGGAGAACGCGACATGGACGAACAGGCTTGCGTACTATAAGTATGAAGCCTGCACGGATGTGCAAGTGCGCAACACATGTTCTCCGTGCGCTCTGTCCGTGCATCTCACGTCAAAACCACACTGAACACGACTTATTCATGCCTCTTTCAAAATACGGAAACTGAACTGATTACTTGATTAGTGCAAAAGGTTTATACGTTTCAGAGAAAACATTAACTTTGTAGATTATACCGATGCACCACCCAAGAGGGAAATTAGAGGATAAAGAGCCTAAGGACGTGTTTGGTTGGGTGCACCGCACCAGCATCGCACCACACCAGCAATTTCTCACATGTTTGGTTGGCTGGACCGACTCGCGAGCCAGGTTGGACGCATGCAAAATCGCCCTCCGGGCCAGGCTCAGGAGAAACGCGAGGGGGGAGCTTCTCTGCTCGGCCTGGCTGAATCCGTGCGCCCACGCTGCACCCACGCGCCCCCTCGCTGCAGCCGCGCGTGCAGAGGGCGAGGAAAGGAACTCCTCGCGCCCCTCCTCATTTCACACCCCAGGAGAAAAAGCTAGGGTTTGGAGCTCCTACCGTGCGCCGTCGTGGGAGCTTGATCTGCTGCAATCCCTTGTCGCCAGAGGGAGTGTTGGTCGCCGGCGAGTGTGCTCGTCCGCCTCACTCTCCCAGCCGCCGCCTCTCCCTCCTGCGTCGCCTCACCGCCGGTCGGCTCCGTCCATCGGCGAGCTCTGAGGTAAGTCCATCTCGCCTCTCCCACCCCTCTGCCCCCTTCCCCCTTCCCACCGTCGCCCCCCTCTCTTCCGTCGTGGGGCACGGCGTGTGCGCCGGCTCCCACTGTCGCGCCTCCTTCCGTCACCGGGCAGGGAGTGAGCGTGGGCCCCCTCCGTCGGCCGTCCTCCTTCTCTTCCACCGGTCTTCGTCACGCTCTCCGTCGACCCCTCATTTTCGCCGGGTTTCTTCCTCACGCTCTCTCCTCTTTGGTTCCCCCCGTCCAGATCTCTGGTAAGGCAACGATGGTAGGAAGCCGCCCATTGATAAGTTGGGCATCCTCTTTCCTTTCTCACCTCCTTCTATTTCGTGTGTACTCTTTCTTTGATTTCCTCGGTTTTTTTGTGGATGACAGCATGTCCCCTTAATTAAAACAACTAGATGTACTAAAATTCCAAGAATTTTAGGTTGATTTGGGGGCAACAAAATGTTGGGGGCAACTCAATGGCTGTAATTTGCACTCTCTCTGCTACTTTTGCTTTATGATATCACCTATCCTTTCTTAAATGTTCTATTACAGTTCTTTATGCTGTGCTGTTTAATTTTATGATGCTCTTACTTGATACTTTAGTATTCTCGATCCCTCAGATTAGCAGGCTAGCAGCAGTACAAAAATAACAAACGTTAAACTTAAACTTCAAAAATTCTGTTTAAGTCAGATATTTCAATCACTCATTGAAGCTATTGCTCACTGAAGACTGAAGGCCAATTTTTGTTGAAGTTCAGTTGTTTATCTTGATCCTTGCGCTAGATTCATGCTAAAAAAATTCGTTAGCATATATGTTTCATGAGGGTAACTTTACCATATGTAAGAAGAGATCACTCAACCCAAGGTCCAACCAACCAACCAAACACTATCTCTAGCATACAGTATCCTGTCATACAACCAACCAAACAGCATCTCATATCACTCAGGATAAACCCATGCAAGCAACCAAACACAGTCAATTGCATCACCCTAGCCAGGCTGAGGGCAACCTGGATGAGGGATACGAGCCAGGCTAAGGACATACGAGTAACCAAACACACCCTAAATGAACCAAGCTAGCTTTGTTATCCGCCCCTAGTTATATATAGAACATTGAACAAGTAACTACATACATAGAAATTCTATATGACATTCTCTTATATTTTCATGTCATTTAAATAGTTATAAAAAAATTATAAATAAATTAACATAATATATATCACTCCACAAACATGTAATGTCAAATTCGACTTCTATCCATCATAAGAAAAGAACAAAATTAAACTAAAACTAATATATGTACATCCGCAATTACATTTACTATAAATATGTCTTACAAGTATGTTTACTCTACTGGAACCGGTACACGATGGATTGGACGCACCAAGAGGTCAGACCGCCGCTGTGTTGTGACTCCAAAATCCACTGTCATGTCCAAATCCCTTGCCACCATCCCTTGTGAAAGCTCCCAGTCAAAGTGGTAGGCAAAGTGGTACAGAAGTGCAGCAAGAACAAGCTCAACATGCGCCATCCCGAACATGATGCCTGGACATATCTTTCGTCCGTCTCCAAATGGCATGAACTCAAAGTTCATTCTTTTAAAATACCTTCCGTTTCGTTCAAACCTCTTTAGCATGAACTCCCCTGGCTTATCTCAATACGCCGGGTCCCTGCCAATCGCCCACGCGTTCACGATCACCATGACCTCCTCAGGTACATCGAAGCCAAGTATCTGGCACGGGCTTTCGCATTTGCGTGACAGTAGCAATGGCGCGAGCAGGTGTAGCCGGTCTCCTTGATGACTAGCCGTAGGTAGGGTAGGTTGGTTAAGTTGGACTCTGTTACCTTGTCATACTCGGCAA
The DNA here is from genome assembly GCA_008326285.1 of Oryza officinalis. NCBI lineage: Eukaryota > Viridiplantae > Streptophyta > Magnoliopsida > Poales > Poaceae > Oryza > Oryza officinalis. The sequence goes on along the minus strand of BDMV01000002.1, from coordinate 7,755,160 downwards.
GTGCTCGCCAGACCTCATCTTGTGCCTTCTACATGACTCATGGGTTCCTCATCAGCTCCGCCATTATCCACTGCAGCACCGTCGCCGATGACTTGCTGCCGGCACCAAACATGTCCCATTTGATGAAACATGTTCTTCAAGGGAAGTGATTTTTTTCCTTCGAGAGGACATCTTTGTTTCATGCATGACGTCTAAAAAGTCACAAAAAAATTTTAAAAAAATTTCAAGATAGATCAATATAAGATATATCTTTTCACAAACATGCAAGTTAAAATTAAACTTATACATTTCAAAACAAAACAACAAATTTAACTATGAATTACACGTTTTATTTATAGTCAAATTTATTGTTTTTGTTTCTACTCGTATAAGTTAAATTTGAATATACATATTTGTTGAGTAACATATCACATATTGATCTATTTTACTAAACTTTAAATTTGATGACTTTTTAACGACATGTAAAAATAAGAGAATATTTTTTTAAGGGTTGAATAGAGTTTGCCTTCTTGATGTTAGCTGTGGTGAGTGGGGTTGGGAGCCCATCTCCTTTTGGAGCTTCAAGAGCACGTCGAGCAGGTCTTCGTCTTCTTCTTCGCCGTTGCCGTCGGCGCGCTTCTCCTGGTGCTCGTCGATGATGGCGTCGATGAACCGTTGCATCCCCGGGAACGCGGCTGAGGAACAGCGCGAGGCGGGAGGACGGGAAGAGGTCCGGCGGCGTCATCCCGGGCACGATCTTGAGCCCGTCCTGGAGCATCCGCAGGTACGCGTCGCGGTGCTCGAACCGGCTGCCGATGATGGCGCGCACCGTGGAGTCAGCGACGAAGGCGGAGATATGCTCGGTGAGGTTGACCAGCGAGGAGGAGGAGGACGACGCGGCCTCGGCCACGGAGCGGAGGAGGCGGCCGAGCTCGGCCTCGCGGACGGGGCGGAAGGACTGGACGCGGCGGGCGCTGAGGAGCTCGACGGTGCAGATCTTGCGAAGCTGGCGCCACCCGTCGCCGTAGGGCGCGAAGATGACGCCCTCGGCGTCCCGGTACGCGAGCTGCTGCATCAGGCTCAGCGGCCGCGAAGCGAACGCGGCGTCGTAGGTCTTCATGATCTCGCGGGCGGCGTCCGGGGAGGAGGCGACCACGGCCTGGACCTCGCCGAGGCGGAGCAGAATTAGCGGGCTGTGGCGCCCGCCAGGGCGCACAGAGCGCGGTGCGGGAGGTCGCCGGCGAGGTGGTGGAGGTGGCCGATGACAGGCAGCGCCCACGGCCCCGGCGGGAGCTTCGCCTCGCCGCCGCCACGACGCTGCGCCGAGCGCTTGATGGTGAAGAAGAGGAGCGGGATGGTGGCAAGGAGCAGCGCCACCAGTGACATGGCGCCGGCGTCCATGGATGCTTCCATCTTGCTCGGATGGTACGAGAGCAAGAAGTTTGGCTTTGAGCAGTAGCAGGTGTTTGGTAACGTGTCGTAATCTCTTTCGCGCCATGTGATGATGTGAACTGTGATTTTGACTAATGACGGTAATCAAGGAAACCATATGGCTACTGCTAATCACATGAAAGTATCGGTAAATTCTGCCATTAATTGCGATTACCCTGCTAATTACACATCTTGGCTTAGATAACATCAGCTGTCTACTGCACTGGCACGGGGACACGGGGCATGGCGAACACCAGTAGGTCCGAACGGCGGCGCACCGTGATCCCGGCCGCCTCCGTCATGTCCATCTCGTCGGCGGCCATCCCTTCCGGCAGCCTCCAGTCGAAGTGGAACAGCAGCGCGGCGAGCGCGAGCTCGATGTGCTCCAGCCCGAACGCCATGCCGGGGCAGATCCTCCTCCCGGCGCCGAACGGGATGAACTCGAAGTCCATCCCCCTGAAGTCCCTCTCGCAGCGCTCGAACCTCTCCGGCGAGAAGTCCTCCGGCGAGTCCCAGCGCGACGGGTCCCTGCCGACCGCCCACGCGTTCACGAGCACCATCGTGCCGGCGGGCACGTCGTAGCCGAGCACCTTGCACGCGCTGCCGCACTCCCGCGGCAGCAGCAGCGGCGCCGGCGGGTGGAGCCGGAGCGTCTCCTTGATGACTAGCCGGAGGTAGTGGAGGCTTGGGAGGGTGTCCTCGTTTACCCTGTCGTGGCCGGCGAGCTCTCGCCGGACCTCGTCCTGCGCCCGGCGCATCACCGTCGGGTTATGCATCAGCTCGGCCATCGCCCACTGCAGCGTCGTCGCCGACGTCTCACTGCCCGCGCCGAACATGTCCTGGATTCGAGCGAACATGAAGAGGATTTCGTTTTGATGAGGGGGGAGTAGCCGGAGTTGGGGGAAGAGAGCTTACGATCAAGATGGATTTTATGTTCATGGTGGTGAGGGGATACTGGGAGTCCATGTCCTTCTGGAGCCTCAAGAGCACGTCGAGCAGGTCCTCCTCTTCGGCTACGCCGGCGGCGGCGGCGGCTCTGCTCTCCTGGTGTTCCTGGATGATGGTGTCGATGAAGTCAATCATGCCGCGGCGGCGGCGCTCGATCTTGGCGGGCACGCGGCTGAGGAGCATGGCGAGGCGCGACGAGGGGAACAGGTCCGGCAAGCTCATCCCCGGCATGATCTTGAGCCCGTCCTCTATCAGTCGCAAGAACGTGTCGCGGTGCCTGCTCCGGCTGCCGATGATGGCGCGCACCGTGGAGTCCGCGACGAAGGCGGAGATCATCTCGGTGAGGTTCACCGGCGAGGAGGAGGACGACGCCGACGACGCGGCCTCCGCGACGGAGCGGAGGAGGCGGCCGAGCTCGTCCTCGCGGACGGGGCGGAAGGAGTGGACGCGGCGGTGGCTGAGGAGCTCGACGGTGCAAATCTTGCGGAGCTGGCGCCACCCTTCGCCGTAGGGCGCGAAGATGACGCCCTCGGCGCCCTGGAACACGAGCCGCAGCATCGGCCCGATCGGCCGCGACGCGAAGGCGACGTCGTGTGTCCTCATGATCTCCCGCGCGGCGTCCGGCGAGGAGGCCACCACCACGGGGAGCTCGCAGAAGCGGAGCAACATGAGCGGGCCGTGCCGCCGCGCCAGGTCGCGCATGGCGCGGTGCGTGGGCGCGCCGGCGAGGGCGAGGTGGTGCAGGTGACCTATCACCGGCAGCGCCCACGGCCCCGGCGGCAGCCGCAGACTCCCCGACCTCCGCGATGACACCGCGAGGTAGAGGAGCGGTACAACGAGGAGCGGCAGGAGCAGCAAGTACTCGGTGAGCTCGGAGGCCATGACGGAATCGCTCTCTCGGGCGATCGAGCTCGGCTGAGAGTGGCGGCCGGCAACCGAACAGCTAGTCAGCTAGCAACGGAGTCGCAACTCGCCTAGTCAACTGTGACTGACTCGTCGTCGTCTTCGTGAAATTTTATAGACGAGTGGTGGTGGAGGATGGTGGCAGAGCCCGGCGGCCACTCCTACGTAAGGTGTGAGTGACTAATCTCAGAATCCAATTATCATAGGTCGGGTCACTCACTTAATAAGTGACTTAAAAGCAAATTTTTATGTTAGATAATATAATATTTCATTCAAACATATAATATTATAATATTATTGTGAACTAGTCTATATGAATAAAATAACAAAAGCTACCTGTAACACTATGGACAAGTCGTAAGACAATAAAAAGTCATAGTACAGTAAATCATAGTACAGTGTCATCGGTGAAACCTATTTTATTGGGGTCAAAATATTCGACAAATATAACTAGAAATAGGTGCAAATAATTTCTTTTTACCTATAGTGAGACCAACCTTATTGATTTACATTGTGACACTTTTCACAATTATCTACAATTATGAACTCTCAATTATGGACCTCACTTCTATGGTTCAGTTTGCAACTCTCAATTATGTACCCCACTTCTATGGATCAGTTTGCCAAATATATTGTGGTTGCCCTTAGTCACTTACGCCTTTACTCGCGCGTGTATCGGTGGATGAACAGTACAACCTCGATGCTATTACCAGAACTAAAAATAGGATAGTAAATATTCAACCTTGTTAGATTTGTTCGTGCTCTCAGAAATTCCTAGCGCATTCCTGGCTACGCTACTGGTGGAGGATAGCATTTGTCTCTGTCGGTCGGCCCGTGCTTGTCGTTGAGGATGTTATTATAAAAACTGAAAATAAAATTCCAATAAATATATTCAATCTAGTTAAATCTGTTTGGGCTTTAAAAATTTTCTGGCTCTGCCACTTGTACGGGATAGTAGCATCTGTTTGCTGTTGTCGCTGTTCGTGTGTTCGGCGCAATGGCGCCTGCCTCGCACTGACCTTCACCGCATCAGATAAAACCTGTGGGTGGTTGTGGCCGGCAGACCGGCACATGCACCCTACGGCGTAGACATCAGCTTAGCCGCCGCCGGCATAATATATCCTGATGGCTTCTATATGAGTCTTTTGTTCTCTAATGCTGTTACAAAAGGAAATTGAGCTCAAATTTTTGGTAGCTAATAACGGGTTTTTCAGATATGATTTTCATTTTGCAAATTTTGCTCAATAGCAAACAAGGTAAGTGGCACTGTGGCACACTGCTGATGTTGGTTTGCAACTCCTGCGACACATACCAGGCGAACACTGCTCGACAATAACATTAGAAATATCACACGAGTTGAAAAATAATTTAAGTCAGACGTGAAATTAACATGTTGGTGCAGAACCGCCCGGATGTCCATGTCATCCTCATTTGATTGGTTGCTAATTTTCCAAATTATACATGTCAACGGGTTTAACTGAGCAATTCCCATTTTCTTTAGCAAAAAAGTAATGAACAATAATATTCCATATAAGAAATTACTCATGCCCAAAGAAATGTCAAATGCTGACGCACCATACATATTACATTTGCAAACATTCGTATTATAAAGTTTCATGCTCATCGATATGCTCGTTGTGCACCTGGGATGTGAAAGCCAATTCATCTCAAATAAAGCACAAAAAAGACCATCCCTCTGAAACATTATAGTCTTTCGAAGCACATACCTAACAGCAAATTGAGAAAATCCCTTGCTCTCGCAATTACCATACTCAACTCAAAAAATTGCCCTTCGATGAAAGGAGGCGCAAAGCTTTATTCGCGTTCTTTAAAACTGCATTGGATCTTGGCACCTGGTTTTTCCTTTGCTCCAGGAAAGCAAGGGCATTCTTCACATGCTGTGTCGAGCGAACATCTTTCAACAGAATTATTTCAGGCCTGACAAACATTGGCAAAACAACTAGCATAAGTAACATTTCCATATTATTCATATGAGACTGTAAGACATGAAAAAAGTACCCAGAAGATTTCAATCGCTTCTTCCTTTTCTGAACCTTCTGGTTCGTTATCTCTTCCTCGGAGTCAGATGAGAAGGTTTGCCTGAAGGGGAAAAGGATGACAGTAATAACCAATTAAGTCCACAAAATTAAAAAAAAAACTGAATACTGTGCAATGGAAGTACACATACTTCTCACGTGCTGCAAGCATTTCAATAACATTGGTAGGGAGCATGCCAGGCATAGGATGGGTCTCCTCGCTCTCCTCCTCATCATCATTCTCTGCCTTCTGTTTGGTGTCTTTATCTTCTACCTCCACAGGCTCCTTTTTATCTGGTTTTGAGGATGTTCTCCGTTGGGCCCACCTTCTCCTCCGCTCTTTCTCCTGCTGTGATACTCTGAGATTACATGACTATGTTAGGTCAGAGAAGCTACAGCTTACAATCAGCAGAAACAGTGACACCACCGTGATGCTCACAAAATCATTTGGGATCCAGATAGGTAGTTCCCATGGATCATGGACGTTACAACGGAAAAGCAAAACATCAATCATAATGTTCATATTTTCAGGTTGCTGCTGAGAACAGTATGTGCTATGTACATGTGGAACCACAAACATTGAAAGACCACCTAGAAGCATGTATGCACAGTTCACATTTAGGCATAAGTGGTTGTATAAAATAGTAGGATAACACCATTTGTTAAATTTCATCGTGAATAGCATAATTTTAGTTTTAGTTCTAAAACCAAACAAAACCTCAGTTTTAGTACCATCTTCTGAGACTGACAAACAAACAAGAAGAAATTAAGACTAGATACAAATTGATATATCACAAACACAAGCACAGATCATCTCCATCGAAGTATCAATCACCTAATTAATCATGAAGCTAACTAAAAACACACAAATCAGAATCAGGGAAGCACAATCAGCTGGGAGTGCTTATCCATCCAATCATCAAGCAGAGCATATATGCAAGAAACAAAGGGAGAAAGGAGCACACACCTGATGGCACTGTCCTTCTCAACTTTACTGATCTCGTCGTGCTTCTCAACCCCCTAAGAGGCATCAACAGGAAACGACGGTGAGATCGAAGTAAACATCCAACAACCCTAGCTCTAGCTCACTAATAAACTACATGCTTCCCAGCTCTCGCGGGCGCAGCAAAACGAGGAGCTATCCAGTGCATGGCAGCACGCTGCTACCACCTACGCGGAGCGCGCGCCGCACACAAAGCCGCTCGGATACAGGGTTAGCTCTAGCTCGCGCGACGGCCGTCGTAGGGCGAGACCGCGGGGGGGCGTACCTGGACGGCGGTGAGCTCCTCGGGCGCGCTGTCGGAGTCGCTCCCGCTGTCCATATCCGACGGCGTGGCACCGCTCGCCGCAGGGGAGCTCCTCCCTGGGTGGTGGTATCCGCCGCCGCCGTTGGAGGAGAGGGGATGCAGAGGAAGAGAGGGTTTGCGGCGGCGCGCTGGGGTGAGGACGAGACGGAGGACAGGAGGGAGATGAAGTTGGGCTTTGCTGCTTCTCTCCTTCTCCACACGCAGATTTGGGCCTTGTGGGCCTTGTGGGCCTAATGGCTGAGTTTGAAAGTTGGTGATGGGTCAGCACGTAAAACGGAGCGACTCATTAGCACATGATTAATTAAGTATTTGCTAAAATTTTTTAAAAAATGGATCAATATGATTTTTTAAAGCAACTTTCGTATAAAAACTTTTTACAAAATACACACCGTTTAGCAGTTTGAAAAACGTGCGCGCGAAAAACGAAGAGTTGAGTCGGAAGAGCAAGAAACGAACAGCCTTAGATGGGCCGTAGGTGAATGTGAATTTCCTTCCAAACAAGCCCCAAGGGTCCAACTCTATCTGGAGAATGAAACCAAAATTGAAAAAAAAGGAACTGGACAAAATTGGCAGGTATTGAGTGCACATATACTATCTATACTAATATAAAAAAAAGTAACAGTTCATCTCTTTGCTATGTGCACCAAAGAAAACGTACACAGAACACTGCCAGCCATTTTCCTATTGTTGCATCCTTAAATCCAACGGCTTCAAACGGAACTGACGCGTTCTGTCTTGCGATGCGACGGTGAACTCACGATGCACATCCGCTCGCCTCTCCCCAAATCACGCCTGTCATGCTGCGGCCGTGTCAAATCACGCCTATCACGCCGTGCTCAGCGCTGCAATATGCTTCCCACCCTATCATCGCCGCCTATGCCGAGCCACCAATCCCGCATCACACCGCTCCCCCTCTCTCTCCTGCTGCCACCAACGCCGTCTCAAGGTGTTTTCGTGAGGGCCTCCCCTGATGTTCGACCCCAACGCTGCCTCCACTACCACATCTACGCTCACCTTCCGCCGCCGTCGCGGCGCAAAGATGAGGTTGCAAGTAGCCTCCCACGTTTATAGTGATCGAGACGGGTCGTCATCCGCTAGGTCACGGTCACGCTCGGCTGCATCGTTGTTTTTCGCTCTTCAACAGTGAAGAGAGAGAGAGACTGGAGCGGACCGGCGCCGGGATGATGGAGTCTATCGAATACCCCATATACTCTCAGCCTATCGGCGGCGATGCAACCAACTCGCATACGAGGCGGCTGTCCGCTCCAACCCACCAGTTGAAGGTGTAGCTTGTCTGGCTTGATTGATGTATGCCAATTCAACACAAAGGAGCACACCGTCCAAATCAATGTGCAGTGCAGGTAACCTTGGTTTCAAGCGCTCAATTTTTTTCATTCTATTCTGTGAATGCTAGGATTGTGGATTTCTATTCATGGGGTCAACAATATTTTTATTTTACTTTTTATAGGGCATACGGGGAGTGTGAAGTAGCTATCATGCCATTCTTCCAATCCAAGAGTTACTTTATACAGATTTTATCTATTCTTCATACGTTGTGCCCTGTTGGAAATTGTATCCAAGAGCTTATTGCCTGCGCAGAGCTCAATGTTACTGGTTGGGTGTTTCTTTTGCTCTGAGATATATGTTTGCCTTGGCTGCTGCAATCTAAATTTTCCCTTCCAACTACACAGATTAAGAAATAGCAATTTCTTATATATTCACTCCGTTTCCATGCTGTGATCTATGATGATATGTCTCTCTTCCTCCAGCTCTCTAGATGGAACCGAACTCCTCACCTGCTAGCCACAATTCAATGCCATATAAAAATACAGAATTTTTTCCATCCGTTTCGTTGTTTGTTGACTACCAACTAGCATACCCATTGTGGCTGAGAACCACATCTATGGATTGCATGTATACTTGCAATTCCTCCATGAAAAATGTCTTGTCAGAAGTCAGAAGTCAGAATTGATGGGTCCAGATGATATTTGTTAGTTTGGTGGCTTGAGAAAGATATTTTCTCCGCACGGAAAACGGAACGATTCATTAGCACATGATTAATTAAGTATTTACTAATTTGTTTTAAGAAAATAGATTAATATGATTTTTCAAACAACTTTCGTATAGAAACTTTTTATAAAAAAACACACCGTTTAGCAGTTTGAAAAAGATGCGCGCGAAAAAAAAGAGATGTAAGTTGAGAAAGTTGGGTGAAGAACTCACCCTAAGGCTAAGTTCGTTTCTTTGCTTTCCCAACTCAGCCCCCTCGTTTTTCGTACGCACGCTTTTTAAACTACTAAACGGTGTGTTTTTTGCAAAAAGTTTCTATACGAAAGTTGCTTTAAAAAATCATATTGTTCCATTTTTGAAAAAAATTTTAGCAAATAATTAATTAATCATGTGCTAATGAGTCGCTTCGTTTTTCGTGTGGATGGAATAAACTCCCAACATCAACTACCGAACAGACCCTAAGGGTGAGTTCTTTACCCAACTTTCTGTAAGACCGAATCCCACTAACCAAGTCAACCAGAGGGGGGTGAATGGTTGTAACACCAAAAACCAAAAACTTTAAGCGGAAATTAAAGTTACCCTCTTTTCGATATAGATCGTCGCCGCTGCCGTTGCCGTCAAAACGCTGCAGCCGGTCTGACCGCCCGAGCGCCCCGGTCTGACCGGTGTGGTGTCGCCGTTGGACCGTTGCCTCTCACCGGTTAGACCGCCTGTAATACTTCGGTCTGACCGTTGAGATCCAGAACAACGCCGGTAGAAAAACACTTCAAGATGTAGATCAAATCTCACGACTTTATTGCATCAACTAGTGTTTACAAAGTGCAACCACAACACTCCTCTCCACAATCTCGAACAAACTCGAAACCCTAGCTTTTCTTTCAACTCTATTATCTAAAACTCGATATCAAGAGGCAACACCCCTGCCCCTCTATTTATACCCTCAACGTGGCTGCCCCAAGCCACGAATCCTACTCATACAAGAAGTCATAATCCCATAGGAAACCTCCCATACAAGCAACAAACTCAACACTATCCAAATTTGGACTCCTACCAAATTTGACTCCGCTTTCCATACGCATACAACACCACGTGTATGCCATATAGAAACCTTTACCTCCACATGCATTATTCTCTAGCCTGAGCATCCCGCGTGATATCCTCGACCGTCTGGACCTCAACTTCTCCCAAGCCTAGTCCCGATCCATCACCGGCTATACTCCCATGGCCTCAAGCAACACCTGCACGTGAACAACAAAGAAACTCCATATCCGAGTGCAAGTTATCCCCAACTTGACTCATTGTTAGCACACAACAGCATCACATACATATAGAAACCGTATAGAAGTTGTAGACATTGAATAATCACAGAAATCCAACGAAACAACCCAAATTCGAAACCGATTCAGCCTTTGCCGACTCTGCTAGTCAGACTACGTGTCGGCCGGTCTGACCGCTCGCATACCTCCGGTCTGATCGGCCGCCTTAGCCCGGTCTGACCGATACACAACCGTCAGTACAAACACTATTCACCGTCTGAAAACATATATTCGTATTTTCACAAACACTTACCTTTGACAATTGTTCATCACCAAGATCATCACATGATCCAACAATCTTTCCCTTGATGAACACATTGGCAACATCTTCAAAATGCAATTTAGTGTTTTTGAAAAACGAAAAACAAAAATGAATCAAAAAGCTCAGACGGCTCAAAAATCACAAACGTGACGAAAAGAAAACTCTCCCCCTTTTTAAAAGAAAGAATTTTCCATATTTGTAATCCAAAACTTCAAAATCAACTATTTTTAAAATGGAAGCAAATCAATTCTCCCTCTTTCAAGAAGCATGCATTTTGTATATTTCTCCCCCTTTGACAATGATTTCATCAAGAATGCAAAAGAGAAATAATAACAAATGTATCACAAATGCAATATTTTTATTTTCTAAGTTTTTATCATCGAGAGCTTTAAAGTATACCAAAAACAATTCATGATCATGTTTTGCAAGACAAGAAGATAAATTTATTAACTAGTTAACAAGCATGCATTATAGTATAAACATGAATCAAAGATATTACAATTAAGTTCAAATCAACAATAAAGATTCATGATTTCCAACGATTTATAATGCAACATATTCACAAGCACATAGGTTAAAACATAAATATCTATACATATACACTTATTGCATTTATCACTCTTTCTCAAATAAGCTTTAGCACAAAACAATCAAAAGAATTTTTAACTTTTATTTGAGCTTCTTTTTGCTCATATTTTTTCTCTCAATTATTCCGGGTACGTCCTTGTCGTCAAGACTGTTTCCAAGGATTCGGTATTCATTATTTTCTCTCATAGATATTTTTTTTATTCTCTTGTCCAATGAGTATTTAAAAGCTATTTGAGGAATAACAAATCAATAAAGCATATATATATATATAAACATTCATCATTCAATTAATATGCTAGCATCAATATTGCATATTTTCTTAATTCAAGTAAAAGAATTAGTGTCATGCATTATCTCACTTAAAAGCAATATTTAAGCTTCATGAAAAGACTAGAATGCATACAAGTTAACATAGCAATAAATAAACCTCAACTATTTTGCTAGCATGCACAAGAATATACTAGAGGTATAAAACAAAGCTCTTTTTTTATCATTATATTTATTTTCATATTTATAAACAAATGCATAAATAATAAACATGAATGCATGAAAAAGCACAAACTCCCCCTCAAATTAACCTCCAATTTCCCTCGAAGAAAAATCAAGAAGAAATCAAGATATTTGAATAAGACATCCAATTGCCAATGATATCATCAAGATTCTCATGAATTGACATATATTCACTTGAGTTAACCAAAACTACTATCTCACAAACTAGCATATGAAAAGCTAATAATCGAGAGAGTAGAACAAAATTATATCAATCCAAAATTACCTTGATGTTACCTTGAAAAGCAATCGTCGTCTCAAAATTTAACGCACATGGGGAGTATGTCGTAAAAATACCTACGAACGAGAAAATGTCAAGGTCTCCGTGTTGGGGTTAGAAATAAGAAATTTTGGAATCCAATACTGAGTCACACGACCAATAGAACCAGTAGGTACATATGTACGAACAAAATCAAAATCAGACTTACCTGAAAACTTACCTTGTCGCTTCACAAAAGTCCGGTTTGAATTACACGCAAAATAGCCCTGAGGCCGGTCTGACCGTCGCTGTCCCTGCGGTCTGACCGGACCTGGCTGCCAGTCTGACCGTCGGTACACTTGCGGTCTGACCGCTGGCCGTGGCCGGTCTGACCGACTGGTCAGTGTCGATGTAACCGAGCTCCTCGATCCAAAACTCGATTTTTGCCATCGTTGTTTAGCAAAAGCAATTTCTCTTTCTTTTTTTCTGTTTATGAGCAAGTCTAAAACAAAAACCAACCAAATGTCCATCTTTTCCACAAAAAGAACAAGTATACTTCTCACGACAAGAAGTTTTTGAAGTAGATGGTTTTGAAATTGATGGTTTTGCAAAAGACTTTTTCTCTTGAATCATTGAAGAAAGAGAAGCCAAAATTTCACCGGATTTAAAAATCGTTTTCTTTTGTTCGGGTTTTGTCAAAACATCACCTTTTTTAGTTATGCTCAAAACAGTAGGTTGGTGATTTGTAAAATAGGCATTAGTATTAAAACCTACACCACGATTGAAAGTGCTCACTTTTGATTGATCCAAAATTATGTTAAGTTTCTTTTTACCATCTGAAAACTTTTCCAAAGAACTTTTTAAATAAGAAACTTCTTTTTTCAAATTAGCACAATTTTCACAATCAACCAAAACACCTTTATTTTTGCGACACTTAGAACAAGAAAGCACTTCATCTTGTTTTACAATATTTTTCATGTACTCAACATGACCTAATGCATCTTTTAGTTTCATCTTGTTTAGAGTACATGTTGAGCAATTAAAAACACTATGTTGTTGTTTTAATCTTTTAGCACAAATCATGTTAAACATCATACTTGCATGAAAAGCAACTTGATATTTCTTCAACAAATTTTTGGTTAAAAACAACTCATCCAAAGTGCGTGTATGCATAGCAAAACTAAGAGCAAAGGAAGACTTAAATCTCAAATTGTGATCAGAACTAATATCTCTAACTTTTGAAATTTCATGCATTAAAATCTCACAATTTTTGCAGTCATCGTCATCAGGAATAAGAGATTTTAATCTAGAAATTTCAGAATTTAGAGATTCAATTATAAATTCTTGCTTTTTGATCCTTTTCTCATATTTTTTATTTTTGAGAGTAAAGGTAGAAACTATCTCATCAATGACTTCAATAGATGAGCTTACCTCATTGTCTTCAAATTCCGACTCAGAATCTCCACGAGCCATGAGGCAAAGTCCAGAGATGTTCTTGTCTTTGTCTTCTTCATCGCTCTCATTATCAACATTACTTGCCGGTTCAAAGGCGGCGTAGACTTGATTTAGCACCTTCTTGAGAGCCTCCTTGGATCTTCTTCCCTTGAATGTTGTAACGGGCTTGTTGTCCTTGGTCTTGGCTCCATTGTCATCTTTCTTGTCTCTCCCCAGCTTGGGACAATGTGAGCGAATGTGATCAAGCTTCCCACATTCAAAGCATCGAATTTGACCTCCTCTTTTCTTCAACCTAACATTGTTCATAGCTCGAGACAACTTGTTAATAGCCAAAGCCAAATCCTCCTCCTCGAATAATTCAAGTTGATCATCGGACAAGGCATTAATGGAAGAAAGAGAAACAGAGTTTGATGAAGAAGCACCAAGATCCAATGAAGAAACCAAGGCACTTGACTTAGAATCAACCTTGCGAGAAAGAATATTCATCTCATGGGTTTTGAGTTTTGTGTAAAGAGAATCCAAAGTCAAGCAAGACATCTCAACTGATTCTTGAGTCGAAGTTACTTTCATCTCCCAAATTGACATATCAAGACCATTCAAAAAGTGGCGAGAAACTTCAGATTGAGAGTAACTAACATTATAAGAAGAATCCACAGATCGAAGATTACTTAAAATCTTATTGAATCTAGCAAGATAATCATCTAAAGCTTCTCCAGGTTTCATCTCAAATTTTATATAATCCTTTTTGAAAAGATCTTTACGTAATTCTTTAATGTTGGAAGTACCTTGATGAAAATTACGTAAAGCATTCCAAATTTCATTGCCAGTTTTTAGATGTGACACTCGATCAAAATCCGAGCGAGAAATTCTACTCAATAAAATATTTCTAGCTTTGCAATTATTTTCAAACTCAGTT